>CM060349.1:12209304-12219304 GCA_030674155.1 Stramonita haemastoma
CGTCATGAGAAATTGGAGAAAGATTTTCACTAAGATATTGCTGGGATGGTACGAATACATAATAATAATAATAATAATAATAATAATAATAATAATAATAATAATAATAATAATAATAATAATAATAATAATAATAATAATAATAATAATAATAATAATGATGATGATAATAATAATAATAATAATGATGATGATGATGATGATGATGATGATGATGATGATGATGATGATGATGATGATGATGATGATGATAATAATAATAATAATAATAATAATAATTGGAATTTACATAGCGCTATATCTTGCAAAAACAAATCAAAGCGCTTGCATTCGACCTATACAACACACAAGCAATCAATGACAATTAATAGTTTTAGAAAAGAGCAAATTCGAATGTACACACACACACACGCGCACGCGCGCGCACACACACTCTCTCTCTCTCTCTCACACACACACACACACACACACACACACACACACACACACAGATCCAGCTTGTATTCATGTTGGACTTTTTTAATGACTTCAACAGAAATGTTTTAATGGTAAAAGAAAATATGAAACGCTAGATATGAAAGGTAAAATGCTTTGTTAAATCAATAAGCTAGCACAAAGAGAGAGAATTAAATCACTGAATTAGCAGCAACAGCAGCAGCAAAAGCAGAGACAACAACAACACAACAACAGCAAACATCAAAACGAACACATCTAGAGCTGATAAAAGATTAGAACATCTTGCGCTCAGATTAAACCCCGTTCCGCTTCTCGGAAGAGTACGCCCTTGTGTGCCGGTGGGAACGGATGACAGAATTTTCAAAACTGCATACACACAGGGTACGGTAAAAGTAAAGGCGTCCCATAACCTGTGTTGTCATAGGGGAGCGATGCATCAGACCTCAGCTTCTCCAGGGGCCAGCATGTTGAGGGCGGCGCCCATCTCCTCTCCCTCGCTGCTTTACCTTCCCTGACCCTATTTAGGGCAGGTGCCCATTTACAGCTGGATACACACAGGGACTGGATGTAAAAAAAAAAAAAAATTTAAGCACATGAGTGCTGCGCTTACTCTATTATCCTCGAAATAAAAGAATATTTTTTTTAAAAGAAAGAAAGAAAGAAAGAAAATGAAAGAATGAGAAAGAAAGAAAAAAAGAAAGAAAGAAAGGAGGGAAGGAAGGAAGAAAGAAAGAAAGAAAAAGAAAAAAAAAGAAAGAAAGAAAGGAGGGAAGGAAGGAAGAAAGAAAGAAAGAAAAAGAAAAAAAAGAAAGAAAGAAAGGAGGGAAGGAAGGAAGAAAGAAAGAAAGAAAAAGAAAAAAAAGAAAGAAAGAAAGGAGGGAAGGAAGGAAGAAAGACAGAAAGAAAAAGAAAAAAAAAGAAGAAAGACAGAAAGAAAGAAAGACAGAAAGAAAGAAAGACAGAAAAGAAAAGAAAAGAAAAGAAAAAACACGTCAACTTGTTACTTTTCAATTTCGTCCAAGACATCTGCAGACAAATTGACAAAAAAAGGTTTTGGTCAAGACCAATGTCTTCAAGACAAGATTTCTGTAAGAAAAAACATGAATTTTTCACGGAGACATTGGCCTAGCACCTGTTTGATGACCGTTGGCTATTTTGATGGATTAATTAATTAATTTCTTTATTTATTTCCTTATTCATGTATTTATTCTTTAAATTCGAGTATATTAGAATTAATTTATGTATTTATTGACTTATTCATGTATTTATTCTTTTATATCGAGAATAATGGAATAAGCTCCCATGTGGCTTTTTTTTTTATTACATCCGGTCCCCGTGTGTATGCAGTTTTGTAAATGTTTGTCATCTGTTCCCACCGGTACACAATGACCTACTCTTTCGAAAAGCGGAACAGGTTTAACGTGCGTGCAAGATGTTCTGCGTGCATTCGCACACGGGGCCTCGGTTTATAATCCCATCCGAAGGACTTTTGGGAAGAGTGGAGTCAGCACTGATGTTAACTCCAGGAGAAAAATCTCCTCGACCGGACTCGAACCCAGGTCGTAAAATTGCCAGCGCAATGTTCTTACCACTAGGCTATCCGCCCCCCCCCCCCCCCCCTTCCTCCGCTCTAGAGCCTAGAGCCCAACTTTAGTCTTCCGAGACTTACGGATGCCTAGCATGTGTATTCTGTATTTTACTGTCTCATGCCTTTATTTATTTATTTATTTATTTATTTATTTATTTATTTATTTATTCTTTTATATCGAGGATAACAGAATAAGCAATCATGTGCTTTTTTTTTCATCCGGTCCCGTGTGGGGAGCGAGGCATCAGAGACCTCAGCTTCTCCAGGGGCCAGCATGTTGAGGGCGGCGCCCATCTCCTCTCCCTCGCTGCTTTACCTTCCCTGACCCTAAAGAGGGCAGGTACCCATTGACAGCTGGGTGAACTGTACTGAAGCCAAGGTGTGCAAAAGGTCACCCATCCATTTGGTAAACCTCGCACACACTAAAAGACAATACCTATACCAATACCAACACCAGCACTTTATCAAAGAGGAATTCACGTGGTCACAAGTCATATCTACATAAAAATAACAAACAGAAACATATATCACAGGAAGCAATAAATGAAAGATATGAACACACTACCTGAAAAATTCAATGCAATACAGACTTCTCAATGAACTAAGGTAAGAGTCAAAAGTTTTTAAAAAATAAAAATAAAAACGAAAAAGGGGGAGCAGGATAGCCTAGTGGTTAGAGTTTCAAGCTCGCACCTGCATCACCGCAGCTAACGCAGTTCTGGTCTGGAAGTTGAAGTTGACTGTTGGAGAAGTTCGTCAGAAGTTTGTGGAGAGAGGGTATGAACAAGTGACAGCTCGGGCAAAAAACCCAGATTTTTTTTATCTGTCTTTTTTTAATTCTTTTATTGTATTCCTTTATTTGAGGATAATGGAATAAGCACTCATGGAAGAGGCCAAGTCTGATTTTTTAAAAACTTTATTCCTTTATTTGAGGATAATGGAATAAGCACTCATGTACTTTTTTTACGTCCAGTCATAGTGTATATGCAGTCTTATAAAATTTTGTCATCTGTTCCCAACGACACACACTGGCCTACTCTTCCGAAAAACGGAATGGGTTTTAACGTGTGCGTAAGATGTTCTGCGTGTGTTTGCACACGGGTCCTCGGTTTATAGCCTGTTCCGAAGGACTTTTAGGGAGAGTGGACTCGGCACTGATGTTAACTCCAGAGGAAAAATCCTCTTGAACGAGATTGTGTGTGTGTGTGTGTGTGTGTGTGTTGTGTGTGTGTGTGTGTGTGTGTGTGTGTGTGTGTGTGTGTGTGTGTGTGTGTGTGTGTGTGTGTGTGTGTGTGTGTGTGTGTGTGTGTGTGTGTGTGTGTGTGTTATTCATTTATTTTCTATTTATTTATCTATTTATTTCGAGGATTTTGGAATAAGCACTCGTGTGTTTTTCTTCACATCCAGTCCCCATGTGTATGCAATTTTGTAGATTTTGTTACCGTTCTGACCGGCACACAAGGGCATATTCTTCTTAAAAGCAGAACGGGTTTTAATGTGTGTGCAAGATTTTCTCTGTGTGTGTGTGTGGTGGGGGTATATGTTTGTATGTGTGTGTGTGCACGTGCGTGCGTGCGTGTTTCTGTGTATGTGTGGGTGTGATGTTTGTATGTGTGTGTGACTGTGTGTGTATGTTGTGTAGTATGTTTGTGTGTGGTGATTGAGGAAGAGATCTGTCTGTCTGTCTGTCTGTCTGTCTGTCTGTCTGTCTGTCTGTCTGTCTGTCTGTCTGTCTGTCTGTCTGTCTGATCGTTCACACCATCCCCTCACCAATCCTGTTCTGCTAGTCACCCCAACATGGACACAGTGCTCATCCTGGATATTCTCTTAGCAGGACAAATCATAGGTAAAAGGTAAAAAAATAATGGCAAAGGTGTCTCATAACCTGTGTGGTCGTAGGGAAGCGAGGCATCAGAGACCTCAGCTTCTCTAGGGGCCAGCATATTGAGGGCAGCGGCGCCCATCTCCTCTCCCTCGCTGCTTTACCTTCCCTGACCCTAAAGAGGGCAGGTACCCATTGACAGCCGGGTGAACTGGGGGACTGTACTGAAGCCAAGGCGGCCAAACGGTTACCCATCCAATTGGTAACCACGCTCGATGCTGATTAACCTTGCTGGGGGGAAAGCGAGTGCTCTGACCACTGAGCTATCCCGTCTGCTAAAAGGACAAATCATATTCTCCACTAAAGGAACAACGACAAAAACTTTTTCTGAAGTTGTCGGAGTACGGCTGCCTGTTTGGAGAAAGCTGGGTGGAAACAGCCATACCCGCAAAACAACTCTCTCTCTCTCTCTCTCTCTCTCTCTCTCTCCTCTTCTCTCTCTCTCTCTCCTCTCTCTCTCTCTCTCTCTCTCTCTCTCTCTCTCTCTCTCTCTCTCTCTCTCTCTCTCTCTCTCTCTCTCTCTCTCTCTCTCTCTCTCTCTCTCTCTCTCTCTCTCTCTCTCTCTCTCTCTCTCTCTCTCTCTCTCTCTCTCTCTCTTCCCCTCTCGTCTCTTCTCTCTCTCTCTCTCTCTCTCTCTTCTCTCTCTCTCTCTCTCTCTCTCTCTCTCTCTCTCTCTCTCTCTCTCTCTCGCTCTCCTCCTCTCTCTCTCTCTCTCGCTCTCGCTCTCTCTCTCTCTCTCTCTCTCCTCTCTCTCTCTCTCTCTCTCTCTCTCTCTCTCTCTCTCTCCTCTCTCTCTCTCTCTCTCTCCTCTCTCTCTCTCTCTCTCTCTCTCTCTCTCTCTCTCTCTCTCTCTCTCTCTCTCTCTCTCTCTCTCTCTCTCGCTCTCTCGCTCTCTCTCTCCCGGTATGTACTGAAGGTCTCGCTCTCTCAGTGCTTGTCCTCCTGTGATGAGTGAGACAGTGCAGCTACTGGGGGATTGCTCAGGCTGTTCGGCTGGGAAGCGCCCAACAATAACAACAACAACCATCACCACAACAACAACCACAGCAACAACAACAACAACAAGAGGCACAACCACAATCACAACAACCGCAATAACAACAACCACAGCAGCAAAAACACTTTTTTTCTGGGGGGGTTTTCCTCGCGATGTTTGTGGTTTTCTTCCAGTTCTTCCAGCCAGCCATCCAGATTGTATGACGTGTCATTGTAGTCTCTAGTTCATGGACAATAAATGCATTCTTTAGTATTTATTGATTGATACATTCATCTGTGTTTTTTGGGTTGCCCTAGTGTCCAGTGTGCTGACTCATTCAATTATTTCATACCCCGCAATAACAACTATAATAATGATAACAGCAACACAACAATAACAGAAACAATAATAATGACCAGAGCAAGAGCCGAACGAAAAAAAATGTATGTTAAGACTTATTCTGTAACCCCTTTATCATTCCTTGTACTGTTCCCTGTAGGACTGTCTTGGCCAGTCCAGATGTTCGTGTGATGTGCCCGTACCACTTCAGTTTGCGTTTTTCCACTGAAGTCAATAGCTCTTCATATGATCCGATAGCGTTTTCAATTCGGGTTTTCACTTCCTCATTAGTAATGTCCTCTCTGTATGAAATGCCAAGGAGTTTGCGAAAGCATCTCATCTCCATTGCCTGTATCCTTCTTTCAGTGTCTGCTGTTGTGGCCCACGTTTCACATGCGTACAAAAATATACACTTATCAATCTGGTTTATCAATCCAAAAATGCAGAGCAAAACTGTCTCTGACTCAGTGTTTCATTGCACACAGAGAGAGAGAGAGAGAGAGAGAGAGAGAGAGAGAGAGAGAGAGAGAGAGAGAGAGAGAGAGAGAGAGAGAGAGGGAGGGAGGGAGGGAGGGAGGGAGAGAGGGAGGGAGGGAGGGAGGGAGGGAGAGGGAGGGAGGGAGGGAGGGAGGGAGAGAGAGAGAGAGAGAGAGAGAGAGAGAGAGAGAGAGAGAGAGAGAGAGAGAGAGAGAGAGAGAGAGAGAGAGAGAGAGAGAGAGAGAGAGAGAGAGAGAGAGAGAGAGAGAGAGAGAGAGAATGAATGAATGAATGAATGAATGATCTTTATTTTTCAAGGGTAACAGTAATGATTTACATACTTTTTCACCCGGCCCTTGCCCTGATTAGGGAATAGCAAAACACCAAAACAACCAACAACAAAGGAAAAACAAAAACACCATCACCAACACAGAGACAGACAGACAGACAGACATACAGACAGGCAGACAGACAGACAGACAGACAGACAGACAGGCAGGCAGGCAGACAGACAGACAGACAGACAGACTGAGAAAATAACACACCCCCATCATCATTATTATCATTTGTTTATTGTCAGATTTAACTTCAGGTCGCACACACAAACACACACAGAAACACAAACAAAAACACAGACACAGAGACACACAGACATACAGACACACAGACACAGAGGCACGTACGCACACACACATACACATACACACAAACCTCTCTCTCTCTCTCTCTCTCTCTCCCTCCTCTCTCTCATCTCCTCTCTCTCTCTCTCCTCTCTCTCTCCTCCCCCCACACACAACTCCACACCATCCATCACTCTACTACACCATCCAGACCCACACACACACACACACAGACACACACAGACACACACACACACACACAGACAACACAGACACACACAACACACACACAGACACAACCACACACACACAACAGCACAACACAGACACACACCACACACACACACACACACACACACACCACACACACACACACACACAACACACACACACACACACAACCACACACAACACAGATGTATGTATATATTTTCGAACAGCCAAGATCTTACCAGGGGACATAGCATTAACCCTGCAGAGGTAGATTAAGGGTTAATGCGAAATCGCCCAGGCAAAAACTGGCAAAATCTCCCTCATCTGTTGATGCCTAGTGCTTTGTGTGTTTCTGGCTTTGATTCTCTCCATGTGTATGTGTGGGGGGGGGTATGTGTGTGTGCGTGCGTGTGTGCGTGCGTGTGTGCGTGCGTGTGTGCGTGCGTGTGTGCGTGCTTGCGTGCTTCCCTGAGGAAAAGAGTAAAACTTTATGCAAAAGTGTTCCCATAACCTGTACGGTCTTTGGGGAGCTAGGCATCAAAGACCTCAGCTTCTCTAGGGGCCAGTATATTGAGGGCAGTGCCCATCTCCTCTCCCTCGCTGTTTTACCTTCCCTGACCCTCAAGAGGGCAGGTACCCATTGACAGCTGGATGAACTGGGGGACTGTACTGAAGCCAGTGCGTGCGAACAGCCACCCATCTTCATGGTAACCACGCTCGATGCTGCTTAACCTTAGCTTGGGGAGAGTGAATGCTCTGACTATTGAGCTATCCCGTCCGCTTTTTCTTCTAAACAGACTATCAACATTTTCTGGATGTATATAAGTCTTTAACATCTGATCCCATCCTAAAGTAAAGGAAAAGGTGAAATAAAGGTCCTAAAATCTGTGTGGTCGTAGGGGAGCGAGGCATCAGAGACCTCAGCTTCTCTAGGGGCCAGCATGTTGAGGTCGACGCCCATCTCCTCTCCCTCGCTGCTTTACCTTCCCTGACCCTAAAGAAAACAAGCAAAACAAGCAAATCAGTGTCCTTGACAGCAAAATGAATACAAATTGTTTGACATGGGAACAGAGAGTACTGATCCAAGACTTTGCTGCATTACTTTTCTTTTCTAAATGTGGCTTAAGAAAAATGACATAAAAACGGACTTATTATCACAGCTAAGCCAGTAATCCTACACTACTTTTGGTCTGATTTCTTTTATATTTTGCACAAGCAGAACTACCCTGAAAGCTAGACTTGTTTTTCCAAGCTATTCACTGGCACTAGTTGAACCCCCATGCAATCTCCTCGGACAGAAAATCCTCACAAACTCCATTCTGAACCTGCCCCCAGTCAAACAGTACAGGTAAAAGTTCACAGCGCTGTTACTGAACATCAACACGTGCGTGACAGCCCGCATGAAATGAGTCTTGGCCTGTTCGGACACGGTCAAAACCACTGAAGGATCGAACACGAACCAGGCGATGTAGTCCACGGAAGCTGGCAAGGTCAGAACAATGTAGGCCACAGACACCAGAATCACGGTCAAGGTCACGGATTTGGCCGCTCTCTCTCGCGCCAGGACGGACTCTTTTTCCGCCATTTTGTGGCGAATTTCTTGCACTGTTCCTCTGAGTTTCCAAACCAGCACGCTGTTGGCCAAGATGATGCAGAGGAAGGGAAGAAGAGAGTAGAAGACCAGGTCCACATACGTGAAGATTTCTTCCACGAACGTGAGGTAGTTTCCCAGCTTCAGCTTGCAGCGGTAGTGTCCAGTTTCGTTCAGATATCCAAGCTGGTATCCGTACAGGTAGTGCGAGTACACAGCTGCAAAAAACGCTGTCATTGCTACCACCACCCCAATCACCAATCTCCGCGTACACAAGAGGTTAACCCGGTGTGGCCACACTACAGAGATAGCTCGGTGGATGGTCATACTCACCAAGTACCACCCACCAATTGTAGTGGATGCAGTTTTAACCCAGTTATAGATTTTGCAAATCGAATCCTCCTGATGTTTGACGAAGACTCTGAACGTGATTCCCGCCCATTCGTCCACGAGAAAAATATCCAGAATGACTAAGTCTAGAACAGCCAGAGCAGTGAAGTAGATGTTGATCAAGGTCTCGCTGGACTTCATTCTGCGCATGATGAGGAGGGTGCAGACATTGCCGAAGTTTCCCAGGAGGAAGACAGTGGGGGCTCCGATGTACCAGATGTATCTGCTGACTTTGTACAGGGGCTGGGAATGCACGGAGGAGTCTTCAGTGTGGGGTGAGGTGTTCACGGTTGTGGAATCATTCCAGGATTCTGACAGCAACATGGCCGTCATGGTTCCTCTGAACCAAGGTAGTAGATCGTCCGCCGCTGTAGTCTAGTGGTTAGGGCGTTGGACTCGTAATCTAAAGGTTGCGGGTTCGATCCCAGCTTTCGGCTATGGCGTTGTGCCCTTGGAAAAGGCCCTTTACGGCTATTTTCTCACCCCACCCAGGTGTAAAAGGGGTACCTACCTTGTGTTGGGGGTTAACCCTGCGATAGACTGGCGTCCTATCCAGGGGGGAGTCTATGACTCTTAGTCGCTTAACGCCACAGAAACCGGGATAAGCACCGGCCTGATGAGCCTTAGGCTCGGGACAGATTTTAACTAACCTAACTTTTAAGGTAATAGGTCAGTAGGTAGGGTGAAGAGGCTTAGTAGGTGGTGTCCTGCGTATGTCAGCTCAGAACAGGCACCACTGAACACCACCAAAGTGACTCAGCAGAAGTGCAGGGCCCCTCTGGCTTGTGGCCCCAAGGCGGCCTAACATTGATATGCTCCCTGTGGACTGTCGATCCCGGGTATGAGACACAACGAATCTGGGTATGGCTGTGGCGGGGAGATTGAAATGAGCGGTGTGGGAACAGCAGTACGGGGACGTCACAGAAGACGAGGCAGCGAAAAAAAAAAAAAAAAAAAAAAGATGAAGAGAAGGCTTGGTGATGACTGTAATCTATTTCACTTTTTTCCACTTTTAAAAAATTCTTTTAAGTTGAGAATAATGGAATAAACACTCTTGTGCTTTTTTACATCCAGTCCCCGTGTGTATGCAGTCTTGTAAATGTCATCTGTTCCCACCGGCACACGATGGCCTACTCTTACGAAAAGCGGAACAGGATTTAACGTGTGCGCAAAATGTTCTGCGTGGGGAGAGTGGAGTCAGCACTGATGTTAACTCCAGGAGAAAAATCTCCTCGACCGGAATCGAATTCGGGTCATCAAATTGCCAGCGCAATGTTCTGACCGCTAGGCTATCCGTCCCCCTCTGAACGAAGGTAGCACACCAGTATTGGTGAAAGAAGGCTTGGTGATGGCTTAATGTGGGTCGGTGATCTAGAGGTAACGCGCCTGTCTGGAAAGCCAAAATGTCCGGGTCGAAGTGTGCGGTGGCTTGAATCCCTTTTGGGCCCAAAACTTTTCTTCCCATCCA
>CM060349.1:12226804-12233174 GCA_030674155.1 Stramonita haemastoma
GCCTTGCCTTGCCTTGCCTTGCCTTGCCTTGCCTTGCCTTGCCTCTCTCTCTCTCTCTCCCTCTCTCTCTCTCTCTCTCTCTCTCTCTCCTCTCTCTCTCTCTCTCTCTCTCTCTCTCTCTCCACACACACACACACACACACGCACGCACACACACACACACACACACACACACACACATACACACACACACACACACACACACACACACACAACACACACACACACACACACACACACACACACACACACACACACACACACACACACACACACACACACACACACAACACACACGCACACGCCAAAAATTAGGTGCAATTCGAAAACATGTAACAAAGGACTTATTTGAGTCCCGTCATACCCCAACTTTTGCACAGTAACAGAGCCCACGGCACCAAATGAATGCTCTGCTGTGTGCATACACGCTTTACTACGATCTTTGATATGTGTGGCGCTGGTCTTGTGGCGACACCATGGCCCCGAAGAGGGCAGCCTGGCTTGAATATAGCAAGTTTGTCGGAACGAAAGCTGGTACAGTGTATGCAATAATACGTAGTAGTACATATAACAACAACAACAAGAACAACAACGATGATGATGATGATGGATGATGATGATGATGATGATGATGATGATGATGATGATGATGATGATGATGATGATGATGATGATGATGATGATGATATGATGCACCACAGCAAAGTGCAGGGCCGCTGCCACATGTATACACACACACACAAAAAATCGCGCACACAAATACCAGCCCACTCACGCTTGCGCGTGCGATTACGCACCATCCCCCCCCCCCCCCCCCCCCCCCCTTCCCCAAGAAAAGTTCGAGAAGATATAACAAAGGGCTGGTTTGAGTTCCGTCCTACCCCGACTTTTGCACGCTAACAGAGCCCACGGCACCAAGAGAGTGGTCTACTGTACGCTTACAGAACATGCAGAACATCTTGCGCACACGATAAATCCTGCTCCGCTTTTCGTAAGAGTAGGCCATTGTGTGCCGGTGGGAACAGATGGCAAGATTTACAAAACTGCATGTACACGGGGACTCGGTGTAAAAAGAAAAGCACATGAATGCTTCTTCCATTATCCTCGATATAAAAGAATATATATATAATTTTAAAAAATCTTCACTAGCATCGTTAGTGAGATATTTCCAGTCATAGTAAATCGCACCTGAAAGATATTAATTAGGGGATGCAGAAAGTACTGATGCATTTAATACATTCTTTTTTTATGCCACTTTATGTCACAGCAGATTTCTCTGCGTGAAATTCAGGCTGTTCTTCCCGGAGAGAGCGCGTCGCCACAAGTGCAGCGCCTACCCATTATTTTTTTCCCTCAGGGATGGTGTCTAAACACGACACCTGTGTGCATGCTGGTTTTTTTTTTTAATTTTGTCATCTGCTCCTACCGGCACACGATGGCCTGCTCTTCCGAAAGGCGGAACGGGTTTTTTAACGTGTGCGCAAGATGTTCTGCGTGCGTTCGCACACGGGGCCTCGGTTTATAGTCTCATCCGAATGACACATTACTTCTGGGTCTGGGAAATGTCAGTAGATGGTTATGCCTGTGCTCATTAATTTTGAATCTATTGGTGATCTTAGGAGGGGTGTTTCCATTGACAACTTTTTGTACAAATAGAGCTTTATTGAAATAAAGTCTGTTTTGGAAGATTGGAATATTTGTTTGCTTTTAATCGTTGATGGTTAGGGAGTTTGATTTAAATAGGACAGGTTTTAGTGCTCTTTTATAAGTGTTTTTATTTATTTTTGTTTATTTATTTTTACTTTTATTTTTACCTTATCCTTTTATATCGAGGATAATTCGTGAATAATAATATGGTAATTCGATGATACCGCGTGTGTGTGTTGTGTGTGTGTGTGTGTGTGTGTGTGTGTGTGTGTGTGTGTGTGTGTGTGTGTGTGTGTGTGTGTGTGTGTGTGTGTGTGTGTGTGTGTGTGTGTGCGAGCGCGCGTGCGCATGAATACGTGAATGCATGCAAGAATGTATGTTGGTAAATTTATATGACATTGATATTCCTTTAAATAGTGGAAGATAGTGCATTATAACAACTGATGGTGTTCTAATCATATGACCTTATAATCATTTGAGCATTTATATGTATGTACAGCCCTGTACGCGCGGGTGTGTGTGTGTGTGTGTGTGTGTGTGTGTGTTGTGTGTGTGTGCGCGCGCGCGCGCGCGCGCACGCATGTGTGTGTGTGCGTACGTGCGTGCGTGCGTGCGTGCGTGTGTACATGCGTGCGTATGCACGTGCGTGTGTGTGTGTATATGTGCGTGTGTGTGTGTGGTGCGTGCGTGTTTGTGCTTGCGTGTTTGTTGTTTTTAATACTGAATTTTATTACTTCCTGTGACAAATGTTTCTGTTCTTATGTATATAATGATGGCTTATAACCCACTTCAGTTCCTTCTTTTATTGATACGATTAAGTGTGTTGTATTGATATTGGTATAGATATTATCTTGTAATGTGTGCGTACTGATGTGTGTATACTGTGTTGTATATTATCTGTGATATATGCTTTTCCCATTCACATTTTTATGAATGACTTGTAATCCACATGGATTTTTCTCTTTCAGATAATCAATTGTTTGAAATGAATGGATGAACTACTAGCATCCGCAGATATATCTATATATCTATATCTATATCTCTCTATATATATATGTGTGATATGTATGGAGAGAGAGACACACACAATAGATACACGCACATTCACACACACATACACACACAGACACACACACAGTCACAGAGATAGATACACAGAAAGAGAGAGGTACACAGAAAGAGAGAGAGACAGAGACAGATAGACAGAGAGATAAGAGACAGAGACAGACAAGAGAGACAAAGAGAGAGAAACAGAGAGAAGCAAAAACACAGAGATAGAGACAGACAAAGAGGCAGACAGACAGACAGATAAGAGGTGCACATACTCTACACTTGCAAACACCCAGCCATTCATGAACAGAACTTGGAACAAAGACCTTGCTCAAATTTTTGGTTTTATTTTTGGTATTCTTTCTTATTTGAAGTACTTTATATCAAGTTTTGACAATATATTGCAGTCATTCTGAATTTTAAAAATTGGTTTACTACAGCTGCGAGCTGGCTACCCAACCCTAACTCCAGCTTCTGTTTTGGCTGAAGGGGGAGGTAGGCTTTTCCTAGTGCTCTGACCAGCAGTGACACAATGACCAACCCACTGACATTTGTTCGCTTGTTAATTCTTAGATCATCATTTGACATACCTCAGACCACAATAACATGTTCATTCCAATCTGCTTTTACAACACACAAGTGACAAAAAGCTTAAATCCAGCCATGTTGTCTTAGCCAGAAAATACAGTTACCTTAAACATCTTAATATACTTTTAAAGCACAGAAGTGACAAAAGGCTTAATTCCAGCCATGTTATGTTAGCAGCCAGAAAATACAGTTACGTTAAATATCATATCATATTCTTTCAAAACACAAAGTGACCCAAAAAACCCACTTAATACCAGCCATAAAACACAGTTACCTTTAATACAATGTACATGTCAATATGTTTTCATAACACACAAGTAACTAAAAGCTTAAATCCAGCCATGTATTATCTTTACAGTCAGAAAACAGTTACCTTAAATATGTCAATATGCTTTTAAAAACACAGAAGTTACAAAAATATTAATTTAAGCCACGTTAATTCTACAGCCAGAAAACATCCCCAAATAAAAAAGTGCAATACATCATCTAGTAAGTTTTTAAAAAGAGGGAGTTAAGTTGCAAAAAGCTTGAATATATATATATAATATATATATAAAATATATATATATAATATATATATATATATATATATATATGTGTGTGTTTGTGTATATATATATATATATATATATATATTATATATATATATATATATATATATAATATATAAAGGGTGTTATGAAAAAAGTTTATTTGTTGTTTACTTTTTTAAAGTCTTTGCAAGATTTTGGTCTAATAAAAATCTGTTGTAATATTATTACAATAAATGGAAGCAATGCTTGTTTCAAAAATTATCTTGTTAGTACTCTTAACAAAACACAAAAACAAAAAAAAGCAACATTTTCTTCACTCATTCAAATGGGCAAGTTTCGATTTTATCTCACATGATCATGAAAACAATCATTCAAGTGTGTACTAATAGAGCAAGGAAACCACTGATAATACTTGCAACCCTAAAGCAAAATAAAAAAAACACACCAAAATTTGAAAAAAACAAAAACAGAAAAAACACTTGAAATATGCTACTGACAAGTGGGATTTCCAATTTACCATTGCATGGGGGGGGGGGGGGGGGGGGGAGGGGGGTTTCAATACTTCCTATTCCTCCATCAGTTAAAAAACGTGGCAATTTTTTCAAGTCAAATTTTGAATACAGCTATAATCCATCAATATTTCTTTAAAACCACACACAGAGAACTTGATTTGCCATAACTTGAAAAAAAAATCGGCATTAAATAATTTCTTATTCTGATTCCTGCCTTTATCAAAAGGCCAGTATATGACTACATTTCAATTTTGTAAAGGTATTTTAATCAATGTTTTTTTAGTTTTTTAAAAAGCATTCACCAACAAGCCCCCCCCCCCCCCCCTCCCCCCCCCCCCCCCCCCCCCCCCCCCCCCCCCCCCCCCCCCCCCCCCCCCAAATAGAACTACTTAATGGACTACAAGACTATAGCATAAAATCTTTCAGATATGATCATTTTCATAAGCTGTATTGATGTAAAATCTGTAATGGGCCTGCATCTGCTGGCGAAAATCAATTCACAGATCTGCCACCAATACACACTTACATCATTTCCATGTAAAGGCAAGCATAGGACCTGGTTCCTTTTATATTACATTGGGTGCCATTTCAAAAAACAAAAAAAAGAAAAGAAAAAAAAAAAGAAAGGCATCTTCTCCAATATACTTCACACGCCACTATATATAAACTAATAACATCCTAGGCCCTTCCAATATAAAAACTAAAGGCTATTGCAGGTCTACATAATATTACAGCTGATATTCTATTAGACCAAAATCTTCCCAAGATTTTAAAAAAGTAAACAAACAAATATATTTTATTTCTTGCTTTCAATCTTATATTTTAAAAAAAAAAAGTGTATTTCTTGCATTTGATCTCATGAAAAATACCGAAAATACACTATTGTATTTTTTGCATTCGATCTTATAAAAATCGAAAAAGACCCCATTATATTTCTTGCATTGATCTAATAATATCCCCCCCCCCCCAAAAAAAAAAAAAAAAAAAAAAACAACTATTGTATTTCTTGCTTTCAATTTCTTTGACAAAAAATAACAGAAAGATTTACTAATGTAGTTCTTGCATTTACTTTCATAAAAAAGTAAACATATACTATTGTATTTCTTACAGTAAGTTTCATCATTAAAAAAAAGAAAAATACAATTGTATTTTTTTTTTCAATCAATTTCTTTAACTAAAAAATATACCATTGAATTTCTTGTATTTGATCTCATAAAAAAATTAAAATACACTATTGTATTTCCTGCATTTGAGCTCATGAAAATAAAAAGACACTATTGTATTTCTTGCATTTGATCTCATAATTAACAAAAAAAACCCAAGATACCATTGTGTAACTTGCAATCAGTTTCTTTGACAAAAAAAATTACTATTGTATTTCTTGCATTCAATTTCATCAATTTGAAACATACACTATTGTATTTCTTGCAGGCAATTTCATCGTTTAAAAAAAACAACACTTTTTTTAATTTCTTGCAATTAATTTCATTATTTAAGAAAAGCCTGAAAAATATACCATTCTACATCTTTATAAATTTTCATTATAAAAAACGAAATTAATACAATTCTATTTCTTGCATTCAATTTCATTATGAAAAAAAACGAAATATAAACTATATTTCTTTGCATTCATATTATGAAAAAACAAAAAAAAATGTAACTACTGTATTTCTTGCACTAAAATTCATTATGAAAAAAAACACGAAAAATATACTATTTCATTTCTTGCATTCAATTTCATTATTTAATAAACCCTTGAAAAATATACTATCATGTCAATATACTTTTGAAATACACAGTTACCCTTAATTAAATAGAATATCAATATCTTTTAAAACAAAGTGACAGAAAACTGAATTCCACCATGTTATCTTTACAGCCAGAAAACAATGTTACTTTCAATATCATGTCAATATGCTTTTAAAACACACAAGTGACGAAAAGCTTAATTCCAGCTATGTTCATTTTACAACCAGAAAACACTCCAAATAAATAAGTGCAATACATCATCTTGTAATTTTCAAGAAGAGGGAGTTTACA
>CM060349.1:12233274-12249360 GCA_030674155.1 Stramonita haemastoma
CTTCAAAAAAAACAAAAACATTTTTATCAATTTTATCTAGGGGTGTTATGAAATAAAGGGACAATGCAAGTAATGCTTGTTACAAAAAGATTTATCTTGTTGGGGTACTCTTTAAAAAGGCAACATTTTCTTCACTCATAAAATATGCTACTGATAAATGGGGTTTCCAATTTACCATTGCATGGGAGGCAAATCAATATATGTCCTTTAGCGAAAAAAAAAAGGTTTTCTTCTACCAGAACTGGTAAAACAACAAATGTGAAATGTTAAAATGCACACTGATTTTTTAAAGTCAAAATATTGCAATTTTAAAGTAACATTTCAATGCTTCCTCTTCCTCCATCATATCAAAAAATAAAAACAAAAGCAAAAGCAAACACACACACACACACACACACACACACACACACACACACACACACACACACACACACACCACAAGAGGCACACTTAACAGACTAATGGACTATAGCATGAAATCTTTCAGACATAGTTTTTCATAAACTGTGTTTTGTGTAAAATCTGTTATGGATTTTCTAGCAGAAAATCAATACACAGATCTGCCACCAATACACACTAACCTAATTTCAAGGCAAAGCCAAGCAGAGAACCTGGTCCCTTTTGTATTACATTGGGTGCAATTTCAACCCCCCCAAAAAAAGGAAAAGAAAAAAGAGAAGTCTTCTCCCACATGTACTCCACACACCACTATATATAAAACTAATAACACCCCTACCAATATAAAAGGCTATTGCAGGTCAAGATATTTTTACAACTGATATTTCATTAGATCAAAATCTTGCCAACACTTAAAAGGTAAACAAAAAAATACATTGTATTTCTTGAATGAAATCTTAAATTTAAAAAAAAACACGAAAAACGAAAATATTCCTTGCATTTTATCTTGTAAATATTTTTTAAACCATGCTGTATTTCTTGCATTCCATCTCATAATAACATCCCCCAAAATACTTATGTATTTCTTGCATTCAATTTCTTTGACCCAAAAAAACCTATTGTTTTTCTATTCAATTTCATTAAAAAATATTTAAAAAACTAAAAAGGAACATATACTATAGTATTTCTTGCAGTCAGTTTCATCATAAAAAATCTCGAAAAAATACTATTGTATTTCTTGCACTCAATTTCATTATACATATATTTCATTTCCTTGTGGGAAAAAAAACACAAAAATTATACTGCAGTATTTCTTGTATTCAACTTCATTATTTAGAAAAAATATAATAAAATATAAAATATAAAAATATAATTGATGTCAATATGCTTTTAAAACACAGAAGTGAGAAAAAAGCTTAATTCCAGCCATGTTATCTTTACAGCCAGAAAACACCCTAAACAACCCCCCTCCCCCCCCCCCCCAACACACACACACACACACACACACACACACACACACACACACACACACACACACACACACACACAGGGACACTTAACCAACTACTACACTACAGCTTGAAATCTTTCAGATCCATTCATTTTTCATAAGCTGAATCGGTGTAAAATCTGTTATCTACCTGCATCTGCTAGCGAAAATCAATACACAGATCTGCCACCAATACACCTTAACATCATTTCCATGTAAAGGCAAGCATAGGACCTGGTTCCTTCTATATCACATTGGATGTCATTTCTAAAAAAGAAAAAAAGAAAAAAGAAAAAAGGTGAAAAAAAAGTTAAGTGAAAGCCACTTTCTCCCACACACTACTATAGAAAATAATAACACCCCTGCCAATATCCAAGGCTTTCACAGAACTAGATTCTTTTTTTCAACTGACATTTCATTAAACCAAAATCTTGCCAAGACTTTTAAAAAAATACCAACAAAGAATCAGTTTGTAATTCTTGCATTTAATCTTATAAAAAAATATTTTTATAAACACTAAAAGTATACTAGTGTACTTCTTGCATTCAATGTAAAAAAATTACGAAAAATTCACTATTGTATTTCTTGCATTTGATCTCATGAAAAAAAAAACCAAAAGTACTCGTATTTTCTGCATTCAAATTATCTATGAAAAAAAATTACTATTGTATTTTTTTCATTCAGTTTCTTTTTTTTTTTAATGCACTATTGAATTTCTTATATTCAATCTCATTATTTAAAAAAAAAAAACACGAAAAACATTTTGTATTTCTTGCATTCAATTTCATTCAAAAACAAAGCAAAAATATACTAATGTATTTCCTTGAGTCAATTTCATGTTTTAAAAAGCTGAAACAGTATGCTATTTTATTTCTTGCAGTCAATTTCATTGTAAAAATAAATAAATAAATAAATAAATAAAAGAAAAGAAAAAATATACTATTCTATTTCTTGCATTTATTTTCATTATGAACAAACAAATATATATTATTGTATTATGTTAATTTAATTTCATTATAAAAAAGAAACAACGATAAATTACTATTGTATTTCTTGCATTCAATCGAATTATATAAAAAAAATTATACCATTGTAATTTTTGCATCATATTTCTATTCTTTTTTTGAAAACAACGAAAAATACACTAATTGTATTTCTTTCATTCAACCTCATTAAAAAAAAATATATATATATACTATGTACATTTTTTGTTAAAAACATATTTCCATCTCTCTCTCTCTCCTCTCTCTCTCTCCTCTCTCTCTCTCTCTCTCTCTCTCTCTCTCTCTCTAAAAGAAATTCTCAGATCTGAACATGGACTACCATTCCTCCTAAACATTCCTATAACCGTCCTCCTCCTTCCTCCTCTTCCTCACCTAAAGAAACTAAAAGACAACCACCCCTCTGTCAAACATTGATGCAAACACTAGCATGCACATGTGCATACAACACATGCGCTCATGTCTATCTCTTACACACTACCACACTGACAGTATTTCTTTCAATTCTGAAAACCTCCATTTACAAATATGCACAAAAATACAGTCACAACTCTTCATTTTTTTCACATAAAGTGTAGAATGTAAATTCTACAACAGTCTAAAAATATGATTTTTACCTCTTGCATAGAATTACCCTCCAAAAATGCCATTCTTGTGACAGTCATAGGGCCAGGTCATTTTTATCTGACACCGTTTCTGAATGGATGTAAAGACAAAGGTTAAAAACAACAACAACAGAAAAAGAACATTCTCAACCTAAGACACCAGTGGTCGACCATACACCAAACATTCATCCAAAACAAGTAGCAATCATGGTATCCTAACTACTTTTTCTGCTATTTTTTTTTTTAAAGAAGAAAAAAAACAGGAAAAACAAAAAGCCACACTCTCTCTCTCTCTCTCTCTCTCTCTCTCTCTCTCTCTCTCTCTCTCTCTCTCTCTCTCTCTCTCTCTCTCTCTCTCTCTCTCTCTCTCTCTCTCGTTGGTTTTACAATACGTCTAATGAACTGGGGGTAATCAACACCAGTGATATACCATTCTCTAGATATGCCTGCAGTACACACACACACACACTTATGTGCTGGTGGGGATGGTTGACAAAATTTGTCAACTGTATGCACATGGGGACTGGATGTAAAAAAAAAAATTTAAACCACAGCACACATTGCTTATTCCTTTAACCTCGAAACCATAGAATTTGAGAACACCCTCCCTCCCTCCCTCTCTCAGGGAGACTGGGTGTAATTTTTTTTTAAGCACACATGCGCTTATTCCATTATTGTCAGAATAAAAAATTGAGAATTTGGGAAGGATGATAAAATTTGCCAAAATGTATGTACTGGGAGACTGGATGGAAAAAAGCACACGAGTGCTTACTTGCTTCTCTTCTAAATAAAAGAAATTGAGCACACACACACACACACACACACACACACACACACACACACACACCACACACACACACACACACACACACACACACAGAGTCTTTCATTCCCACTGACCTAAACATCACTTTCTACCCCCCTACTCCCCCACCTTTAAACACCCCTGGCCTATGATACATCCCCTCTCCCCTCCTCCTTTCCCCTCCCATCCTCTTCCCCCTCCCCCACCCTCTGAAAATCCATCACTCCACCAATCCCTATAATAAAATCATACTTTTTTAAAAAATCTGCACCCCACAATCTTTTTAAATTAAAGAAAATATCTTTCCTAAACTGCCCCCTCCAGTAGTTCCCCAACAGTAGTTCCTGTCATAGTACTACGAAAAAGATAAAGTTCTACAACCACCCCCAACCATACGAGACCAAAATGTTTTGCCATAGTATCAGCCATGTACCAAGGAATCTACCTGCCAGTTGTGTCCACATGAGGGGCCAAGGTTAGAGTAACTGTAAAGGTTAGTTGTAAAAGGTTAGGGTTAGTATTAAAGGTTAATATTGGGGTAAGGGTTGTCAGTCCGTTGGCTGGTCTGTCTGCATGCATGCATGTGGACACAAGAACAGGTAGACACTTTGGTGCGTAGCTTTAGACACAACGGTATATATCGTTTTTATCACGGGATAAAAAATTTAGCATAGCCAGGGAAGGCAGAAGTTTTATCAAATTGTTCTAATTACCAGTCCTGTCAAAATGTTTTTGTTGGATTTTGGTGTTGGGAATTTTTGCGGTTTTTTTTTTTAATAGAATAAATTTCCAGTTTTCAGCCAAAGCTATTCAAGATCTTTCATGATTTTAACAGCTTTTCTCCATTTTTTCAAAAGGAAGAATTACACCCAAAATAACCCACACGGGAATTTTATTTTTAAAAAGGAATACCCGGAAACTGAACCGCATGAAAAAAAAAATCTATCAGGTTCCCCCCCCCCCCCCCAACTTCCCCCATTTTTTTCTATCCCCACTGATCCAAACGTGTATTCTACCCCTTACTCCCAACACCCCTTTCCCTTTAACATCTACCAAAAGTGATGTCCCCTCTTTACTACCACCCCCTTCCTCCACACACACACACACACACACACGCTCGGTCGCTGGCTCGCTCAAGGCAAACAGAGCACCTTGTGCACACGTTAAAAACCTGCTCCCCTTTTGGTAAGAGTATGCCATTGTGCACCAGTGCGAACAGATGACTAAATTGAAAAAAATAGACCTATACACAGGGGGTCTGGATGTTTAAAAGCTCACGAGCGCTTATTGCATTATCTTCGAAATAATAGAAAATTTGTACAACACTTGTAATGCATGGAAAAAATCTTTCACTTGAAAACAAGGGTTATTTAATTTAACTTGCCTATTTTCTTTATACGGCGTGCATATCGGAATGATATATCAATGGTAGATCACCCCATAGCCTTGTTCATTATACTGTGAAACTCGATTCTACCTAATTTAATTTGATTTTGGGGGGGTGGGGGGGAGCTGAAAAAATGGCACCCAAAAAACAAAAACAAAAAGACCTCAAGCCCTTATGCATCATTGTATCTTATATGCAGAAAAGCGTATGTCAGTCTAGAGGTATTGTCTCAGCCTATCTTTAAATCCGATACCTTTGTAAAAAAAAATCATAAAATTACGAAACTTTCATTCATTAACAGTCCTATGTGCATCAAGGGGCATAACAGTTGGATGATCACTTCAACTCTTAAAAAAAATAATAACTAAAAAAATTTTTTTTTGCTGTATTGTTGCTTCCATAAGCTGGTTATATCGGGCGACAGCATTTTCCAATCAACCATTTCATCTGAATCATTAAAAAAAAAATTAAAACACCAATTACAACCAGTCTTAACGTATTGACATATTAGGGCAAGAGATTCTTTTCTCTTATCTCAATAGGTTCATTAACAAAACCACCTCTATGCGGGGCATGTACAGGCCAGGCATCCCACTTTTCCCTGTCTAACTGTGTAACAGGTGCTGATTCTGTTCGTTAAAGAGCTAATGCCATCGACTTGAACAAAAATTAATTGAATGACATCACTAAGTAATTTTTTTTTCAGAGTAAATAAAAACTGGATGGGGTTGAGGATGTAAGCCATTTTACGTTATTCAATAAAAAAAAAAATAATAATAATAATAATAATGAAAGATACATTTTTTTCTTCTCTTTAAAAATGAAAATTACCTCGAAGCTTAAAAGTGCCTATAGAAACAAATGTATCGATGTTGTCCTCGATGATTTGCCGTGGTGTCTTCGATGTTGTTCTCGATGATTTGCCGTGTTGTCTTCAATGTTGTCATTGATAATTTGCCGTGTTGTCTTCGATGCTGACCACGTCAGCGATGATTTGCCAGGTTGTCTTGATGATGTCCTTGATCATTTGTCCTGTGGCGTCCCTTCAAAACAAAGGTCAAATTGTTCAGATCCCTGGTCATCTCCATCTTGCTCTACGGCTGCAAAAGTTGGACAATGACCGCTGAAACCACCAAGCGGATCCAGACGTTCGAGACAAAAAATACTTCAGGCGACTGCTTGGCATTTCCTGGAAGGATCGGAAAACAAACACCTTTGTGCGAAGTCAAGTCGCACTGATGGCTGGTCCTCAGGAACCCCTACTAGCCACTGTCAAGAAAAGGAAGCTGGCATGGTTCGGCCATGTCACACGCCACAACACCCTCCCCAAGACAGTCCTACAAGGAACGCTAGAAGGTGGCAGACGCCGAGGCAGACAAACCAAAAGCTGGATGGATAACATAAGGAGTGGACCCGCCTGGACAGTCCAACACTCATTCGGAAGGCGGAGGACAGGGCTGGATGGCGACGGCTGGCTGCAGAATCGTCTCTCATGTCTCCTCCGCGACCGTTCCGGTCATGAGAAAGAAGAAGAAGAAGTCCCTTATGTCCACCCTGACGACCATCTTGGTTATGGGCCTTGCTGATAATGAGGCTCTCCCCTTGTAGAAAAGGCAGGTCACTATGGCTGCCCTCACACATCACTGTCAGGTCAGGTCACCGGCCCTTGATTCCAGACCACAGCCCCTGAAAGCACAAAGTCATCATCAGTAAGACTGCATGCTGTGTGTGTGTGTGTGTGTGTGTGTGTGTGTGTGTGTGTGTGTGTGTGTGTGTGTGTGTGTGTGTGTTGTGTGTGTGTGTGTGTGTGTGTGCGCGTGTGTGTGTGTGTGTGCGTGTGTGTGTGTGTGTGTGTGTGTGTGTGTGTGTGTGTGTGTGTGTGTGTGTGTGCGCGCGCGTGTGTGTGTGTGTGTGTGTGCATGCGTGCGTGCGTGCGTGCATGAACATCCCTGTGTTACGCACGTACTATATTTTTTCTTCCTCAGCCGGAGTTCCTAGGTTCACTAATGGTGACATTTTGCATTATGTGGAATCGTTTGCCTGCTAGCATGGTGTCTAAACAAAACACTAATGTGCATGCTTTTAAAAATTTCTTCATCAGTTCCTACAGGCAGCCTACATCTTTGTACCTGAATAAATTCCAAAAATAAATTTATCAAATACCCGATTTCAGTACATTTCTTTCTAAATAAATTCTAATGTAAAGTTATCAAGTACACTATTTCTTCCCATCTTTTGTGAATAAACTCCGAGTATGGAGGTATTTTTTCAACACAATAGCAGCAAACAAACCAAAACACAGTCTTTACAATTAAAAAAAAAAAAAAAACCTTAATGACTCATCGTGCTTTACCAGAAGGAACCATATTTTACTCCAAGTCTTTAGAGCTAAACACCCCATACTTGAATCACATATAATAAAGTCGCTCCACTACAGCTGTACACTTCTTATATACTTACACGTCCCAAGCATTGGATAAGTCAGTTTTCCACTACAGCTGTACACTTCTTATATACTTACACGTCCCAAGCATTGGATAAGTCAGTTTTCCACTACAGCTGTACACTTCTTATATACTTACACGTCCCAAGCATTGGATAAGTCAGTTTTCCACTACAGCTGTACACTTCTTATATACTTACACGTCCCAAGCATTTGATGAAGTCAGTTTTCCACTACAGCTGTACACTTCTTATATACTTACACGTCCCAAGTATTTGATGAAGTCAGTTTTCCACTACAGCTGTACACTTCTTATAAATATACTTACACGTTCTGAGCTAATTTTGATGTCAGCTTTCCAGAGGATGGCCTCCTTTTGGAGGAGACGGCTCCCAGGTGATCCACATGATGGCTTTCAGAAGAAGACTCTCAGATGATCCACATGATGACTTACCACAGAAGAGGACTCTCAGATGACCCACACGACCACTCACCAGATTAGGACCCGCGTGGAATAAAGTATGGGAAGGAAGGAGCCTAAGGAAATGCTGTGAACATGTGAGAGGTGACTACGTCCAAATCCCTCCTGACCACTGTCTCAAAGCCTGTGTAGGTGGTGGTGTTTTCCAACACCAGGATCACTGTAGGTGGTGGTGTTTACGGACAGCAAGATCGCTGTAGGTGGTGGTGTTTACACCAAGATTGCTGTAGGTGGTGGTGTTTACGGACACCAAGATATCGGAAAGTCGTGGTGTTTACGAACACCAAGATCACGGTAGGTGGTGGTGTTTACGAACAAGATCACGGTAGGTGGTGGTGTTTACGGACACCAGGATCATGGTAGGTGGTGGTGTTTACGGACACCAAGATCACGGTAGGTGGTGGTGTTTTCGGACACCAGGATCACGGTAGGCGGTGGTGTTTACGGACACCAGGATCACTGTCACCCAGATTGGCTCCTGTCATCTCTTGCATTTTTGTTCCCTATTTTTTAGTTCTAGTTTTTGTTATATTTCTATATTTTATTTTGTTTTCATTTTCTATTTCATCTCTGTAAACTATTTCCTATTCTCAGTTTTGTTTAATGAAAATGGTTTAGGTTTTGTTTCATTTATTTTATTCCCTATTCTACGTTTTATTTTCTATTTCATTTTTTTTATCTACTTTTATTATTTAGCAAGAATTGAGGATGCAATCAGAAGTGTGGTGCCCAGCGATCCTTTGACGGTCAGTCAGTCCAAAGTCCAGCAAACGAACGCCACCGAGTGGACTGGACTGGCCTAGACTTGTTTTCGGGAGAAAAGTCGAAATTTGCGCGTTCGCGAGGACTGGAGGACGAGGAAGCTGGTTGCAAAATCTTCAGGGGTGAGTGAGTGCCCCAAGATTATGGACAGGTGAAGGTGAAAGGGAGGAAAATGTGCAGGTGAGATAGGTGTCCGTTTTTGTGTAGTGACCATTGTCCAGACGTCTCGCAACCGGTTGTGTTGTGTTTCTGGTCGTGCCTGTGAAATCGGTTGTTGCAAGGCGGTGGTAGCCTGTGTGGTCGGTGGCTGTGTGCATACTGACTGACCTCTGTAGACTTTCTGTGTGATTGGAAAGTATGCTGAAACCTCCATGAAAATGAGTCTCTGGGACAGAATGATATCCCCAGTCACAAGACCCAAGCAGTCAGATGCGCTGGGCCTGACTTGTCAGGCGCTTAACGGCAGCGCAACGCGTTTTCGCTCATATCACAGAAAAAAATAATTGCTGTCTGAGCGTTCGACGCAGACGAAAATGAAGATCCGATATTTTCCTGTAGTCCCTGATCTTAACAAAACTTTCAGGGATTTCTTGAATGCCAAAATCGGAAGCGCGGGGCCTGACTTGTCAGGCGCTTAACGGCAGCGCAGGGCATGTTTCGCTCCTATGACAGACAGCACTAGTTGCTTGTTTGGAGGAGAGAGAGAGAGAGAGAGAGAGAGAGAGAGAGAGAGAGAGAGAGAGAGAGAGAGAGAGAGAGAGAGAGAGAGAGAGAGAGAGAGAGAGAGAGAGACATACAGACAGACAGACAGACAGACAGACAGACAGACAGACAGACAGACAGACAGACAGAGACAGACAGACAGAGACAGAGAGAGAGAGACACAGAGAGACACAGAGAGACACAGAGAGACACGGGAGAGAGAGACAGAGAGAGAGAGAGACAGAGACAGAGAGAGAGAGACAGAGAGATTTGGACCAGAAGTTTCTTTGCATTTCCTGTGACTTCATTCCCTCCCCTTTTATTGACCAACACGGGCCTAACCAGTGAGAGTCATGCGGGTCATGGATTGTGGGGTGAGGAGGTCAAAGGTTGCTGTGAAGTGCCTGAAAGTAAAAGTATACAAACATACGTGTATTTCCGAATTCGGAATGCGGCTACCTTCATGGCAGGCGAAAACGGTCGCATACACAAAATCTCACCATTGGTGAACCTCGGAGCTCTAGCCGAGGATACCCCCCCCCCCCCCCTCTCCACCTTCTCCGAATTACGAAAAGAAAAAAAAACACTTGGATATTTGAAATGTTAAAAGAGGGGAGGGAGGGAGGGAGGGAGGGGGAGAGAGAGAGAGAGAGAGAGAGAGAGAGAGAGAGAGAGAGAGAGAGAGAGAGAGAGGAGACAGACAGACAGACAGACAGACAGACAGACAGACAGACAGAGACAGAGACAGAGAGACAGAGACAGACAGAGACAGACAGAGACAGACAGAGACAGACACACAGACAGAGATAGAGACAGAGTCCGCGAGAAAATTACAGAGAGAGAGAATGGGGGGGGGGGGGGGGGGGCGTCTTTAAAAAAACAAAAAGACAAAGAAATAAACTGCCTCAAGACATGTTACAACAACAAACAAACAAAAAAACAAAACAAACCCTGAAATTATACGGAGAAAAACTTAAGGGACGACCAAAAGAGAGAAGGGGGAGGGGGGGGGAGAGAGGGGGGAGAGAGTGAAGGAAGGAGAGAGAGAGAGGGGGAAGTGAGAGCCAGAGAGGGAGAGACAGAGGCACAGAGAGAGAGAGAGAGAGAGGGGGGGGGGCTTGGAGAAGAAAGAAGAAGAGTGTGGCGTAATAATATATATATATTTTTTTTTTTTAAAGACGCATACAAATAAACTGCCTCGAAAACTTGTAAACAAAAAATTCCGGAATACCAGGGAGGGGGGGGGGGGGAGAGAAAAAAATCATGAAGCGATGAACAAGAGTCAGACAGACGGACAGACAGACAGACAGACTGACAGAGACGGAGGGGGAGGGAGGGAGTGGGGTATGGGAGAGAGAAAAAAAAAGATACAGAGAGAGAGAGAGCCAGAGAGCCAGACAGACAGACAGACAGACAGACAAGAGAGAGAGAGAGAAGAGAGAGAGAGAGAGAGAGAGAGAGAGAGAGAGAGAGAGAGAGAGGAGAGAGAGAGAGAGAGAGAGAGAGAGAGAGAGAGAGAGAGAGAGATGTCAATAAAGAAAAAAGACAGACAGACAGACAGACAGACAGACAGACAGACAGACAGACAGAGACAGATGATGCCAAGTGTATCAAGTGTCTACAAAATATAATAAACTCCATCCTACTTACATTCAGTTGATGAAGGCAGCAGTACGCTGCAGGTCCTCCAAGTCGCCCTATAGCTTCTTGACCACTGGGGGGAGGGGGGGGGGGGTCAGGCCAGATGCTTCTATCTGAGTGTCTTGTGTAGTGGAGCAGGGCTGTTGCACATCTCTAGTCTGACTGCCAGTCTTGCAAGGGCAATGTTTTGTGTGGCCTGTGCGGAGTTTCTTCTTGTTCTCACTTAAGTCTTTTCGTTGATGACAAAAGTCTTCCTCTAATGGGACAGCATTATAGATTGTACCCCCAGGGTTTTGCTTAATCTTGGAATTTAAAATTCTTGAAAAAAAAAAATCTCATGAATTTTGATGTTCTGGGATGGAAAAAAATCTAGATCTTCGGAGGGTAAAGTTGGTCCTCGGCTGTGGTTTCGGTGGTGGCGGTGGTGGTGGTGGTGGTAGTGGCGGTGGTGGTGGTGGCCGTAGTGGTGGTGGTGGTGGTCTGCTGTTTGTCAGCCGTCTTTGATGACACAGGCTCCTCTGTGAAGAAAAAAGCAAAGTGTAAATATCCTAGCAAGGATTAGCTAGGAGCATGCTGCCCCCAGAAGAAACTTTAAACTTGCTATTTTACAACAATGCAACATGAACATATTTATTCTATTTTACTACTATCGCTATGAAAATCCTTGAATGCAAAATGCAGTAATTCTTAAAGAAGTGTATGTGTGTGCATGTGAATATGTTTTGTTTCTATACTTTTCAAATCTGTGTGTGACAAGCCAAACTATCATGCTATTCTGTTTATTACAACTGTGTGTGAACTATCCTTACGCTCTCTATATCACAGTCATTTCCCTCCTCATACCGTAGTTCTTACATGAAACAAATGGGGGCACAGGATGGATTAGCCAAGTGGTTAGAACGTTGAGATTGTGATCTGATGTTCTGAGATCATACCACCACTATGGCTCCTGTCGAGGAGATTTTTTCCTCTGTACCCACTCCCAACCCCCCCCAAAAAAAAAAAAAAAAATTTAAAAAGGAAAAATTTGGACTCCTCTCCTGGAGATGCCGGGGACCTGTCAGCATAAATAGCAACCCCACCTTCCGGAAATCCTATTCCTGGATTTACCTCTTTTCTATTCCTCTCTGTTTCTACCTTGTTCCTTTTCTTCCTATAACCTCCTTCTTGTCCATTTTCTGCCTTTCTGGTTCGTTCTCCTGCCTTTTTTTTTTCCAGAAAGACTTAGAAGAAAAAAAATTCTCACCAATGCTGACGTTGAATGTGATGGGCCCGACTTGTCAGGCACTTAAAAGCAGTGCCATGTTTGCTCATATGATACACAATAGCCTGAGCGTTCAACAGGGGGGAGGGGGAAGAAGAATGATTCTGTTGTTATGAGACTGACACGCTGTCTAATAGTACTACACCTCAGAACCACACACAAGAAATAAAATCTTTTGGATTCTACATTATTATAAATACTCACTTGCTCACTCCCTAAGCAGCAAGACCAAAAAACAAAACAAAAAATCCCCAAACCACCCTAATACTACACAAAAATAATTACCAGTTTTACCTGTAACTTTAGGTCAAAACTGCCCGAAATGGCGACGCCGAAGTAAAGTGATGGTACTTTGAATTATTGTGCCTGCAGAGACACGAAGTGGCGTTAGCCCTGGTCCCATGTAGAGTGAAGTGAAGGGAAGTGAGAGGCCAGCAATACGTTCAATGCTCACCTCCTAACTCTGTGTGTGTGTGGGTGAGGACAGTATGGTAGCCTACAAGTTGCACGTGCAGCATGCAGCGAAACCTTGTGCACTGAGGGTGATAGGCTAAATTGTTTATTTATTTATTTATTTATTTATTCTTTTATTTCCAGGATAATGGAATAAGCACCAATGTGCTATATTTACATCCAGTCCCCGTGTGTATGCAGTTTCGTAAATTTTGTCATTTGTTCCCACCGGCACACGATGGCCTACTCTTACGAAAAGCGGAACAGGATTTAACGTTGTGCGCAAGATGTTCTGCGTGCGTTCGCGCGCGGGGCCTGGGTTTATAGTCTCATCCAAGGACTTTTGGGGAGAGTGGAGTCAGCACTGATGTTAACTCCAAGGGAAAAATCCCCTCCACCGAGAATTGAACCCGGGTGGTCAAATTGCCAGCGCAATGTTCTGACCACTAGGCTATCCTGACCCCCCATTACACTTGAAGAGTTCACTGCTGTTTCTTCCTTTATTGTCTGTGTATTTCTGGGTTGTTTTTTATAATTGTTCATTCTTTACTTTTGAAAATAATGGAATAAAGCACAGCTTTAAGTGGTACCTTCCCCGATTTTTTTGCACAGTGACAGAGCCCAGGGCACCAAGACAGTGCTCTACTCTATGTATACACACTTTCCTAGCATCTTTGATATGTGTGGCTCCCCTTAAATATAGCAATTTTCTCGGAAGAAAGCTAATACAGTGTACGTAATGATATGTAGTAGTACACATGATAATAATGATAATATTCACTATGATGCACCACAGCAAAGTGCATGGCTGCCATAATACACACACACACACACACACACACACACACACACACACACACACACACACACACACACACACACACACACACACACACACACACATACACACACACTCAAAACCCCACACATCTACACTAGCCCTGCAAGCATGTGTGCAGACATACACATACCCCAAGAATAAAGCCCATTTGAAGAAGATGTGACAAAGGGCCCGACTGAGTCTCGCTCTACCCCAACTTTTGCACAGTAATAGAGCCCACAGCACCAAGAGTGTGCTCTACTGTATGCATACACACTTTACAAGCCAAGGGCTTTGATTTGTTTTTATAAGATATAGTGCTATATAAATTCCATGTATTATTATGATTATGATTATTACTATTATTATTGTTATCATCATCATTATTATTATTATTATTATTATTATTATTATTATTATTATTATTATTATTATCATTTACTAGCATCTTTGATATACGTGGCGCCAGTCTTGCGGCGACACCACAGTCTGAAGAGGGCAGCCTGTCTTAAATATACATGTAGCAAGTTTGTGGGAACGAAAGCTGGCACAGTGTAAGCATAAATACCTAGTAGTACACATCATGATAATGATGGTAATATACAGCACGATGCACCACAACAAAGTGCAGGGCGGCTGCCACATGCTTGCACACAAAAAAACTGTCAGGGTTGGCATTTTTTTTAATAGATCATTTTATTGTGTAGTGGCTAGTTTGTCCAGTGCATGCATTTTTGCACTTTCTTCTGTGTGTATAAGCTGTCTATGTTAATTTCCTTTTTTCTGGTTTAGGCGAGATCTCTCGAGAAGTTCCCAGGCGAGAGTAGATCTAATGAGCAGAGCGGCTGCAGGCTTAGGCTAAGCAGGAGGACATGGTCCCTGTTCCAGTTTTTGCTGTTGGGCGCCATGTAGATCTAGTTTTGTCTCGTTGGAGAAGCAGGAGAGAGCCTACAAGGGTCTTTGTTCTTCGTTGCTGTTTGCTTGGTGCAGGAGTGCACCATACCAGTTCCAGTGAGCGGTTCCTGTTTGCCTCCAGTTGTCAAGTCACTTCCTGCCTTGTACTTTGTCTCCAGCAAGTCTTCTTCGTCCCAGTCATCGTTGTCCCAGCTGAGGAAAGTGGGGTTGTTGTTTTTTTTGTGTGTGTTGTTTTATTATTATTATTTTTTGACTTCCTTTGAAGGACTGCTCTAGAGAAAAAAAAGGGAGTGAGAAATACAGGACCTTAAGTTAGAGTTAATGTATATTATAAGATTTAGATTAGAGTGCCCTTGTATGTGTGTGTGAAAACTTGTATATTTTTTGCGCCTGATTTTGCATTGTTTATTATTTTTGTTGTTTACGATATAAGATTTTTTGTGAGCATAAGGAAGTGTATTTTGATGCGTTGTTTTTGCCTTGTTATTTTTGATTGTTGATTTTCATTATTATCATCAAAATTGAACAGTAAAGTTTGGAAATTTCTTCTCTGTGTTCTGCGTTTGTTGTTGTTGGGAAGTTAGATAGAGTGGGTATGGGTGGGGTTATATTCACACTCCCTTAAGGAGTGTGACAATGGTGGAGATGCCGGTAAATGTTGGTAAATGTTAGATTAGTTAGGTGGGTTGTGGGGTGGGTGTTTTGTCTCGTGGGTCTTGGTTTGTTTTAGACCCTAAGTCGTTGTTTGTTGTTTTTTTTCTCTGATGGGGTGTAGTCAGCCACAGTGGTTAATCTTTTAAAAATCAGTGCCTTTAAGATTTGAACCCTGTGATGTAAAACTTTTTTGGTTACCACTTCTTTCCGTGATTATTAGCCTAGCAAGATATAAGCCAGCTGATCTCAACTGAGTGATTGTGTGTGTCTTCCCCTCAAGTTTAAAAAAAAAATGTCGACAGGCAGAAATGCAAGTGTGCCAGCTACTCCAGGGCCAAAGACCCGAGGCTTGAAAAGGGACGAGATGTCTACCCGAGGCTCGAAAAGGGACGAGATGTCTCCTTCTCCTGGAGCGTTTGAGAAAGAAAGGCTGTCAGGTTGGGTAAAGGAACAACTGGAGGGTGATTTCTCTGACTCCCCTGCGAGTGAGGCCAAAGGTAAGGTTTTTTCTCCTGAGGATCCTTATGCCAAGTTCCGCAGGTTGGGTTCGGAGTTAGGCTTGTCGGGGGAAGTGGGGGAAGTGCTCGCGCGTTTCATTGTAGATTCAGTGGACAGAGAAGAGGCTAGACGCTTGAGAGAAGAAGAAAGAGAAGAGGCTAGGCGGTTAGAGGAGAGGAAGGAAGCCAGGCGTCTAGATGAAAGAGAGGAAGCCAGACGTAGGTGGTTTGAGGATAGGGAGGAGACCAGGCGTGTAAGAGAGGAAGAG
>CM060349.1:12251960-12254460 GCA_030674155.1 Stramonita haemastoma
GAGAGATGAGAGAGAGATGGGGAGAGAGAGAGAGAGAGAGAGAGAGAGAGACACACACACACACACACACACAACACACAACACACACACACACAACACACAACACACACACACTTCAGATGAGACTATAACAACCGAGGCCCCATGTGCGAATGCACGCAGAACATCTTGCACACACGTTAAATCCTGTTCAGCTTTTCGTAGGAGTAGGCCATTGTGTGCCAGTGGGAACAGATGACATTTACAAAACTGCGTACACACGGGCTGGATGTAAAAAAAAACGCACGACGTGGATGCCCAACTCGAATAAAAAAAGCACAACAAAAGAAAGCAAGCACCCCCCCTTTCCTCCATCCTCAGTCTCACAAACCATAAAAATACCACCAACCCCACACCACCCCACCCCCCTTTCCCCCCCCACACACATCCCCCCCCCCCCCCCCCCCCCCCCCCCCCCCCCCCCCCCCAAACACACAGAGTTATCAGTTCAGATCCCCTCTCTCCCCTCTCACAGATTGTGCACCGTAAAAAGTGTAGCAGAAGAAAACGCAGCTAGCAGTCCTATCATTAAATCCTCCATATTCCAGGCTTGTAACCCCCCCCCCCCACACCCCCACCCCACACACCCCCCCCCCCCCACACAACACCCGGCCCTCTATCAGCAAAACAGGATTGTTATGGCCGGTAGTTGCTTTTCAAAAAAGAGTATATGATTGTTTTTTTCTTCTGTGGCACAACAGCCCACAAATCCAACGTCACTCAGTCAAGAGTGCTATATTTTAGCGCGCTCCTTCCTTTTAACCCCACCAAGTCCCAAGTGTGGTCAGCTCCTGCTATAAAATAAGCACCATGTGGGCTGGGCTGGGTTAATTAGCAGCTGAGAGGAGCTGAAAGTGGTGGGGGACACTGACTGACTGACAGCTGTGGTGGGTGCACAATTGGTTTTTGGAGTGCTTAGAGTTTCTTGTCAATACAGTTGTGCAATTAAAGACACACAGACACAGACAGACAGACAGCAGACAGACAGACAGACAGACAGACAGAACACACAACACAACACACACACCACAACACACCACACACAACACAGAGTACACACACAACCACACACACACACACAAACACACACACACACACACACACACAACAACCACACACACACATAAGCACGCACTCTCACCCCCCCCCCCCCACACACACACCACGACCAGACACAGCACCCACACACACACAGACACAGAACCCACACACACACACCACACACACACCACACACACACACACACACAACAAACACACACACACACACACAACACCCCACACACAAACACCCACACACACACACACAACACACACACACACACAAACACACACACACACACACCACAACACACACACAACACACCACACAAGCATGGGACCGGATGTAAAAAAAAACAACCCACATAAGTGCTTATTCATTATCCTCGAAATAAAAAAGAGAATTTGATTTGATATGATTTGGAAGCCAGGGGATATGGGATTTCGCCTACAACCTTGGCCTCTGTCCTGAATGGACTGGTATGGCTGTCAGGGAAGGACAGTAAAAGGTAAAGGTGTCCCATAACCTGTGTGGTTGTAGGGGAGCGAGGCATCAGAGACCTCAGCTTCTCTAGGGGCCAGCATATCGAGGCGGTGGCGCCCATCTCCTCTTTTTCGCTGCTTTACCTTCCCTGACCCTAAAGATGGCAGGTACCCATTGACAGCTGGGTGAACTTGGGGACTGTAGTGAAGCCTAGATGCGCAAACAGTCACCCATCCCAACTGGTAACCACGCTCGATGCTGCTTAACCTTGGCTGGGGAAAGCGAGTGCTCTGACCACTGAGCTATCTGTCCTCATTGAACCTTGAGAGTTTTGTTTTTTTCTAGGCTCATATTCGGTTCATTTAGAACAGTATGATATGAAATGGCCACCAAACCCAACCAGAACAAACAACAAAATCATGTTTAGAAAAGAAAAAAATGTCAGTATTAATTTTCCTTTCAGAAAGTGTGTGCTTTTATGGGTTATGGGTTTTTATTTAATTCAGTTTAAAACAACAAAAGAAAGGTCTATCGAATTCTCCCCCCCAAAAAAAACAAAACAAAACAAAACAAAACACAACACACACACACACACACAACACACACACACACCACACACACACACACACACACACACACACACCACACACACAAAAACCCACCACCAACAAAACAACAACGACAAAACTAGACACATAACCAAAAGCAATTAGATTTTCATCATTTATTTCCTAAGCAAACGAAACGGCTAAAAGTTTTTTGTTTTTTTTTTTCTTTTCTTTTCTTTCTTTTTTTTTTTGGAAAAGAAAAGAAAGGAATGATGCCAAAACTTAACTCCATTCCAGCAACAACGCAAGAAGTTGAGAGACAGCGACAAAAGACAAGAATCCAAGTCTGTATAATCTACCTGAATTTATAAACGAATTTACAGGAATAG
>CM060349.1:12286960-12309460 GCA_030674155.1 Stramonita haemastoma
CAGCATGTTGAGTGCAGTGGTGCCCATCTCTTCTCTCCCTCGCTGCTTTACCTTCCCTGACCCTAAAGAGGGCAGGTACCTATTTACAGCTGGGGGAACTGGGGAACTGTACTGAAGCCAAGGCTTGCAAATGGTCATTGATTCCCGTTCGAGGAGATTTTTCTCATGGAGTTAATATCAGTGCTGACTCCACTCTCCCAAAAAGCCCTTTGGATGAGACTGTAAACCGAGGCCCCATGTGTGAGCGCACACAGAACGTCTTGCGCACACACTAAATCCTGTTCCACTTTTCGTAAGAGTAGGCCATCGTGTGCTGGTGGGAACAGATGACAAGATTTACAAAACTGCATACTCATGGGGACTGGATGTAAAAAAGCACAAGAGTGCTTATTTCTTTATCCTCGATGTAAAAGAAATCAAATCAAATCAAATCAAATCAAATCAAATCAAATCAAATCAAATCAAATCAAATCAAATCAAATCAAATCAAATCAAATCAAATCAAATCAAATCTCCTCTCTCTCTCTCTCTCTCTCTCTCTCTCTCTCTCTCTCTCTCTCTCTCTCTCTCTCTCTCTCTCAAACCTATCCTGTCTCCTATCTTAGGGTCGTCTGGTATCCTGTTCCACTTTTCGTAAGAGTAGGCCATCGTGTGCTGGTGGGAACAGATGACAAGATTTACAAAACTGCATACTCATGGGGACTGGATGTAAAAAAGCACAAGAGTGCTTATTTCTTTATCCTCGATGTAAAAGAAATCAAATCAAATCAAATCAAATCAAATCAAATCAAATCAAATCAAATCAAATCAAATCAAATCAAATCAAATCAAATCAAATCAAATCTCTCTCTCTCCTCTCTCTCTCTCTCTCTCCTCTCTCTCTCTCTCCTCTCTCTCTCTCTCTCTCTCTCAAACCTATCCTGTCTCCTATCTTAGGGTCGTCTGGTATCACTTAAAGTGGAAAGACGTTAAAATTGAAGACTTACTTACTTACTTACACACAGAGGGGCACAAACGAACCAGATAGTGATGATAGCTTTAATTGTGGGTTGTTTATTTATTTATTTTTTCTCATTCAGATGGAGATGAGTCAGCATCATGATGATGGGTGTAATTGTAGGCTTAAAATATCAGCCGCCGCCGTAGTCTAGTGGTTAGGGAGTTGGACTCGTAATCTAAAGGTTGCGGGTTCGATCCCAGCTTTCGGCTATGGCGTTGTGCCCTTGGAAAAGGCACTTTACGGCTGTTTTCTCACCCCACCCAGGTGTAAAAGGGGTACCAACCTTGTGTTGGGGGTTAACCCTGCGATAGACTGGCGTCCTATCCAGGGGGGAGTCTATGACTCTCAGTCGCTTAACGCCACAGAAACCGGGATGAGCACCGGCCTGATGAGCCTTAGGCTCGGGACAGACTTTAACTTTTTAAACTTTTAATTATTAATTTAATTTATTTATTTATTTTCTCATTCAGAAGGAGAGGAGTCGCCCTCAGCAGGGTTTGTGCTGACTGTGGACAACGTGACTGAAGTGCTGATCGGAGACAGGACAGAGCTGCTCTGTGTCCCCTCCACTTACCAGCCTGGTGTCATCAGCTGGACTTTTGCAGGTTTGCGTGTTAGCGTGTGTGTTTTGGGGGGGGGGGGGGGGGGGGGGGTGAGTGTGTGTGTGTGTATGGGGGGATAGGTGTGCGTGCGTGGTGGTGTGTGTGTGTGTACTTAATTTGTGCATCTGTGTGTTAAGTTGTGCATTTGTGTGTGTTATTTTCTTTTTCTTTTAAAAGTTCTTTTTTTTCATGGATAATGGAATAAGCACTTGTGTGCTTTTTTACATCCAAATCAAATCAAAGTCAAATTTTTATTTCCAGATGGTACATTGAATAAGCATTGATTTGCTGGACAGGGACGTCTAGTCCCCGTGTGTATGCAGTTTTGTAAAATTTGTCATCTGTGTGTGTGTGTGTGTGTGTGTGTGTGTGTGTGTGCACTCGTGCGTGCACGCATTTGTACATGTGTGTGTGTGCATTTGAATGTGTGTGTGTGTGCGTGTGTAAATGTGCGTGTGTGTGCATGCGTATGTGCATGCATGTTTGTCTGTCTGTGCACACCCACACACACACATTCACACACACATATATGTGTACACACATTCACACACACATATGTACATGTCACAGACATATCAGACCCGAACAGGGTGTGCCTCTGGAGACGTCGGAGGAGCTGACCGTCCATCCCTGGGGAGGGCTGACCATTCAGCGGGCACGCAGACACCTGAGGGGCATTTACACCTGCACACACACAGGTCCCGGCCTCTCCATGTCCACTCTGCTCCGTGTGCTGGGTAAGAGAGGGAGAAACACAGGATTCTTGGCTACGCTGTTGTCTTTGTAAAGGGGTGGGGTGGGGGTGGGATAGTTTAGTGGTTTGAGTGTGTGTGGGTGGATGAGGGGCCCTGTACTGCTGCTGGGTCACTTTGGTGGTGTTCAGTGGTGCCTGTTCTGAGCTAACATACACAGGACACCACCTACTAAGCCCCCTACTAACGACAGTATTAGCTCAGTCGCGGAGCCAGAATTGAGTGAGACGCCCACCTGAGGTGGCGACCACCACAACATCCCTCCAATGACCATCTGGTTTGAACCTCCAACCCCAAAGGCTTTGTCTACCCTCATGTTGTCCATACTTACTTACCCAGGCTTTGCGCTCTAGAGCCTAGAGCGCAGCATCTCCACAGTCTTCTGAGACTGACAGATGCATGGATCATTCCAGTGATGTGGAGATGGGAGGTCTGCTGCATGGGTAACAGCTTGCCCTCCATACTTACCTCCAGACATTGCACTGTGGAGCCTAGAGCACAACTCCATAGTCTTCTTAGAATGACGGATGCATGGGCTATTCCAGCAACTTGGAGATGGGAAGTATGCTGCATGGGTAACAGCTTTCCCTCCATACTTAAACTTACCCAGGCTTTGTGCTCTGAAGCCTAGAGCACAGCAACCCCACAGTCTTTGGAGACTGACATCCTGTTCTGCTTTTCGTAAGAGTAGGCCATTGTGTGCTGGTGGGAACAGATGACAAGATTTACAAAACTGCATACACACGGGGACTGGATGTAAAAAAAGCACATGAGTGCTTATTCCATTATCCTCGATATGAAAGAATAAAATAAAAACCCTGAACGAAGCAGACCAACAGACGAGGATCATGCACTGACAACCCTTAAGACCAGCACACCATCTACTGGCTTACAGCAAATGATGAAGGGCGATGAAAGTGGAACAGGAAGGAACCAACAACAACAACAACAAGAGAAGAGGAAAGAAGCAAGGAAAGGAAGCGACAAACAACAGACAGAGACAGACGGGAGGCAGGCAGGCAGGCAGGCAGGCAGGCAGGCAGGCAGACAATAATGCATGCTCGGTCAGTCATATCCAACACAATAGAAGCAGGAAAACAAAGATTCCTTATTCAGCACTCCCGAGGCCACACATGCGATTCTGTCACATTGTAGTTGATGAGACAATAAAATAAAAAAACTCCAGTCCTTGGAAACTAATGTATGCCTTGTTGTTGCAGAGGAGCCGGTGATAGAGAACAGCTCCCCCAGCTGTGCTTTTCCTCTGGCCAGCATCGTGCGGCTGGACTGTCTGACCTCCGGGCAACCTCCGCCCTCTGTCCTCTGGCTCAAGAACGGGGTCAAGGTCGTGCCCGTCAGCCACCGCGTGGAGGTAAGGGGGACAAATGTTGTTTGTTTTTTTGTTTTTGTTTTTCCTTGGTTAGAGTTTCACTTATTTATTTATTTATTTGTTTATTTTATATTTATCTATTTTTATTTTAAAGTATTTATTTATTCTTTATATGACGATAATGGAATAAGCACTCAGGTGTTTTTTTTACATCCAGTCCCCGTGTGTATGCAGTTTTGTAAATCCTGTCATCTGTTCCCACCGGCACACGATGGCCTACTCTTCCGAAAAGCGGAACAGGATTTAATGTGTGCATAAGATGTTTATGGTTTACCTAGGGTCAGATTTTGTGTATGTGACTGTTTTTGCCTCACCACGAAGATGGATTGGTGGTGCTCTTGAGGTACAGTCCCCCAGTTCACCCAGCTGTAAATGGGTACCTGCCCTCTTTAGGGTCGGGGAAGGTAAAGCAGCGAGGGAGAGGAGATGGGCGCCGCCCTCAATATGCTGGCCCCTAGAGAAGCTGAGGTCTCTGATGCCTCGCTCCCCTACGACCACACAGGTTATGGGACACCTTCACCTTTTACTATGAAATCAATCAATCAATCAATCAATCAATCAAATTTTTATTTCCAGATGGTACATTGAGTAAGCAGCAATCTGCTTTTTTCCATCAAGCCATCTATCTAAAGAAAAGAAAAGAAAAAAATCAAAACAATAGCAAAAATCAAATCAAAACAAAACAAAAAGCCAACAAAAAACAAAGCAGAAAATCCCTAGCAAACAATAAAGCCAACAAAAGAAAGAAAAGGGGAAAAAGCAAACAAACAAATAAAACAACAACAACAAACATTTCACCAACATTAATTTGCTAACATGATTTCAACAACTTTAAAATAAACTATGCCTATAAATAATACAAGCAAAGTGCTGGTGTGTGTGTGTGTGCACGCGTGTGTTCATTTTTTTTTTTCCATTTTATTCCTTTATTTAGAGGACATTGGGATAAACACTCGTGTTTTTTTTTTTTTGCATCTAGTCCCTGTGTGTATGCGGTTTTGTAAAATTTGTGATCCATTTCCACCAGCATGCAATGGCCTACTCTTTGTGTGTGTGTGTGTGTGTGTGTGTGTGTGTGTGTGTGTGTGTGTGTGTGTGTGTGTGTGTTGTGTTGTGTGTGTATGAATGTATGTGTATGTGTGAATGTATATATGTTGTGTGCGATGCGTCTGGTGTGTGTGTGTATTTGTGCATGCATGCACGCATGTATGCATGCGTGTATGCATGTCTGTGCGCACACATATATGTGCATGGATGTTTGTGTGTGCGCAGTTTTTGCGGGAGGCGCTGGTGATCTACCAGGGCAATGTGGAGGACTCTGGTTACTATCAGTGTCTGGTGCAGAACAAGGCGGGTGGGCCCTCAGCTTGACGCGTGTGGCTGTCAGAATTGAGCGTAAGTCCTCTGTGTGTGTGTGGGGGGGGGGGGGGGGGTAGGTGTGTGTTGTGAAGAACAAAGCAAGGTGGGCTCTGAGTTTGACTTGTGTGGCTGTTAGAATTGAAGGTAAGTCCTTTGTGTGTGTGTGGGGAGGGGGGGGGCGTGTGTTTGTGTCTGTGTCTGTGTTGTGCTCACTTGTGTGCATGTGTGCATGCATGCATGTGCGTGCATGTGTGTGTGTGTGTGTGTGTGTGTGCGTGCGTGCGTGTGTTTTTGTGGGGGCACATGTGTGTTTCAAACATAAGTAGTAGCTGGTGCTATCATGCTATCTGTCGTTCTGCCATTTGTAAGAGAAGGGCAGAGAGTGCTGGTAGGAACAGCAACAAAATTTAAAAACCATACACACACTGGAGTTGTGTTTGTAAGACATAATCCCTGAAATTGGAATGCAGCTACCTTCATGGTGGGCAAAAATGGCCGCATACACAAACATCTTACCATCAGTTAATTTCGGAGCTGTAGCAGACCCCACTCTCCCCAAAAGTCTTTCAGATGAGACTATAAACTGAGGCCCCCGTGTGCGAACGCACGCAGAACATCTTGCGCACACGTTTAAGCCTGTTTCACTTTTCGGAAGAGTAGGCCATTGTGTGGCGGTGGGAACAGATGACACGATTTACAAAAACTGCACACACACGGGGACTGGATGTAAAAAAGCACATGAGTGCTTATTCCATTATCCTCGATATAAAAGAATTTAAATAAAAAATATAAAAAAATCATTTGTGATCTTGCCCACATGTTCTGCCTTTTATTTATTTATTTTTTTAAAATTTATTCTTTTATATCGAGGATAACAGAATAAGCAATCATATGCTTTTTTTCATCCGGTCCCCGTGTGTATGCAGTTTTTGTAAATCATGTCATCTGTTCCCACCGGCACAACGAGGGCCTACTCTTACGAAAAGTGGAACAGGATTTAACGTGTGCGCAAGATGTTCTGCGTGCGTTCTTTTGGAAGAGTAAGGCCTAGAGTGCTGGTAGGAACAGTGACAACATTTTTTAAATGCTTATTGTGACAACATTTTTTAAATGCTTATTGTGACAAAATTTTTTAAATGCTTATTGTGACAAAATTTTTTAAATGCTTATTTCACTCTCCTTGACATAGAAAAAAGAAAAAACCCAAACCAACTAAATGAAGAAAAAACATATTTCCCAAGCGAATGATTAATACATGTTCTTTCTCTGACAGCCGACGCCCCCTCCGCTCCGTGCAACGTGACAGGGGAGGCAATCTCCAGCTCCCGCATCGTGGTGCGGTGGGCGATGGAGCCTCCCTACAACAACCTGCACAGCTACACCATTCACCGCCGCCTGGCCGACAGTAAGAAACATTTATTTTATTTATTTATTTTATTTTATACCACTTTATGTCACAGCAGATTTCTCTGCGTGAAATTCGGGCTGCTCTCTCTCCCTGGGGAGAGCGTGTTGCCACAAGTGCAGCGCCTACCCATTTTTTTTTTTCTTTTTTCTGCATGCAACTGTAATGTTTCCCTATCAGAGTGGCTTTTTTCTACAGAATTTTGCCAGGGTCAACCCCCTTGTTGCCGTGGGTTCTTTTACGTGCGCTAAATAGTGATGTATACATACATACATACATACATACATACATACATACATACATACATAGGTCCCTGCAGAAAATGCCCAGGGAGTTTTTTTTGGGGGGGTAGTGGTTTAGTTAGTTATCCCCTGAATCAGAATGCCGCCCTACAACAACCCTCATAGCTACACCATTCACCGCTGCCTGGCAGACAGTAAGATAGAAACATACATACATAGAACATGCATACATACATATAGAAGTTGAATTCGGAAGTCAAACATCCACACCATGTTAATCAATGTGGGTTTTCTCCTTAGTTTATTAATTAATGTTTATTTACCTACCTATTCCCCCCCCCCTCCTTAATTAATGTTTATTTACCTACCTATCCCCCCCCCCCCCCCCCCCCCCCCCACCACTACCTACCTACCTATCCTCCCCTCCTCCTCTATCTCCCTCCTCATCCCCCTCCTGTCCTATCTTCCCCCTCCCCCCATCTCCCTCCTCATCCCCCTCTCCTGTTCCTACTTCCCCCCCCCCCCCCCCCTCCCCCTCCCCCTCCTACCCTCTATCTCCTCCCCTCCCTGTCCTATCCTCCCCCCTCTGTCCTATCGTCCCCCCCACCTATCCCCCCCCCCCCCACATCCCCCCCTCCTCTACCCCCCCCCCCCCCCAATCATCCCCCCTCCTCTACCCCCCCCCATCATCCCCCCTCCCTCACCCCCCCCCCCCCAATCATCTACCCCCCCCCCCAATCATCCCCCCCTCCCCCCCATCATCCCCCCTCCTCACCCCCCCCATCATCCCCCCTCCTCTACCCCCCCCCAATCATCCCCCTCCCCCCCAATCATCCCCCCTCCCCCCCAATCATCCCCCCCTCCCCCCCAATCATCCCCCCCCCTCCTCCTACCCCCCCCATCATCCCCCCTCCTCTACCCCCCCTCCTCCTCTATCCCCCCCCACCCCCCCCTCCTCTATCTCCCCCCCCCCTCCTCCCCCTCATCTCCCCCCCCCTCCTCCCTCCTTGATCTGCCCCCCTCCTGTCCTATCCCTCCCCTTTTTCCCTTACCCAGGTACAAACACAGGAAGATAGACAACACATCTCCTCAAAAGCTCAGAGGATTAGAAGTTAAGGGGAAGATCCCCATAAAGATCTGCCATTCCTAACTCAGCTTAAGTTACTGCAATCTAATTTTTATGGCATGTTATCAAACAAACAATTCCGCACTTTGGAGGTGGTTTCCTATATTAGTTTGAAAATGAAAAAAATATATATATATTTACAATCATTTACTTCATCTTGTACCTTCTCAAGACAGGTAAACAGCAATTCCTACAAATTCATATAAAAGTTGTTGCTTCTTTTCCATGATAAGGCAACTTTTATCTGGACTACTAAGCAACTTTAAACAATTTAAAGGGATTGAATTGTTTAAGATAGTCTGTGAATTTATTTTAAGGCTGTCATCACAGTTATGTTCCTTTTTATTGTTTGAAATTACTAAGAAGTCCAGAGAAAAATCTGTATCTAATGTAAATGAAACAGATTTTTTTTTCATATAAAATTGTAGACTGTTCTGTTTACCTGTTTGAAGTACATGGTTATAAAAAATGTTTAAGATAAAGTTGTTTTTTTTCAATTTCTGAGCAGACATGGGAAAAGAACCTATAAAGTGTGGAATTGTTAGTGTACTAATATGTTGCAAAACTATAAAAGCAACAACTTGAGCTTTGAATTAGGAATGGCAGATCTCTACAGGGATCGCCCCCTAAATTCTAATCCTCTGAAGCTTTGGAGGAGATGTGTTGTCTATCTTCCCATGTTTGTAATTTTTTTTTTTTTTCAGAGAAAGGAGGGGAAAGGGTAGGGGGAGGGGATAAGTAGAGAGGGGAGCAGATGGGGAGGATAGGCAGGGAAGGGGGGGGGGGGAGATAGGCAGGGGGGTGGAGGGGATAAGTGAGGGGGAGATAGGCAGGGGGTGGAGGGGATAAGTGGGGGGGGGGAGGGGGGAGGTAGGCAGGGGGAAGGAGAGGGGATAAGGGGGGGGGGGGGGGAGGGGGAGAGGGAGAGGAGATATGGGGGGGGGAGGGGGGAGAGGAGATATGGGGGGGGGGGGGGGAGAGAGAATGGGGGGGGGTGGGGAGGAGGGGTGGGGAGGGGGATATGGAGGATTTAAAGTAACCAAATTGCCCATTTCCAGGAGTCTTCCCATTTCCAGAGTCTGCCATAACTTCACTGTTCACTATAACTCCAGGGGGCACAGATTTCTGCACAACAGTGCTTAGAACTATATGTTCTGAACAAAAACAGATTTCTAACTTCTCCACAAAAACACTTTTCTAATTTCTCCACAAAAACAGATTTCTAACTTCTCCACAAAAACACTTTTCTAATTTCTGCACAAAAACAGATATATAATTTCTGCACAAAAACATGCACAAAAACAGTTTTCTATTTTCTGCCACACAAAAACATGCAAAAAAAAGTTTTATATCATCTGCACAAAAACAGTTTTATACTTCCTCCACAAAAACAGTTTTATACTTTCTCCACAAAAACAGATTTATACTTCCTCCACAAAAACTGTTTTATACTTCCTCCACAAAAACACTTTTCTAACTTCCACACAAAAACACTTTTACATTTAAAAACAAACAAACAACAACAACGACGAAAACGATCATCTATGTTATCAGAGGACGGTGGAGAGGAAGCAGAGATTGTGCGTGGAGGTCAGCAAGAGGTCATGTTGTACCGCCTGACCCCTGACTCGCTGTACGCCATCACCATCCGCGCCTACAACAAGGGCGGGGCCAGCCCCAGCTCCACACCCATCTACATCAGGACAGACCTCACAGGTACGTGGGGGGCAGGTGGCACGGCAGGTAAAAAAGAGTGTTGTGGTGCAGGATCAAGGGGGTTAAAGTGTTCTTTTAATTTTATTTATTTTTTATTTTATTCCTTTTTTTTTTTTAATAATATTTTTTTATTTAGTGTTGTGGTGCAGGTTCAAGGTGGTCAAATCAAATCAAATCAAATTTTTATTTCCAGATGGTACATTGAATAAGCATTGATTTGCTTTTTTTTTTTTTAAAGTGTTCTGGTGCAGGTTCAAGGCGGTTAAAGTGTTGTGGTGGGTAATGTGAAGGTGTAGGTTCGAGTCTGTGTAAAACCTCACAGGTGAGCAGTTAGCGCGTGGTCAGAGTGTTGTGGTGGGGTAATGTGAGGATGCAGGTAATTTGAGGATGCAGGTTCGAGTCTGTAAAGCCTTGAAGGTGGGCAGTTAACTCAGCGGTTGAAGAGTTGTGGTGGAGTAATGTGAGGGTGCAGAGTGTCCCAGCTCCAAACCCATCTACATCAGGACCGACCTCACAGGCATGTGGGCAGGTGGCACGGCAGGTAAAAAAGTGTTGTGGTGGAGTAAGGTGAGGGTGTAGGATCGAGTCTGTGTAAAACCTCACAGGTGAGCAGTTAGCACAGCAGTTAAAGTGTTGTGGTGGAGTAATGTGAGGGTGCAGGTAATTTGAGGATGTGGGTTTGAGTCTGTGTAAAATGTTGAAGGTGAGGAGTTAGTGCAGTGGTTAGAGTGTTTTGGGGGGGGTAATGTGAGAGTGCAGAGTGTCCCAGCTCCAACCCATCTACATTAGGACCGACCTCACAGGTGCGTGGGCAGGTGGCGCAGCAGGTAAAAAGAGTGTTGTGGTGAAGTAATGGAAGGAGTAGGTTGAGTCTGTGTAAAATGTGAAGGTGAAGTTAGTGCAGTGTTAAGTGTGGAGTTGTTCTGGTGGAGTAACTGAGGATGCAGGTTCGAATCATGTAAATGTTGAGGTTTGAGTCTGTGTAAAACTGACAGGTTAGCATTAGCGCTCGGTTAAAAGTGTTGTGGTGGAGTAATGTGAGGTGCAGGTTCGAGTCTGTGTAAAACCTCACAGGTCAGCAGTTGCTGGTGGTAGAGTGCTCTGGTGAGTAATGTGAAGGTTTGAGTCTGTGCAGTGGTTAGAGTGTTCTAGTGGAGTAATGTGAGGATGCAGGTTCGAGTCTGTAAAGCCTTGAAGGTGGGCAGGTAGTGCAGGGTTAAAAAGTGTTGTGGTGGAGTAATGTGAAGGTGTGGGTTTGAGTCTGTGGATTGAAAGTGAGGAGTTGCACATGTAGTGTTGGCGGAGTAATGGAAGTGGGTTCGAGTCTGTAAAGTGAGTACGGTAGTTGGTTAAAGTGTTTGTGAAAGCTGAGGTGCAGTAATTGAGATGTGGGTGAGTTGAAACTTGAAGGAGGCAGTTGCTCAGGTTAAGTTCGTGGAGGTCATCTGTGTAAAACCTACAGACAGGTAGTCAGTGGCAAAGTTTTTGATGGAGTATGAGAGCAGGTTGACCAGTAATCTGAGTTGAGGTGAGCAGCGGGCCATGTAATTGCTGTGGTGGAGTATGTGAGATGAGTAATGGAATGCAGGTCGGTCTGTAAAGCCCTGAAGGTGGCATGCTCAGTGGTTGGTGTTGTGTGGAGTAGTGAGGTGCAAGGCCAGCCCAAACCTCTACATCAGGACCGACCTCACAGGTGCGTGGGCAGGTGGCGCAGCAGGTAAAAAGAGTGTTGTGGTGAGTAAGTGATGGAGTAGGTTTGAGTCTGTGTAAAATGTTGAAGGTGAGAAGTTAGTGCAGTGTAAGTGGGGATTGTTCTGGAGTAACTGAGGATCTTAGTGTCAGATTTCTCATCTTAGGGTAAAATAGTTCCAATAGGACACAAAATGGTCTATTTTATAGTAAATAGTTCAAATAGACACAAAAATGGTCTATTTATAGATAAATAGTTCCAAATAACACAAAAATGGGTCAATTTTTATAGGACAAAATAGTTCAATGGACACAAAAGGTCTATTTTAGACAAATAGTGCCATTGACACAAATGGTCATTTTTAGACAAATATTCCAAATGGAACAAAATGGTCATTTTTAGGATAAAATAGTTCAAATAGTACACAAAAGGGTCCATTTATACACAAAATGTCAATAGGACGCAAAAATGGTCTATTTTTAGACAATAGTTCCAAATGGACACAAAAATGGGTTATTTTATAGGTAAAATAGTTCCAAATAGGACACAAAATGGGGTATATTTTTATAGGACAAAATAGTTCCAAATAGGACGCAAAAATGGGGTCTATTTTTATAGGATAAAATAGTTCCAAATAGGACACAAAAATGGGGTCTATTTTTATAGGACAAAATAGTTCCAAATGGGACACAAAAATGGGGTCTATTTTTATAGGACAAAATAGTTCCAAATAGGACACAAAAATGGGGTCTATTTTTATAGGACAAAATAGTTCCAAATGGGCACAAAATGGGGTCTATTTTTATAGGACAAAATAGTTCCAAATGGGACACAAAAATGGGGTCTATTTTTATAGGACAAAACAGTTTCAAATGGGACACAAAAATGGGGTCTATTTTTATAGGACAAAATAGTTCCAAATGGGACACAAAATGGGTCTATTTTTATAGGACAAAAAGTTCAATTGGGACACAAAAATGGGGTCTATTTTTATAGGACAAAATAGTTCCAAATGGGACCAAAAATGGGGTCTATTTTTATAGGACAAAATAGTTCCAAATGGACACAAAAATGGGTTTATTTTTACAGAGTAAAATAGTTCAAATGTAACACTATAACTTGTTGAATTTTCTCCATAAGTTGAAACAGTTCCAAATATGACATTTTAACATGTCAAATCATAACGGGATAAAACTGTAGACCGAGACCCCTTGTGTGAACACATACAGAGCATCTTGCGCACATATTAAAAACCCATTCCAAAGAGTAGGCCATTTTGTGCTTGTAGGGAACAGATAACATAAAAAATAAACACACAACCCCCCAAAAACAACAACAACAACAACAACAACAACAAACAAACCCACAAAAATACATGCACACAGGAGTTGATTGATTGATTGAGTCATGTTTGGACACCGCTCAGAATTTGCCTGTTCTTAATGGTGGGTAATAACACTGGTACACACAAAATCTCACCATTGGTAAACCTCAGAGCTCTAGCTGAGGATCGGCCAAAACCAAAACAAAACAAAAACGAAAAGAAATAACAGAAAAATAAAGCATGAAAGTATAAAAAAAGAAGAGAGACTCAAAAACACACCACATCTTTTTTTTCACAGTTACCCAGCCGCTCACCTACATCAGTAACTCTTCCCTCTTCACCCTCACCCCCCCCCCTCCAAAAAAAAAACAACCCACCCCAAAACAAAACAAAAAACAAAAAAAAAACCCTCCTCCATCTTCCTCACCTGATCAGATCATTTTTATTTCCTCTCACAGGTTACCCCAGCCCCATTCTCACCTACGTCACTAGCTCGTCCATCTTCCTTAACTGTCCAGATATCGTTTTTATTTTCTCACAGGTTACCCCAGCCCCATGTTAACTTACGTCAGTAACTCTTCCATCTTAAGAAAAAAAACAAACAAACAAACCCAAACCCACCCCCCAAAAAACCTCCTCCATCTTCCTCAACTATCACAACTTTTTTATTTTCCTCACACAGGTTACCCCAGCCCCATTCTCACCTACGTCTAACTCCTCGCTGTTCCTGAACTGGTCAGATTTCCACACGCGCCATCGCCGCAAGCAGGACATCTGGCTACTCTACGGCCTACACCAGAGTGTGCTACTACGCCTGCTCCTCAAGCAACTCCGGCCCACGATGAAGGTCGAGCCAGATTCGTGCTAGGACTCCAGTCCCCAGGCACACCCTGCACACTCTCAAGAGTGAGATTCCTTCCCTTTTGTATGGTGGGACACTGGGGTCAAAACTGATGAAATTTTGTTTACAAGCCCATTTTATTTTATTTTTTTATTTTATCGACTTTATGTCACTGCAGATTTCTCTGTGTGAAATTCGGGCTGCTCTCTCTCTCTCTTCTCCCCGGGGAGAGCGCTATCACCACAAGTGCAGCACCTACCCTTTTTTTTTTTTCCCCCTCAGGGATGGTGTCTAAACACGACACCTGTGTGCATGGTGGTTTTTTTATAATTTTGTCATCCGCTCCTACCGGCACATGATGGCCTACTCTTCCAAAAGGTGGAACGGGGTTTTACAGTGTGCGCAAGATGTTCTGCGTGCGTTCACACACGGGCCTTTGTTTCTAGTCTCATCTGAATGACTTTGACATTCAGTTCGATTTTTTCGTCAAACTGGGAAGAAAGGGCGAGGCTGGGTACGAACCCAGAAACTCACGGTTTACTTGTTGGCAGGCAAACGTCTTAACCATCCTGCCACCTTCTTCCTTCCTAACCCTTCCTTCCATGTTAAAAGTTATTCAATATATTCGAGTGAGGGGATTGCTGTGTGTACTGTATATTTATTAATGTATTCCTGTATATTTTTTGTTCATTTATGTATTCATTTATTATTATTTTGTATTGAGGATAATGGAACAATCACTCATCTGCTTTTTTTTTTTTACACCCAGTCCCCATGTGGTATGCAGTTTCATTGATTGATGGATTGATGTCTATTCCTGTTCATGTTCTGCGGCAGATCTGGAAGAAAATCGGGAATATCGAGTGAGGATGAAAGCCACTTTCAAGGGAGGTGACTCTGATGTTCACGATGAAAGCTGGCCTTGGGGTTTTATTCGTACAGGTAATTGTTTGATCGTGTGTTTACTTAGAGAGAGAGAGAGAGAGAGAGAGAGAGAGAGAGAGAGAGAGAGAGAGAGAGAGAGAGAGAGAGAGAATTTTATTGCTTTAAGCTAATAGACGCATAGAGAGAGAAAAAAAAATTGTGTGAGAAAAAGTGGAGATGTGTGTTGGTGGTGTTTTAGGATATTTGTGTGAATTTTGTTTTGAAAAAATCTTTTTTTAAAAAGACTTTGCACTGGATTTTGAGTTTATTCTTCTTAGTTATTGTTTCTTTAGTACATACTTCTCAACTGTTGAATAGGAGATATTTTTCATTTGAGTGCATGACGTGGTTGAAGCTGTTAAATTTTTCCAGTATCTCATGCTTGTGAACTTTTGTTTCTGTAAAGACACATCACACAGAACGATTCACACACATGCACAGGTACACACACACACACACATCCACCCACCCACCCACACCCCCCCCCACACCCACACCCACACACCTTCATTCTCTCAACCTCACCACCAACACCACTTTCTCACCTCACCATCTCTCTCCCCCCAAGGCAATGCATCACTGCCCACACTACACACGCACCTCTCTCTCACCTACCCAGTCTCCTATCTTAGGGTCGTCTGGTAACATTAAAGTGGAAACATTTTAAAATTGAAGACTTACAAACAAAAACACCCTTATTCTCTCAACCTCACCACCAGAACACCACCCTCTCACCTAACCAATCTCTCTCCCCAAAGGCAACGCATCGCTGCCTACACTACACCCCCACCCCCACACCCACCCATCCAAACACCCACACAAACCCCCCCCACCCCCACCCCCCCCCCCCACACACACCCTCATTCTCTCAACCTCACCACCACCAACACTTTCTCACCTAACCAATCTCTCTCCCCAAAGCAACGCATCGCTGCCTACACTACACCCCCCCCCCCCGCCCACACACACACACACAACCACCCCCCCCCACACACACACCCTCATTCTCTCAACCTCACCACCACCACCACTTTCTCACCTAACCAATCTCTCTCCCCAAAGCAACGCATCGCTGCCTACACTACACCCCCCCCCGCCCACACACACACACACACAACCCCCCCCCCCACACCCACACACCCACCCTCATTCTCTCCACTCCCTCACCACAACCCTCTCACCTAACCATCTCTCTCTCTCCCCAAAGGCAACGCGTCACTACCCACACTGCACACGCACCTGGCCGCGCCCTACAACTTACACGCAGTCCCGCTAGAGCCCAACGCCATCGGTCTGTCGTGGGCGTACTCCAGCGACAGTCTGAAGGCGTCACTGCCAGTGACGCACTACACAGTTCGCTGTCAGCAGCTGCAGACACGCTTCTTAGGTAGCAGCTGTCAGGACGCTGCCTCACAGTCCGTCATTTTGAAAACCAGGTGAGGTGTGTTGTGTCATTGTGAAAACCAGGTGTGACATGTCTTGTCATATGTCCTTTGATTTGTTTTTTTACAAGATTTAGTGCTATATAAATTCCATCGATCAGTAGTAGTAGTAATATTTTCAAAACCAGGTGTCATAAGTGCTTTGATTTGTTTTTACAAGATATAGTGCTATATAAGTTCCATCTATTATTATCGTTATCAGTAGTAGTAGTAGTAGTATTTTGAAAACCAGGTGTGTTGTGTATGTCATTTTGAAAACGAGGTATGTGTTGAGTCTACTTATTGTCTCATGCTGTAGTGTATCAGTAATAATAATGATAAAAAAAACAAAATAAAAAAACACAACAACAATAATAATGATAAAAATAACAATAATTGTTCTCCTTTCTCTCCCAGTCACAGCAACATGGCGACGCTGGAAAACCTGAGGGCCTTCACTCTGTACAACATCAACAACAACAATTACAACAATAGTGATAACAATAATAATGATAACAATTGTTCTTTCTCTCCCAGTCACAGCAACATGGCGACATTGGAAAACCTCAGGGCCTTCACTCTGTACAACATCTCGGTGTCTGCCCACAGCGACAGTCTGCAGGGCCCCTACAGCAGACCCATCCTCGTCCACACCAAAGAAGATGGTACACCCCCCCCCCCCCCCCCTTTTTTTTTTGTTCTGTCTGTCTTCTCCTTCTTTTGGGGACAGGATACATAGCTCAGTGGTCAGAGCGCTCGCTTTCTCCCAGCCAATGTTAATTCTTTTTTTTTTTTAAAAATTCTTTTATATTGAGGATAATGGAGTAAGCACTCATGTGCTTTTTTTCATCCAGTCTCCGTGTGTCTGTAGTTTTGTAAATCTTGTCATCTGTTCCCACCGGCACACAATGGCCTACTCACGAAAAGTGGAACAGGATTTAACATGTGCGCAAGATGTTCTGCGTGCATTCGCACACAGGGCCTTGGTTTACATTCCCATCCGTAAACACTGATGTTAACTCCATGGAAAAAATCCCCTCTAACGGGAATTGAACTTGAATTGAAAGCGGCATCGAGCATGGTTACCAGTTGGATGTGTGACCATTTGTGTGCCTTGGCTTCAGTACAGTCTCCCAGTTCACCCAGCTGTCAATGGGTACCTGCCCTCTTTAGGGTCAGGGAAGGTAAAGCAGCGAGGAAGAGGAGATGGGCGCCGCCCTCAATATGCTGGGCCCTAGAGAAGCTGAGTCTCTGACGCCTCGCTCCCCTATAACCACACAGGTTATGGGACACCTTTACCTTCACTGCATTCTGATTTTGGGAATGATGTGTAAACTCAACTCTGGAGTGCAAGCTTTAAAAAAAAAGAAAGAAGAAATTGAGTCATTTTTTGTTGTTGTTTGTTTCTCGGTTAGAGCTTCACGGTTCTTTCTTTCTTTCTTTCTTTCTTTCTTTTCTTTTTTCTTTGTTTCTTTCTTTCTTTCTTTTCTTTCTTTTTTCTTCTTTCTTTCTCTTTTCTTTCTTTTTCTTTCTTCTTTCTTTTCTTTCTTTGTTTCTTTTCTTTTCTTTTCTTTCTTTCTTTTTCTTTGTTTCTTTTCTTTCTTTCTTTCTTTCTTTCTTTCTTTCTTTTCTTTCTTTCTTCTTTCTTTCTTTCTTTCTTTTCTTTTCTTTCTTTCTTTCTTTTCTTTCTTTCTTTCTTTCTTTCTTTCTTTCTTTCTTTTCTTCTTTTCTTTTCTTTCTTTCTTTCTTTTCTTTCTTTCTTTCTTTCTTTCTTTCTTTCTTTCTTCTTTCTTTCTTTCTTTCTTTCTTTCTTTCTTTCTTTTCTTTCTTTCTTTTCTTTCTTTCTTTGTTTCTTTTCTTTTCTTTCTTTTCTTTCTTTTCTTTCTTTGTTTCTTTTTCTTTCTTTCTTCTTTCTTTCTTTGTTTCTTTTCTTTCTTTCTTTCTTTCTTTTCTTTCTTTCTTTCTTTCTTTTCTTTCTTTCTTTCTTTCTTTTCTTTCTTTCTTTGTTTCTTTTCTTTCTTTCTTTCTTTCTTTTCTTTCTTCTTTCTTTCTTTCTTTCTTTTCTTTCTTTCTTTCTTTCTTTCTTTCTTTCTTTCTTTCTTTCTTTCTTTTTTCTTTTTTCTTTCTTTTCTTCTTTTCTTTCTTTCTTTCTTTTTTCTTTTTTTCTTTCTTTCTTTCTTTCTTTCTTTCTTTCTTTCTTTTTTCTTTCTTTCTTTCTTTCTTTCTTTCTTCTTCTTTCTTTCTTTTTCTTTCTTTTCTTTCTTTCTTTCTTTCTTTCTCTTTCTTCTTTCTTTCTTTCTTTTCTTTTTCTTTCTTTCTTTCTTTCTTCTCTTTCTTCTTTCTTTCTTTCTTTCTTTCTTTCCTTTCTTCTTTCTTTCTTTCTTTCTTTCTCTTTTTGTCTTTTTTCTTCTTCTTCTTTCTTCTTTTCTTTCTTTCTTTTCTTTCTTTCTTTCTTTTCTTTTCTGCCCTTCTGTCTTCCTTTCTCTCATTTCTTCTTTCTTTCTATCTTTCTTTGTTCTTCTTCCTTCCTTCCTTCCTTTCTTCTTTCTTCCTTCCTTCCTTCCTTCCTTCCTTCCTTCCTTTCTTCTGTCTTTCTATCTTTCTTAAACTTTTGTTCTCTCTCTCTCTCTCCTCTCTCTCTCTCAAATGACATTTACAAAACTGCATACACACGGGGACTGGATGTAAAAAAAGCACATGCGCGCTTATTCCATTATCCTCGATATAAAAGAATAAATCAAATCAAATCTCTCCCTCCCTCCCTCTTCCCCCTTGTCACAATTTCTCCACATTTCCAATCCATGTTTTTCGCTCAGTTCCGTCGCGGCCGGAGAACCTGGAAGCGGAGGTGGTGTCGGAAGGTCAAGTTCGTCTCCAATGGCAACCGCCCATGTGGCCCAACGGGCTGATCCAAGGTCACTACATCCAGTACATCAACCAGCAGTACAGTCTGCTGACCTCCGACCAGGACATGGCCAATGTGTCCTGGCTGCAGGTGTACCAGCAAGGTGTGTACTGTGTGTGGGGGTGTTGAGTGTGTGTGTGTGGGGGGGGGGGGGGGGGGGGGGGATGAGGGGGAGGGGGGTGGTGGTGGGTTGGGGGTGAGTGGGGGTTTGGTGTTGGGGTTGGGTGTGTGGGGGGTTGGGGGAGGGCTGAGTGGGGTGGGTGGGTGTGGGGTTGGGGTGTTGAGGGTGGGTGAGTGGGGTAGAGGGTGGTGGGGTGGGTGTGTGGGGGTGGGTTGTGAGTGGTGGTGGGGGGGTGGGTGGGGGAGGGTTGGGTGTGGGGGGGGTGGGGGGTGAGTGTATGTGTGTGTGTGTGTGTTATGTTGTTGTTGTTGTGTGGGTGGGTGGGTGTTTGTGTGTGTGTGTGGATGTTTGGGGGTGGGGGGGGTGTTGTGTGTGTGTGGGGGGTGTGGTTTGTGTGGGGTGGGCGGATGAGAGTGTGTAGGTGTTTGTGTGTGTGTGAATGAATGTGTGTGTGTGTGCATGTGAGTGTGTGTGTGTGTGAGTGTGTGTGCATGCGTGCGTGCGTGCGTGCATGTGTGTGTGCGCATGTGTGTGTGTGTGTGCACGTGTGCTTCCATGTGTGCACGCTTTGTATTTTGTACCATTTTATGTCACAGCAGATTTCTCTGCGTAAAATTCGGGCTGCTCTTCCCGGAGAGAGCGCGTCGCCACAAGTGCAGCACCTACCCATTTTTTTTTTCTTTTTCCTGTCTGCAACTGTGTTTGTTTCCCTATCAGAGCGGCTTTTTTCTACAGAATTTTGCCAGGGTCAACCCCCTTGTTGCCATGGGTTCTTTTACGTGCGCTAAATAGTGATGTGTAACACACAGGACCTCGGTTTATCGTCTCATCCGAAAAACTAGTGCCTAGACCACCACTCAGGGTCTAATAAATGGGGGAAAAGTTTTGGGCCCAAACGGGATTCAAACCACCGTACACTCTGACCCGAACTTTTTGCTTTCTAGGCAGGCGAGTTACCTCTAGACCACCGATCCACCAAAGATGGATGCTGACATGCATGTGTGTGTGTGCAGGCAACAGGACGCAGGCGACAGTGAAGGACCTAAGGAAGCGGTTCTACGTCTTTCAGGTTCGAGCCTGCACCAGTGCGGGCCATGGGGAACCCTCGCCCCTGGTGTTCGTGCACATGGGAGGTAAGCTGTGCTATCAGTGTAGCCACAGTTGTCTTTTCCTTCTTCTTCTTATTGTTTTTCTTGTTGTTGTTGTTGCTTTGGGACGAGACCATATAGCAAAGTTCAATGAGCCGCACTCATCCAGCACACAGAAAAGAATCCACGGCAACAAGACAGTGGTCCCTGGTAAATTTCTACGGAAACTTTCAGGTTCGGGCCTGTACAAGTGTGGGCCATGGGGAGCCCTCTCCTTTAGTGTTTGTGCACATGGGAGGTAAGCTGTGCTGTTGGTGTAGCCACAGTTGTCTTTTCCTTCTTCTTCTTCTTCTTTTTCTTTGTCTTCTTTTTTTTTTTTTTTTGCTGCCTCGTCTTCTGTGACGTCCCTGTTCTGTTGTTCCCACGCCGCTCATTTCAATCTCCCCTCCACAGCCATACCCAGATTCGTTGTGTCTCACCCCCGGATCGGCAGTCCACAGGGCGCCCATATTTTCATTTTTGTCTTCTTCTTCTTCTTCTTCTTCTTCTCCTTCTTCTTCTTCTTCTTCTATCACTCTTTGGTTCTGTCTTTTTCCTTACTAATCATTCTATCCTGTCTTTCTTGAATATTTTCTGCCTTTCCAAGATGAGTAAGTGACCAAATTTCTGCCAAACAATTTTAGACCTGTTGGACTGAACAAAAAAAGAAAGGACTGGACAGTTGAACAAGTGGCGAAGAAGGAAGGTGGCAGGATGGTTAAGACATTGGCCTGCCAACAAACCGGTAGGTTTTGGGTTCAATTCTCAACCTCACCCTTTCTTCTCAGTGTGACAAAAAAAGCAGACACAATGTCTAAGTCCTTGAGATGAGACTATAAACTGAAGCCCTGTGTGCAAATGCATGCAGAACGTTTTGCACACATGTTAAAACCCTGTTCTGCCTTTTTGAAAATGTAGGCCATTGTGTGCTGGCAGGAACGGATGACAAATAAAAACAACTACAAAAAAAGCCGACATGCAAAGAGATACCTGTCAGAAGAGTAGGCCATTGGGTGCCAGTAGGAATGGATGATAAAATAACAAATTTTTTAAATCCCCAAACCGCATACACATTCATGTTGTGTTTAGACACCCCCCCAAAGTTGGAATGCTGCTATCTAAATGCTGTGTATGGGTGTGTGGGGGGGGAAACAGAAGAAAAAAAAAAAGGGTCTCATATGCAAAAATTGCACCACTGGTGAACTTCAAAGCTGTAGCTGAGGAATGAAAAAATACAGAAATAAAATAAATTGTTTAAAAAGAAATGGTGTTGTTGGTCACATGCACAAAAAAGCTGAACATTGGTGAACCTTCAGAGCTCTAGCTGAGGAAAAAACAACAACAAAACCAAAAAAATAAGAGGATAAAATAAATTGTTAAAAAAGTGTTGGTGGTGATGGTGTGCAGACAAGGTGCTGAAGAGTGGACTGACCTGGGAATCCTGGTTAAAAAGAAGATAGAATAAATCTCTATATAAAGAGTGATGGTGGTGGTGATGGTGTGCAGACAAGGTGCTGAAGAGTGGACTGACCTGGGAATCCTGGTTAAAAAGAAGATAGAATAAATCTCTATATAAAGAGTGATGGTGGTGGTGATGGTGTGCAGACAAGGTGCTGAAGAGTGGCCTGAGTGACCAGCACCTGGGAATCCTGGGCGGCTTTGTCATCGGCCTGACCAGCATCATCATCACCGGCATCGTCATCGTCTACAAACAGAGGTACAGCCTGCCTGTCTGTCTGTCTGTGTGTGTGTGTGTGTGTGAGAGAGAGAGAGAGAGAGAGAGACAAGGCAAGGCAAGGCAAGGCAAGGCAAAGTCTTTTATTCGAGGATAATAGATAAGCACTCGTGTGCTTTTTTACATCCAGTCCCCGCCCTTTTCAGGGATACATCAAGTTGAAAATATACTAAACAATAAGACTTTACGCAGTACCAAACAACACACAAGAATAAAGGACACTATATATGATAAGGTATTAAAATGCACTCTTTCAGAAGACAAAAATCAGAAGTCACAATAAAAAAAATTTTTGATTATGGAAAAAAAAGAAAAGCGTTAGTAGATAAGGAGCAAACAAGAGAACAAAATGAATTAGACAACCGAAAACATCAATCCACCACTATCTATCAAAAATTGTACATGTAATATAAATCATACATTTGGATAGAAGGGGAATTTTTTTTAAAAAACTATCATCCTTATTGGAGGGGGGGGGAGACATACTACCAATAGAATTATAATTAAAAAAAACAAAACAAAAAGAGAGAGAGAGAGAGAGAGAGAGAGAGAGAGAGAGAGAGAGAGAGAGAGAGAGAGAGAGAGAGGAGATTCGGATGTTCGGATTCGGATTCGGATGTTTTATTCATTAGGCCATAGCCCATAATGAAGGGGAAAGTGAACAAAAATGTAAATCACATAAAACATTCAAATACAATATACTATCAACAATTTGATATTCACAATTGTTAACTATTTGATATTCACAATTATTAACTATGATGATACAATTTCTCTCAGCTTAAAAGCTTTGTGAAGGAAGTTAGACAAGTTCCAAATA
>CM060349.1:12314460-12317689 GCA_030674155.1 Stramonita haemastoma
GCGTGCGTGCGTGCGTGCATGTGCATTCATGCGTGCGTGCATGCGTATGTGCATGCATGTGTGTATGTGCGTATGTGTGTGTGTGTGTGTGCAGGGGAGGGGGGTAGGAAGGGAGGGAGGGAGGGGAGACGTGAGAGGGGATATGGGGGTACCTACCCATACCTGGCAGTATGTACCACCCCCTTATTTTTCTCTCTTTTCCTACCTCCCAGGTTCTCAGGTCTGACTTTTGATGTTTTTTTTTTTTTTTAAAGAGATTTCCTCACGGCATCATTTGTCAACGTGGTTTTGAATTTGTCTGATTATACATTTCGAAAAAAAAATCTGAGGTATCGTATGTAAACTGGAACTGTTTTTATGAACATTGTACAGATTTATTAGTTATTGCTCCCCCCCTCTCCCCCTCCATCCCTTCCCCCCTCTATCCCTTCCCCTTCCCTCCCCCCCACTCTCCTTCCACCCCCCCCCTCCCCCCCAAAAAACCCTAACCTGGTTAAAAGTAATTGAAATAATAAAATCATGTTGAATTAATACTACTAGTCAGTTGCAAAATCAAAAGGTTGAATGGTATTGATGAAAAGAGCGGATGAATATGTGATGAGATTGAGGAATATAAACTATACCAAGAAGAAAAAAAAGAAAGATGAAAAAAGGGAATACAGTTCAGTGTGTATAAGATACACAAGGACTATATAAAAAAAAAAAGAGACCAAAAAAAAAAGAAAGAAAATGTGATAGAAAAAACTAGACTGTCAGATCTATGGAATATTTTGTTGCAAAAAATGTCATAGAAATGAGTAAAAACAAGAAAAGTAGTTTTCGGAATTTGATTATGCTCTGAAAAAAAACAACAACCAACTCCTAGAGAATATAGCATAACTTACATTAGTTGTTCATTTAGAAAAACAACAACCACCCAAGCTTAGACAACTTTATGATTGTTACAGTGTTAATTTGGTTTCCGATTTTTGTATGCGAGTGCATGTTTATGCACAACTACATGTTCGTGTGTGTGTGTGTGTGTGTGCGCGCATGTGCGTGCATGCGTGTGTTTACCTGCTGAAGTGTATTAACTCAGCAAATTCAGAACGTATTGATTCTAAGGCAGTTAAAAAAACAAAAAAATACATCTCATTTTTTTCATTTTCTTCTCTTCATTTTCTCTCTTCAACCCTTTTTGTGACGTCTTAACTTATTTTCTGGTCAGTCATGTTGGTGTGCACACAACTCGTTAAAGAAGCATTATTTTGTTGTGTATGTCTTAACTTTTTTTTTTTCTTGTGGGGAGGGGGGGGGGGTTGTCTGTGAAGTGTTGTTGTGTGATTACACAAAATGTTGGTATGTGTGATGGATTTTATTTTATTTTTTTGTTGTATGCTTCTAAAAAATTTTTTTAAGGAGGAATGGGGGTTGTGTGTGAAGTGTTGTTGTGTGGTTACACAAAACGTTGGTATGTGTGACGTATTTTATTCTATTTTGTTGTCTACTTTTAACAATTTTTTTTAGGGGGGTGAGGGGGGGGGGGGTGCGAGGATTGTGTGAAGTGTTTGTCGTATGATAACGCTAAATATTGGTACGTGCGACATATTTTATTTTATTGCAATTTTCTAACATTTTTTTTAAGGGTGGGGTGCAGGGGTTTGTGTGACGTGTTGTCGTACGATTACACAAAATATTGGTACATGCGAAGTATGCTCTTGAACTGTCTTGTTTGTCGAGATGTAACGTTGTTGCGGCCACTATGTGGCGATACGGTACAGGTATGAATCAACCACCAGATCCTCAAACAGTCTGCGACTTAGCTTAACTCCCCTCACCAAACCTCACCATCCATCGTCACACATACGCGCTGTTCGTGTGGTCGGGCGTTCCTCGCTGTATTGTGACACCCCCCCCTCAAAGTTCAAGTCCGGCAGTAGTAGTAGTAAGGTGGAGTCGCTGTAAATTGGAAAAAAAAATGTGTGTATGGAAAACAACAGTGTGGACAGGTAAAGTCAAGATCTTGCTGTTGATGACTGGGGTGGGTGGGGAGGGGGTCTCGCTGTGCTCTGCTGTGACTGAGAGAGAGAGAGAGAGAGCGAGAGAGAGAGAGAGAGAGAGAGAGAGAGGAGAGAGAGAGAGAGAGAGAGAGAGAGAAGTAAGGCAAGGCAAGGCAAGGCAAATTCTTTTATTTCAAGGATAATGAATAAGTATTCGTGTGGGTTTTTTTACATCCAGGGCCCACCCTTATCAGGGATAAGATCAAGAGAAAGAGAGGGAGAGAGAGAGACAGACAGGAGACAGAGGGAGAGACAGAGAGAGAGAGAGGGGGGGGAGAGACGGAGACAGAGAGACAAAGAGAGAGAGACACAGAGAGAGGCAGGGAGAGGGAGAGAGAGGGGGGAGAGAGACGGACAAGACAGAGAGAGAGAGAGACAGCAAAGACAAGAACAGCAGCAGCAGCAGCAGTAGTGGGAATGTGACGTTGACTGGGGGTGAAAAAAACAACCCCAAAACAAGGCGACGTTTCCAATCTCGTGGTGTGGTCCCCAGTGGCACAAGCCTGGTACATGTGCACTACAGGAGATGGGGGGGGGGGGGGGGGAGGTTTGCCCGAGGGAGGGAGGGAGTGGGGTAGGTAGGTACATATGCAGCAACCTGCAGTAGCTCTTTTTCTACCTCTGGCTGAGAGTACAGGTAAATACCTCCAGAACCTCAAACATGTTTTCTCCTCAACAAGGTGGGGATGGGGAGGGAAAGGAAGGGAAGGGAGGGTGGTGGTGGTTGGTTTGTTTGTTTGTTGTGTGTGTGTTGTGTTGGTTTTTTTTAATGATAAAAGTATGGAGGAAAAAAATTAACCAAAAAAAAACAAAAAAAACTGCCTTTCCCTCCACCATTTATCTCATATCGGGTTGTTTTGTGTGTAGGGTAGTGTGTGTTGAATCTTTCAGTTTAGTATACGCTGAATCTTTCAGTTCAGTCTGTGCTGAATTTTTCAGTATGTGCTAAATTTTTCAATCTTAATGAAGTGATGATTTGTGACTGTTTTAGTTTTTGAGTTTTTGTTTTCTTCGTGTTTTTTCTTCTTCTTTCTTTCTGTTTGTAGCTTTTCTTTTTTAAATCAGGAATTTTTTTTTGGAAAAAAAAAGACTAGTGGGTACTCAATGAGCAGCTTATGTATGTGTGTGTGTGTGTGAGTGTGTGTGTTGTGTGTGTGTGTGTGTGTGTGTGTGTGTGTGTGTGTGTGTGT
>CM060349.1:12317789-12327789 GCA_030674155.1 Stramonita haemastoma
AAAGCGCTGTGTGTGGTACCTTTGAACAAACACTGCAAAGAAACACACTGATGGGGAGGGGGGGAGCGTGTGTGCGTGTGCGTGCATGCATGTATATCACTATATGTGCGGGTGTGAACGCGTGCATATAATGTGTAAATAATGGTGATCATATGTCTTTTCTAGTCAGTGGTTTTTAAGAACATTGTATCTAAACATTGGTGTGTGTGTATGCGTGTGTTTGCTTGTGTGCAAGCGCGCACGTAGAGTGTGAGTGTTTGTGACATTTTATTTGAAGTTATATAAATTTTGAACAAATAAGAAATGTAGCTACTTCGTGTGTTTGATTATTATTTGTATCAATATCATGAATATGCCTGTCAGTATTGTAATTGCCCTTCAGGGATGATTAAAGTGTTTTTGACTTGACTTGACTTTGACTTGATTACTTCTACCTACCCATCACCTACCCAACTTCATCACATTGTTTACATCAGTATTATCACTGAATGCTTTCAAATGCCTTTTTAAAAAAAGTCATCCCAACAGTCTCTCTTTCACACAGACAGACAGACAGACAGACAGACAGACACACACACACACACACACACACACACACACACACACACACACACACACACACACACTATTCACACACACACAACACACACACACACACACACACACACACACACACACACACACACACACACACCAACACACACCACCTCTGCTCTCCACACAAACACATACAAACAGGGAGTCAGGGCAGATGTCAACAAGAACAATAGCTCATCAACAAAACAAACAAGAATGACTGACAGCTAACGAGTAGGCTAGGTGACAGTAGGCTAGGTGACAGTAGGCTAGGTGACAGTAGGCTAGGTGATGAGTGACACACAAAGCCGCAACCACTTCAAAGAAGATCAAACACATTGGCCACTCAGTGACTGGCTTGCTCCCTCGCTCACTGACTAAGCCCTGACCAAAGGTGCAGCCATATGATACACACATTTAGTTGTTCTGTTTATGAATAAACAGAGAAAAAAAAGAAATATAATCATGTTATAAAAATGAATAAAGCTCTCAAATACACCCAACTGCATCTGGAACGATAGGATCTTCCTGCTCCATTCAGACGACAACGAGTGCTCAGAAATTTATTCCAGATCAAAACATGAGTCGTTTGCATCAACTTCACAAAGTTTGATGTCAACTGGTTAAAAACCCTCATCTCCACTATCTTGATCTAGACTCTATAAATTTCATCAACAACTTCGGCAACTGTGTAGGTCAGTTGAGAGGCAGTCATTGTTTTGAAAACCCAAAAATTTGAACTTCGCAGTAGCTCATTTACCTTGCTGATTGAGCGTCATAAAATATGCAAATGACTTGAACAGGTCTTATGAGTTGGAGGTACATCAAGGGAGCTGAACAATTCATAATAATAAGGGTTTTCAGCAATGCTGGGCAAAACAGAAGAGCGTTGGTTCATGACGAGCAGCGCTCGTCAACACAGCATTGCTGGTGGCGGTTTCTATGACGAGCGGCGCTCGTCAACAGCGCAGTGTAGGGGTTAAGGTGGGACATGGGGGTCGAAATTGATACATGATAAAATTTTGTTTACAAGTCCATGTCAAAAGCTATGCCATATATATATTGAAAGGGCATCACTTGTAAAGCATAAAAATCAAATAGTTTTCTGCACTGTTGCCATTGAAACAATCCAATATGGCTGCCCAAACTAAATGTTTCAAATGCCTAAACCTTTTTTTTTATCTAGATAACAAGTTGAATTAGCCTGTTTCTACAGGCTTTTTTTACAACCTAAATTGCTTAAAATGACACAGGGAGAGCTTCATAAATGTATTCAGCAATTATTTATTCTATAAAAAAAACAAACACATGATTTGGGGCACTTCTAGACCTGTGTCTACCCTAGTACCCATAACAGATCTTGAAAGAATAAAGGAGCACTCTTTTTTTGTTTGTTTTTGTTTGTGTTTTTGTCTTACTGTTGCTTTGTTTATTACTTTTAGACTGATCAACAAATGAATACGATACTGGAAGACCCATTTACAGTTCTGACCACTGTATGGGGGTAAAGATCAAAGGGAGATTTGATTTGATTTGATTTATTCTTTTATATCAAGGATAATGGAATAAGCACTCTTGTGCTTTTTTACATCCAGTCCCCGTGTATGCAGTTTTGTAAATGTCATCTGTTCCCATTGGCACATGATGGCCTACTCTAACGAAAAGCGGAACAGGATTTAACTTGTGTGCAAGATGTTCTGTGTGCGTTCGCACATGGGGCCTCGGTTTAAAGTCTCATCCGAAAGACTTGTGGGGAGAGTGAAGTCAGCACTGATGTTAACTCCAGGAGAAAAATCTCCTTGACCGGACTCGAGACATTTTGCAAGAATTGTCTTTTCTCATAAGTTAGTTAGTTACCAGCAATTACTAGTGAATTAGTTCAACCCATGTGTGATAAAATCAAAAGGCACACTGTACACTACAAGATTATATTTATAAAAGTAAAAACCAAACAAACAAACAAAAGAAATCCCATATAGTGATATGTATTGTTTCTGTCTCAGTTTCTGGCAATTCTGGGCTATTTTGTTTGTTTTTTTAATTTGAAGTGCTTTTATTCACATTTAATTTAAGTCTAAAGAAAATGATATAAATATTAATGAACACATTTCATTGTTTGTTTAAGCTCTTTAACTTGATTCAAAGTCTTTTTTTTTTCAGAGAAAGATACCCTCTAGGCTTGTTCATTGTTATAAAGGTAAAGGTGTCCCATAACCTAGGCGGTCGTAGGGGAGCAAGGCATCAGAGACAGCTTCTCTAGGGGCCAGCATATTGAGGGTGGCGCCCATCACCTCTCCCTCGCTGCTTTATCTTCCCTGACCCTGAAGAGGGCAGGCACCCATTTACAGCTGGGGGAACTGTACTGAAACCAAGGCATGCAAACAGTCATCCATTCAACTGGTAATCATTTGGATGAGACTATAAGCCGAGGACAGCTGGGTGAACTGGGGGGTACTGTACTGAAGCCAAGGATCGCAAAAGGTCACCCATCCAACTGGTAACCACGCTTGACGTTGCTTAACTTGACTGGGGGGACGCGAGTGCTCTGACCACTTAGCTATCCCACCCCCTTATTGTGAGTTATCAATCCTAATTCCGAATCATCAAAATGTACAGTTTTCAGACATAACCAGGGGTCATAAACTTGAAAAGTTTGTGGGGCTTTTTTTTTTTAGCTGGCACAAAAGAATTTCTTTAATCTAGTAAACATCGCTTTAGCCTTAGATCTCAATATATGTGACGCTCCACCACATACGGAGTTGCATAACACCGAAGGCCAATTTTTAGTTATTGACAAGTTATTAATCTGCAATAAAAAGGCTATTTAATGCAAAAATCAGATTGAAAATCGGACAATTCTGTGCTAAGTTATAACAAATTGAAATGATAGACTGCAGGATGTCACAAAATGAGAAACGGGCAAGTTTGTCTTCAAACAGGTTGTCAGAATGAAGGCTTGGGTATTTTCAAAACACATTTAAAAGTAAAAGGAATAAAAATTATTCCTTCATATTTGATTAGAAGGTAGAATAACATAGTTTAATAATTGATTGAAATCGCAAAATTGACAACTTGATCCCCACCAGGCTTTAAAGTTTAATGGCTCCTAGCGCAAAATTAAGTATTAGATCTCAATATAGTATATTTTCAGAACTATATCTTATAATTTTTATATATTATATATGTACTAATATAGTTAATCATACAGGTACATACTATTATATTTTGTCAGACACAATGAGAGGTCGTGGAGGTCCACCCATGGGAAGAGGGATGATGCGTCCCAACTTCAGACCTGGTCCTCCGTAAGTATCTGTCTGTCTGTCTGTCTGGTGACAGTGGGGGCACCCCCGAAGACTTGACAACCAGTTCCCTCCATTCCTCTCTCTGTTCTGCCTTTCTCAAAGTTTTGTTGAGTTCTAGGTCTGTCCATTCGCTTCCATTAGGAAGGAAGGTGGCAGGATGGTTAAGACGTTTACCTGTCAGTTTGTAAACTGTGAGTTTCTGGGTTCGTATCTAGCCTCTCCCTTTCTTCCCAGTCTGACGAAAAAATCGAACTGAATGTCAAAGTCATTTGGATGAGACTATAAACCGAGGCCCGATGTGCGAACGCACGCAGAACATCTTGCGCACGTTAAAACCCTGTTCTGCTTTTCGGAAGAGCAGGCCATCGTGTGCCAGTAGGAGCGGATGACAAAATTATATTTTTAAAAAAACAGCCCAGCATGCACACAGGTGTCGTGTTTAGACACCATCCCTGAGGGGAAAAAAAAAAGGGTAGGCGCTGCACTTGTGGCGACGCGCTCTCCCCAGGGAGAGCAGCCCAAATTTCATGCAGAGAAATCTGCTGTGACATAAAGTGGTACAAACAAAATAAAAATGTTGTCCTCCCATCTCTTCCTTGGTCTGCCTCTTTTTCTTCCTCCTTGGACAGTGCCTTGCAGTATTGTTTTTGCAAGTCCTTTTGATCTTGTGACATGCCTGACCCATTTAAGTTTACGCTGCTTTACGATTGATGGAAGGTTTTCGTAGGGACCAATGTTTGCTGGATTCTGTAATAAAATGCATTTCTTTGTTGCTTATGTGGTCTCTGTAGGAGATGCCACACAGACGTAAAATTGAAAACAACAGCAAGACATACACACATGTATACTTAAGGAGATATCCTCTACAGTTCTAGCTAATTATTACATGAGAGGGGAAAGAGGGAGGGGATACATGTCTTATTCAAAAACATGTGTCCCCCCCAAAAAAAAATTACAACCCATGAAGAAGCTTGGCAAAAAAGTAAGTGAGTGTGTGTGTGTGTGTGTGTGTGTGTGTGTGTGTGTGTGTGTGTGTGTGTGTGTGTGTGTGTGTGTGTGTGTGTGTGCAATATTGCAATATGTGTGTGTGTGTGTGTGTGCAATATTGCAATATGTGTGTGTGTGTGTGTGTGCGCAATATGTGTGCCTGACTGTCTGCCTGCTGGCCTGCCTTTCTGCCTGTCTCCTGCCTGCCTGCCTGTCTACGTATCTGCCTGTGACTATGAACTGAAGCATTGTCATGATTTATTATGATTATGACTGTTGACTGTGTAGGGTAGATCATTGTTTTTTGTCTCAAGTAAATTGGTCATGGAGTATTAAAGCACTATTATTATTTATTATCAGTCCAAAAACAAGCATCTTTTTTGTTTATTTGTTTGTTTGATGTTTCAAATAATCATTTCACTCAGGTTTTTCAGGTGTGTTTAGAAATTATCACTGTAGTGTTAACTTATGAAACAAAAGAATGTTCCAGCTACCATATGATGTCATTTCTTGATTCAAATTAGAATATATATATATGATATATATTGATTACCCAAAAATAACATTCTTTTATTCTCAGTTTTTTTTGTAGATTAATGTAACTGTTTAGTTTTTATTTTATATAATTTATAAAATAAAGGTTGGTCTGAAAAATGAGATCATGGATAGATACTGACACATGTTTGTATGTTTGGATTTTTTATTTATTCTTACTTTTTTTTTTCTTTTCAGATTCCGTACATTCATCCCACATATTCCATTTGACCTGGTTCAGGTATGTTTTGGTCTGTCTGTCTGTCTGTCTGTCTGTCTGTCTGTGTCTGTCACTCTGTCTCTGTCTGTCTGTGTCTGTCTCACTCTTTCTGTCTCTGTCTGTCTCACTCTTTCTGTCTCTGTCTGTCTGTCTGTCTGTCTGTCCATCTGTGTCTGCCTCACTCTTTCTATCTCTGTCTGTCTGTCTGTCTGTCTGTGCCTGTCTGTCTGTCTCACTCTGTCTGTCTCTGTCTGTGTCTGTCTCACTCTGTCTGTCTCTTGTCTGTCTGTCTGTGTCTGTCTGTCTGTGTCCGTCTCACTCTTTCTGTCTCTGTCTGTCTCCAGTCATTCATCTTTTGTCTTGAGACTGTGAGTTATTATACAGTTATTCTTCTTCATTGTCAAACTCTCAGTCAGGCTGCAACTATTGGCGTATTGCTCAGTGCTTTAACCACTAGTCAGTCTATCCTGCCCCCAGGTTGATTTTGAAGGACTTTATTTATGTGCTGACAGCCCTGATGGGTGATGTGGTCCCACACAGCTAGAAAGACCATAATTGTATAAAAGGTAAAGGTATCCCATAACCTGTGTGGTCGTAGGGGAGCGAGGCATCAGAGACCTCAGCTTCTCTAGGGGCCAGCATGTTGAAGGCAGTGGCGTCCATCTCCTCTCCCTCGCTGCTTTACCTTCCCTGACCCTGAAGAGGACAGGTACCCATTTACAGCTGGGTGAACTGGGGGGACTGTACTGTAGCCAAGGCGCACAAACGGTCACCCATCCAATTGGCAACCACGCTCGACGCTGCTTAACCTGGCTGGGGGAAAGCGAGCGCTCTGACCACTGAGCTATCCCGTCCCCATGATATAAACCAAAACAAATGTAACAAAGAAATGAAGAATCTTTCACCTTGCCTGTGTTTTTTGTTTTTTGTCTTATTTTCTAAATTTTGTCACAGCGTAGTTTTGTTTTTTTGTCTGATCTGGGTTGGATTTTTTGGGGATGGGGGGGGGGGGGGGGTTGTTCCTTGGCTAGAGCTTCAAGGTTCAACCAGGGGGGAGATTTTTGTGTAGGGGGCCGTTTTTACCCATTATTATTATTATTATTTGAGGTGTCTGACATTGGGTATTTTTTATATGAATTGTTGATAGTTGATACATATTTTGTTTTCAGTGTGAACCAACGTTTCCTAGAGCCATTATTATTAAGGTGTCTGACTTTGGGGGTTTCTGATATGAATTGTTGATAGTTGATGTACATTATATACGTATTTTGTTTTCAGTGTGAACCAACGTTTCCTAGAGCCAAACCTGCCATCGAGGACAGACCCTTCACAGAGGTAGAGAGTGTGCTTTGAGAAAGGAGAGAGAGGAGAGAGAAGAGAGAGAGAGAGAGAGAGAGAGGAGAGAGAGAGAGGAGAGAGAGAGAGGAGGAGAGGGAGGGGAGAGAGAGGAGGAGGGAGGGAGGAGAGAGGAGAGAGAGAGAGAGAGGGGAGAGGGGGGGGGGGGGGAGAGGGAGGGAGGGAGGAGAGAGAGAGAGAGAGGAGAAGAAAAAAAAGTTGGGGGGGGGGGAATGTGCAGTTGTAATGCATGGAACACATACTAGATTTTTTTTTTTTTTTAATTTTTAATTTCTCGTGGTTGTAGATTTGCACATCTGCATACGTGTGCTATTACACTGCTATGTTTGTGTGTGTGTGTGTGTGTGCGTGCATGTGTGTGTATGTGTGCGTGCATGCGTGCGTGTGTGTATCTCTTCTCTCAGCCCGTTTTCAAGTTGAATGCTTTGTGTCTGATCTTCCTTCTCCTGTGCTTGTCTGTCACTCTGCAGGAGGTCTGCCTGCTGGCCTCAGCCCTCACATTCCCACTTCACAGCAGCTCATTTTTTTGCACATGATGCATGCTGGGAATGTTCGTGTTTTTGTTACCCACAGAAACGCTGACATGAATTATGGGTTCTGTAACATGCACAGTTGATCTTCTGCGTGTCCATTATATATATATTATATGCATGAAAGGAATCAAGGCACTGGCGGGTCTGCAACTTACAGCAGACCTAGAAGATCATAAAAATCCGCACCCTTAATTCACCACAATGTCACAGCTGAGATTTTTTTTTAACCAATGAGTTCACAAGCCTCGAGAATTGAAATCAAACGGTTTTTAACCCCTCGACTGTAAGATCCTTCACTGTGCCTGTTTTATATCGTGTGTTAGACCTATAGCAAGTGTCAGCAAGTGAGTGCTCTGACCACTGAGCCACAGCACTGTATTATGTGTATAAATGTGACGCTCCGCCACGAAATGAGTCGCTTAGCACATTACACAATTTTGCGCTAGGAACCACTAAAGGCAGGTGGGGGTCAGGTTGTCAATTTTGAGATTTTGATTGATTATTAAACTATATCCGTTGTTATACCTTATAATAAAATAGTCAAGGCATAATTTTTTATTACTTTTGCTTTTAAATGTGCTTTGAAAATACCCAAGCTCTCATTCTGACAACCTGTTATGAAAGTAAACTTGCCCGTTTCTCATAGTGTTACATCCTGCAGTCTACCATTTCAATTTGTAATAACTTTGCACAGAATTGTCCGATTTTCAATCTGTTTTTTTGTATTGAATAGCTTTTGTAATGTCAATAACTAAAAATTGACCTCTGGTGCAATGCGACTCCTTATGTGGCGGAGCGTCACAACTTCCATATGTTGTCAGTATTGTTATTATCATCATCGTCATTAGCTGTTGTACAAGCTGTCCCTATGTTGTCAGTATTGTTATTATCATCATCGTGGTTAGCGGTTTGTCAAGGCGCTGTATATATATATATATTCCCTATGTCGTCATTATTGTTATCATCATCGGGGTTAGCGGTTTGTCAAGGCGCTGTATATACATATATATATATATTCCCTATGTCGTCATTATTGTTATTATCATCATCATTGGGGTTAGCGGTTTGTCAAGGCGCTGTATATATATTTATATTCCCTATGTGGTCATTATTGTTATTATCATCATCATCATCATTGGGGTTAGCAGTTTGTCAAGGCGCTGTATATATTTATATTCCCTATGTGGTCATTATTGTTATTATGCCCCTATGTGGTCATTATTGTTATTATTATCATCATCATTGGGGTTAGCGGTTTGTCAAGGCGCTGTATATATATATTCCCTATGTTGTCAGTATTGTTATTATGCCCCTATGTGGTCATTATTGTTATTATCATCATCATTGGGGTTAGCGGTGTGTCAAGGCACTGTATATATATATATTCCCTATGTTGTCAGTATTGTTATTATGCCCCTATGTGGTCATTATTGTTATTATCATCATCATCATTGGGGTTAGCGGTTTGTCAAGGCACTGTATATGTATATATATATATATATTCCATATGTCGTCAGTATTATTATTATGCCCCTATGTGGTCATTATTGTTATTATTATCATCATCATTGGGGTTAGCGGTTTGTCAAGGCGCTGTATATATTCCCTATGTTGTCAGTATTGTTATTATGCCCCTATGTGGTCATTATTGTTGTTATCATCATCATTGGGGTTAGCGGTTTGTCAAGGCACTGTATATATTCCCTATGTTGTCAGTATTGTTATTATGCCTCTATGTGGTCATTATTGTTGTTATCATCATCATTGGGGTTAGCGGTTTGTCAAGGCGCTGTATATATATTTATATTCCCTATGTGGTCATTATTGTTATCATCATCATTGGGGTTAGCGGTTTGTCAAGGCGCTGCTGAAGCGTAATGGAGACCTGACCCCCACCTCCCAGGAACAAGCGTCTGTGCTGGCCCTGGTCAGCAAGATCCAGACCATCCTGGACAATCTGGTCGTCACTCCTGGGGCCTTTGAGGCCGCGGTAAGTGTGGGTGTGTGTGTGTGTAGGGGGAGGGTGGTGGGAGGGGGGGTAGGGGGGGGGGGTGTAGTGTGTGTGGGTGTGTGAAGTCAAGTCAAGTCAAGTCTGGCCCTGGTCAGCAAGATCCAGACCATCCTCGACAACCTGGTCGTCACTCCTGGAGCATTTGAGGCTGCGGTAAGTGTGGGTGTATGTGTGTGGGGGTGGAGGGTGTGGTGTGTGTGTGTGTGTGTGTGTGTGTGTGTGTGTGTGTGTGTGTGTGTGTGTGTGTGTGTATGTGTGTGTGGGTGTGTGTGTGTAGTGTGGGGTGGTGGTGATTGAGACAAGATCCAGACCATTCTCGACAACCTGGTGGTCACTCCTGGAGCCTTTGAGGCCGCGGTTAGTGGGTTTATTTATTCATTTTTTTAAAAAAATTTTTATCTATTCTTTTATATCAAGGATAATGGGAATAAGCACTCTTGTGCTTTTTTTTACATCCAGTTCCCGTGTGTGTGTGTAT
>CM060349.1:12332789-12343153 GCA_030674155.1 Stramonita haemastoma
TCTCTCTCTCTCTCTTTCTCTCTCTTTCCCTCTCTCTCTCTCTCCCTCTGTCTGTATCTATCTATCTATCTATCTATATATATATATATATATATATATATATATATATATATATATATATATAGTGAGAGAGATATTTATAAATATGTGTATATATATATATATATATATATATATATATATATAATATATATATATATATATATATATATATATGTGTGTGTGTGTGTGTACTGAAGCCCAGTTCACCCAGCTGTCAATGGGTACCTGCCCTTGTTAGGGCCAGGGAAGGTAAAGCAACGAGGGAGAGGAGATGGGCGCCGCCCTCACTATGCTGGCCCCTAGAGAAGCTGAGGTCTGTGATGCCTTGCTCCCCTATGACCACATCGGTTATGGGACACCTTTACCTTTTAATGTTCCTTACTTACCCAGGCATTATACTTTAGAACCTGGAGCGCAACATTATAGAATTCTGATACTGACTGATGCGTGCTATTGTTATCGTTGCTGTGTGCAGTCTCACTTCTCCGTTGTCAACCATCCTTCCAGGCAACCCTTGCCCATCAACACGGCTTTCCGGTGAGTCACTGCTCCGTCAGTTGGTCAGTTGGGTCAGTTGTCCCTTTCTCTGCTATAGGGGTCTGGTGGATAGAGAACTAAGCAGGCCTCCTGTCCAGGGGGGAATGTAGTTACTCCTTAACCTCTTGCATTCCAATTCTCTGAACACACACTGCCCCTAGATTTCGCAGTCCATCACGAAATCAGGTCAGGCACACATGCTCACTGGCCTTTTCCTCCTAAGTACATACCAGCAGCTATAATTACTTCCAGACTCTCAGCAGGGTTTCTACTTCTAGCCTGATAGAGCTTTGACATGTGGTAGCAATCAGTGATGGTCACAGTGTGATGGAAATCTACTGTGTGTAAATCCCGGCAAATCCTGGTTCGGGATTCAGGGGGGGGCAATTATTCAATCCCGGCAAATCCCGGTTCGGGACTAAGAGGGTTAAAACAGTCCTTTTGGCTCCAGAGACTTGAGAATCCAATACAGTTGCAGACAAGAAAAAGAAGACAAAAAATAATGGGTAGGCGCTGCACTTGTGGCGATGCGCTCTCCCCAGGGAGAGCAGCCCAAATTTCATGCAGAGAAATTTATCTGCTGTGACATAAAGTGATATGAAATAAAGTATAAAAAATTTTGATTTTTCAGTGTGTTTCTTGGAAAGTTAAAAAAAAATTCAAAAAGTAAATTTCTTGTTGCGAATGAGTTGGTAACAGTTATTTTAAGTTTTTTTTTGTTTTTTTTTACTGCAAAACATTGACTTTTTTTTTAAAAGTATTGAAATCATGGTACAGATGAGATTGTTTTTCTTCAGTTATGACTTATTTTTTTGTGTGGTGTCTATCTCTCTCTCCCTGCATCACTGTGCAGACGTGCAGTACAGCTGCTATCAGCAGGCATGTTACTTTTAGTTCACATTAATTACCAATTTTTACATTTATCAAGCAGTGGCTTTCTCATATCAGCTGAAGTGGCCCCATGGCATGTGGTATCTATCCATGTATTAGTATATATATATATATATATATATATATATATATATATATATATATATATATATATATATATATATCACTGTGAAGATGCTCTGTACAGCTGCTATCAGAGGGCATGTTACTTTTAGTTTACATTTACCAATTTAAAAATGTCTCAAGCAGTGTGCTTTCTTGCAATACTAGCCCCATGGTGTGTGATATCGCTCCCTGCATCGCTGTGCACATGTATCAGTATATATATATATATATATGTATATATCTCTGTGCAGACGCGCGGTACAGCTGCTGTCAGCGGGCATGTTCCTGCCCGGCTCTGTGGGCATTGCTGACCCCTGTGAGCAGGGCACCGTCAGGGTTCACGTCGTCATGACCCTGGAGCAGCAGGTAAGGGCAACAAACTGTGTCTGTCTCACTCTGGAGTGTCATCACATGGGGTGATAAACTGAAGTCTAGTGTGTGAATGCATGTAGGACGTGTTGTGTCTGTTAAAAGCTATTATTTCCAGGGGGGTGGGACAGACAAAAGGGGGGGGGGGGGGGAGTAGTGATGAAATGAGGACTTTAATCCTCTTGCATTCAGATTCTCTGAACACAAACTGCCCCTAGATTTCACATTCTATCACGAAATCAGGTCAGGCACACATGCTCGATGGCCTTTTCCTCCTAAGTACATACCAGCAGCTATAATTACTTCCAGACACTCTACAGGGTTTCTACCTCTAGCCTGATAGAGTTTTGACATGTGGTAGCAATTAGTGATGGTCACAATGTGATGGAAATCTACTGTGTGTAAATCCCGGCAAATCCTGGATTGGGACTAAGAGGGTTAAAGCAAAGAGATATGTGTTGGTATTAAAAGATTTTCTGTGTGTCAATATTCTGATTCTAAAAGAATATAAACAGCATGTTGCAAAAACATAACAAAGAAACACAAATACAATACCACAGGTGCACACAGGTGTTGTGTTTAGACACCCTCCCTGAGGACAAATCGGGGAGTTGGAGTCCCCAGGGCAGTTCAGGGCTGTATATAAAAAAATAAATAAATAATGGGTAGGCGCTGCACTTGTGGTGACGCGCTCTCCCTGGGGAGAGCAGCCTGTATTTCACGCAGAGAAATCTGCTGTGACATCAAGTTAAAAGTTAAAGTCTGTCCCGAGCCTAAGGCTCATCAGGCCGGTGCCTATCCCGGTTTCTGTGGCGTTAAGTGACTGAGAGTCATAGACTCCCCCTGGATAGGACGCCAGTCTATGGCAGGGTTAACCCCCAAAACAAGATTGGTACCCCTTTTACACCTGGGTGGGGTGAGAAAATAGCCGTAAAGTGCCTTTTCCAAGGGCACAATGCCATAGCCGAAAGTTGGGATCGAACCCGCAACCTTTAGATTACGAGTCCAACGCCCTAACCACTAGATTACAGCGGTGGCTTTAAGAGGTATAAAGTAAAGTAAATTAAAATAAAATAAAAAAATAATAAAACTATTCTGTTTTCAGGACCAGGTGTGTTTCACAGCGCAGACCTTGTTACGAGTTCTGAGCCACGGAGGATTCAAACAGATCCTAGGGCTGGAAGGCAATGCCAGTGAGTTGTGTGCTTGGTTTTCCTCTCTGTGTGTATGTGTTGGTAGTGTGTGTGTAGGGGGGGGGAGAGGGGGAGGGAGAGAGGGGCTGGTAGTGTGTGTGTAGGAGGGAGGCGTTGGTAGTTTGTGTGTGTTGTAGTGTGTGTTTGTGTGTGACATTTCCTATGCATTGTGTACTTGTCGGCAACAATTTACAATTTTGTTTCGTTTTTACAAACAACAGCAATTTGTCAAAACCTTGTTTGGCCCTGTTGGTCATGTTCTTGGTGCAGGTTTATAGCTTAGAGTTACATGTGTAATTCTTGTCTACAGGCCATACCAGAGATTTTTTCTTGATACTTTTAATGTTTGTTCATTTTTCCTTCACAGCTCTAGCCAAGGAACAAACAAGAAACAAACAAACAAAAAAAAACCCCATTTTTTGGAGGAGGGAGTAATGCCTTTGTTTCAGAGCTTATTTTTGCCCGTGTTGTTTTGCCAAAAGAAAAAATAAATCATGTTTAGGAGGAGAGGGGGTCATGTTTTATGTTTCAAAGATAATTTTTGTCCATGTTTTGCCAATAGAAAAAATATTTCGTATATAGGAGGAGGGAATCTTGTCTACGTTTCAAAGCTAAATTTTTTTCATGTTGTTTTGCCGATTCCCAGGCATCGCGACAGAGATGAGTGTGTGGGAGGGGGTGGTGGTGACCCCCTCAGACAAGGCCTTCGAGAAAGTGGAGAAGAAAGAGGAGGAGGAGGAGATGGAGGAGGATGGGGATGACAACTGAGTGACAGGTGAGAGAATAATAATAATGATAATAATAATAATAGTAATAATAATAATAATAATAATAAAATGGAGGCTTATATAGCGCGAATTCCCAAAAACATCAGCTCACCACGCTGTACAATAAAATCATTTTAAATAGGTTACATATGAACGTGAAAAATTTGACTAACATAAAAAAATCAGGAAAAAATGCATGCGCATACAATACACAGCATATTACATGGCCAGAGAATAAAAAGTAAAATAAGAGCAATATCATCAAGAAAATGAGAGAGGGAGGGGGGGAAGTGGGTTGAGATTGGTAGGGTTTTTTTTTTTTTACTTTGTTGTTTTGTTTTCTAGTTGGGGGTTTGAGGTGGTGGGGGTTAAGGTTTTTTTTTTTGGGGGGGGGGAGGGGGGTGTTGTTTAGGCATGTAGGTTTGTTTTTGTTTTTGGTTGGGTTTTTTTTTTTAAGGGTTGAGGTGGTAGGGGGTTTTTGTTTTGATTTTTTTGGGGGGGTGTTGTTTGGGTTTATTGGGGTATTGGTTTGCTGTTTTGTTGGGGTGGGGGTTTTTTTGGGTGGTCGTGGTTCTTGAATATGTTAGTTTTGAGGAAATGATAGAACAGTTTTGTGGTTGGAAGAGTTGAACAAATAAGGCAAACTTTCTGTAAGAAATAACAGATATGCACACAGTGGCCTGCTCTTCCGTAAGGTGGAACTGGTTTTAAACGTGTGTGCAAGATGTTCTGCGTGCGTTCGCACACAGGGCCTCGCTTTATAGTCTCATCTGAATGACTTGGACATTCATCTCAATTTTCTCGTCAAACTGCGAAGAGAAAGCAAGGCTGGGAATAGAACCCAGAACCTCACAGTTTAACTTGTTGGCAGGTGATTGATTTATTTGATTTGATTTATTCTTTTATATCGAGGATAATGGAATAAGCACTCTTGTGCTTTTTTACATCCAGTCCCCGTGTGTATGCAGTTTTGTAAATGTCATCTGTTCCCACCGGCACACGATGGCCTACTCTTACGAAAAGCGGAACAGGATTTAACGTGTGCACAAGCTGTTCTGCGTGCGTTCGCACACAGGGCCTCTGTTTAAAGTCTCATCCGAAAGACTGGGGGAGAGTGGAGTCAGCACTGATGTTAACTCCAGGGAAAAATCCCCTCGACCGGGAATCGAACCCAGGTCGTCAAATTGCGAGTGCAATGTTCTGACCACTAGGCTATTCGTGAAGGTTTTAACCATTCTGCCACCTTCCTTTCAAAGTAGATGTCAGATGTATCAGTTGTAGTTGTACATGAGCTGAATCAATGTGTTTTGTTGTGTGTTTGGAGGCTTGGCCAAGTGTGTACAATGCTGCTGGTGTTTTTCTTTATTTGTTTATTTATTTATTTATTCATTCTTTTATATCGAGGATAATGGAATAAGCACTTGTGTGCTTTTTTTTACATCCAGTCCCCCGTGTGTACACAGTTTTGTCAATCTGGTCATGTTTTGTTTCAGGAGCATGTGTGGGAATCAAGGGGAGGTAATTTCACTGCCATCATGGAGGGAAGGAGGGAGGGAGGGAGGACTCGGACGGAGCCTTGAGCAATTTGTTGTCAGGAGTCGTCTGTTGGGCTTTTTTTTTTTTTTTTTTTTGAATACTTTCATGGGTGTTTTTTTGGGTTGTTTTTTTTTTTGTTTGTTTGTTTGTTGTTTGTTGTTGTTTTTTTTGGGGGGTCACAGCTGTCAGATTCCCCCACTTTCAGCTCCTCTCAGGAGCTAAATTATCCCATCCCATCCAATCCTAGCCCAGCTGGTGCTATTTATAGCAGGAGCTGGCAGACCACATATGGGACTAGATAAAAGGAAGGAGCGCGTTAAATTTAGCACTCTTGACTTAGGCCTTACTGAGCGATGTTGGATTTGTGCACTGTGGGGCTATTTTCTGGTTGGTTTTCAACTAGCAGCATGTGTTTCAAAAATGTGTACAACTACTATTGTAAAAAAAAAAAAGGAGTTGGAAAAATTGGTTTTACAAGATGATGTCTGATTGCCTGTTTGTTGGACTGACGTATTTGTTAAGAAACAAAAACAAACTGTAACAGGGGAGGGGGGTTAATTTCTAGATGGCTGTTGACTAGTAGCATGTGTTTCAAAAACGTGTAAAACTACTATTTAAAAAAAAAAAGGAGTTGGAAAAATTGGTTTTTACAAGATATTGTTTGATTAACTGTTAGTTGGACAGATGTATTTGTTGAGAAACAAAAACAAACAAAAACAAGAGTGTGTGTGAAAAAGAAAGGAAATGCATGCAGTGTTTTTTGCATGTTCTGTACATATTTTGTGGACAATGTTGTTTTGTCTTTTTTGTGTTTATTAAACTTTTTTTTTTTTATAATCGGTTTTTGGTTTGCTTCTCTTGTATGTGGTGGAAAAAAAGTGTGTACGGTGTTGGTTTAAGTGTTTGTCAGACTTTCTTTTCTTTTCTTTCTGTCTGTCTGTCTTTCTATCTGTCTGTCGTCTCTGGGACACAGAGTGTAGCAGAGTGAACAGAGTGTTTGACTTCCTAGTATGAGGGTCTATGAAGTCTTGGGTTCAAATCTTGACAGTGGCATCTGGTGAATTACAGGGGGGGGGTTGTATTTTTACAATCTCCCATGTTATTTTCAAGTGCAGACCTGCCAGTGCTTAAAGTACCTTCGTGGGTATAAGCGTGCAGAGAATCAGATATGTTTGGGAAAGATTCTGTAATTCATGTCACCATTGAATGGTTTGTAGAAATGGGTGCATACCCAGCATGCACCCTGTACCTGGAGAGGGATGGGCTCCGCCCAGGTTCAAACTTGCCCAAGAGACATGGTCTGAAAAATTCAGTGCAATGCCTCAACCACTCCTCAGAGAGTTATAGGAGAAGAGAGATTTATTTATTCCTTTATATTGAGGATAATGGAGTAAGCACTCATGTGCATTTTTACATCCAGTCTCCATGTGTATGCGGTTTTGTAAATTTTGTCATCTGTTCCCACATGCACACAATGTCTTACTCTTCTGAAAAGCAGAACAGGTTTAATGTGTGCGCAAAATGTTCTGCGTGCATTCGCACATGGGACCTCAGTTTATAGTCGCATCTGAAGGATTTGGGGGAGAAGTGGAGTCAGCACTGATGTTAACTCCAGGAGAAAATATCCCCTCGAATGGGAATCAAACCCGGGTCAGCAGATTGCAAGCGCAATGTTCTGACCACTAGGCTATCCCGTCCAGATAAAGAGAAAGAGTTAGAGAGAGAGGGAGCAGATTCTCAAACACATGTAGTCACACCAAAGAAAAACTCTTGTAGAACAAAGAAAAGCTGAAAGAAATCAAACTTTATTCACTAATACACAAGATAATGTCCAGTCAATTTTTTTTTTTCTTTTCACAAGATTGTACAGACGAGACGAGAGAAAAAACAACAACACAAAAACAAACAAAACCCTGACAATACAAAACAAAACGGAACAGACGAACAAACAAACGAACAAAAAAAAGCATCAGCCATGGCATGAACAGCTGACAGAAGGCATGAAAACCAAAAAGAGAAGAAAGAAGGTTACTTACATACATACAGTACAGAGAGAGACAGAGAGAGAGAGAGAAAGCGCATAGTTTACACATGGCCACCAAGAGCGGTGCAAACTCTCAGTCATTTCTGAAATGTGTTAATTAATTAATTGATGCGAAGCAAATGTACTAGTAAGCGAAAAAGGAAAGAAAAAAAACTTTGTGGATAAAACGTGTATATCTTTCTCTCATCTAAAGAGACAGGTATGCATACATAGACACACATGTATGTGTGTGGTTGTGCATGCATGCACGTGCACACACACACTCAAATACACACACACACACACACACCACACACACACACACTCACTCTCTCACACACACTCTCTCTCTCTCTCTCTCCTCTCTCTCCTCTCCCTCTCTCTCTCCTCTCTCTCTCACTCTCTCTCTCTCTCTGTCAGCATCGTACACGAGTTCATATGAGACATCAAGAAAAAATTTTTAAACTCAATTTTTCATAGGAATAACCAAGCACCATCTTAACATCACTGAAATCAGTAGGACACACATGAATTCATCTTCCACATACATTCCCACCTCAAATCTCATTCTGCACACACATGTTTTTTTCAATTCAACAGCATTTTTTTTTTCTTCTTCTTCTCTTCATACATACAGTCATTTCGGCCCAGATTTCGACCAACACCCATTTCTTTCATTGGTTATACTCCAACCTATCTCACTGTAGGACAGGTGCTTGAAATAGGTAACTTCCATTTTTTCAACACAAAGGACAGGTACTTGAAATAAGGAACTTCATTTTTTTTCAACACAAAGGACAGGAATTTGAAACAGGGAACTTCTTTTTTTTTTTTTCAACACAAGAAATACCAATCAAATACATTTTTTTTACTTGGATAATATTCAACAAACATTCTTTCAATGGCTGAGTTTCTACTTTGGATAATAATTCAACAAACATTCTTCTTGTGGTAATTAAAAAAAAAAAGACCAACACGAACATTTCCACTATATGTGATGATATTCGACAAAACATTTTTTTTTTTTTTTTTAAGATTAAGATTCGGTATACAGTGTCACTGTCATTACTTGGTAAATCAACATAATTCACACGCATATATGTATATAAAATGGCACCAATTCATTTCATTGTAAATGAACACAAGTCATGTCAAAAACACACACAGATGTTTGGAATTGAAATCGTGTCACAGTCTTTTGGAATCTGCATCACTTTAAAGTTGTGTAGTAGTCATCATCGTACTCGAGTAGGAAAGATCAGGATTTTTGTATGGAAATATTATCATTATATATTGCGCCAGTTTTTGTTTTTTTTAGGGGAGAGATCAACACAAATAAAAAAGAAGGGAGGGGGACAATCCACATCTGTATTATCCTACCAAAAAAAAAAAAAATTCACATTGACTGATCTCCCCCGTTTTTCTTGTTCAGAAAATTGACAATTGGGGTGGGGGGGGAGGGGGGGGGTGTGTGTGTGTGATGTCGATGCCGTTTTCATACCTACATTCTTGGAATGCTGTCAGTTTTGTATTTAGTGTGTGTGTGTGTGTGTGTGTGTGTGTGTGGTGTGTGTGTGTGTGTGTGTGTGTGTCTGTCTGTCTGTCTCTGTGTGTGTGTGTGTGTGTGTGTGTGTGTGTGTGTATGTTGCACACACTGGGGACAAAAAAAAAGGACAGGGGTGCTTATTCCATTATCTTCAAAAACAAAACAAAAAAGATTTTGCTTCCTAATATTTCACATTATTTCTATAAAAAAAAGATCTTTCAAACATAAAACCAGACTGTGTAATCCTAACTCTTTTCAATTTCCATTCCAAAATTTATCCAAACACAAATTCATCTATGAACAAGTCAGCGTTCACAGTCTCTACTGCTGTGAACAAATCAGCGTTCACAGTCTCTACTGCTGTGAACAAATCAGCGTTCACAGTCTCTACTGCTGTGAACAAATCAGCGTTCACAGTCTCTACTGCTGTGAACAAATCAGCGTTCACAGTCTCTACTGCTGTGAACATCAGTATTCACAGTCTCTACTGCTGTGAACAAATCAGCGTTCACAGTCTCTACTGCTGTGAACAAATCAGAGTTCACAGTCTCTACTGCTGTTGAACAAGTCAGCGTTCACAGTCTCTACTGCTGTGAACAAATCAACGTTCACAGTCTCTACTGCTGTGAACAAATCAGAGTTCACAGTCTCTACTGCTGTGAACAAGTCAGAGTTCACAGTCTCTACTGCTGTGAACAAGTCACTGCTCACAGTCTCTACTGCTGTGAACAAATCAGCGTTTACAGTCTCTACTGCTGTGAACAAATTAGAGTTCACAGTCTCTACTGCTGTGAACGTCAGTATTCACAGTCTCTACTGCTGTGAACAAGTCAGTATTCACAGTCTCTACTGCTGTGAACAAGTCAGCATTCACAGTCTCTACTGCTGTGAACAAATCAGTGTTCACAGTATCTACAGCTAACCACAACATATTCAAGATCGAAGACTGGATCTGTTCCACACAATAACTGTTCCTGCTTCTTCTACTCCATCAAAACGCACATATCCCAGAAGATGAAATGCGGCTACCTTAATGGTGGACAAAAATGGTAGCATACGCAAAAATCGCACCTTAAGTAAACCTCAAAGCCCTAGTCAAGAAACAACGCATCAAAAAAGTGAAACTAAAAACAAAACTGCACACATTCTTTTCCCCTATTTCTTTGATGTACAGATTGTTAAGGTGGAACATGGGGTCGAAACTGATGAAATTTTGTTTACAAGCCCATGTTAAAAGTGATGCCGTATATTGAAAGGGCTTCACTTGTAAAGCTTAAAAATCAAAGAAAAAACTGAATGTTGCAAACTCCTAAACCTTTCTATCTTTAACAAGTAGAAGTAACCTGTTTTCTACA
>CM060349.1:12343253-12350753 GCA_030674155.1 Stramonita haemastoma
CCACTGAGCTATCCCGTACTCCCCACCCCCCAAAAAAAAATCAAATAAAAACCAAAAATAAGAAAAAAAAAGAAAAGAAAAAATTAAGGAAATGATTGAGGAAATGAGCGTGACACCAGCTGTAGCAGTGTCACTGAAGCTTTTTACCTTCTGCATGAAGAAACGAGTGTGACACCAGCTGTAGCAGTGTCACTGAAGCTTTTACCTTCTGCATGAGGAAACGAGTGTGACGCTAGCTCCTGTAGTGTCACTGAAGTTTTTTACCTTCTGCATGAAGAAACGAGCGTGACACCAGCTATAGCAATGTCACTGAAGCTTTTACCTTCTGCATGAGGAAACGAGCGTGGACACCATCTCCTGTAGTGTCTGTCACTGAAGCTTTGACCTTCTGCGCAGAGTGAGCAAAGTCCGTGTGGGTGACCAGCCACTGTGGTGCAGTGGTTAGAGCAGTGAAGAGGCAGCTGAAGAGGATGAGGTTGGGATCCTGACAGAGCCTCGGTTAGCAGCCTTGACATTATGTATGTAGCTTTTGTGGGCTGTCCAGGAGTCAGGTTTCAGAGAGAGACGGGGGTGGAAAGGGAGAGAGAGAGAGAGAGAGAGAGAGAGAGAGAGAGAGAGAGAGAGAGACCCAGTATGAAGATTTGGGAAGAATACGTTGAATCTCATTTTACTTGGATGTACTCTGAGCTCAGTGTAAAGTTGGAGATAATACAGACTAGACAGAAAGATCGAACATCTCACGATTATCTGGACTGGCCAAGACAGTCTTAAAGGGAACGGTAAGGGGAGGGAGACAAAGAGGCAGACAGAGGAAACGATGGGAAGACAACATCAGAGAATGGACAGGCCTTGGGTGGAGCGATCTGCTACGGAGGGCGGAGGACGTGGGGAGTGGAGGAAGCTTGTTGCAAAATCTTCAGTTGTGCCCCACGGTCCGCAGGACTATGGGACAGGTGAAGTGGATGTGAAGTAAGAAAGTTAGCATCTAAAAGCCCGTTGGGGTATCAACTACTTGAGGGCAGAACTATCATATTTTCGGTGAAAAAAAATTGAGACCACAGAAGTGTCTCATTCGCTAATAGTAGTCTTTAAGTTAACGTCCATGCACAGTTTGTGATTTGGACGGCAAACAAATAAATCAAGTACAAACAAATAGCTACCTATCACCAAGCAAGACTAATGGAATTTAAAGGAATCTACTGAACACAGAATAAAATAAACATAACGTTATCTCTAGCATTAACTCAGCATCAGGGAGAATGTGCGATAATGTTTCCTTGCCTTCAAAAGGTGGTAAAATATCTTTAAAACCTGGGCATTCAAAAAGTATGTGTTCATTTGTAAATCTTTTGCCACAAGGGCACAATGCATTCTTACTAAATTTTGTTTTAAAAGCGTCAAGTTTCACCCTGTAAAACAATGATGTGATGGTTCTACAAATATGTAAAGGGGTCTTCTTGCGATGGAAATTGTGATATAAAACTGCTGTGGTATCTAAGAATTGTGACTTGTTTTTCACTGTATTCATAGCAGTGCTAAGGTGTCTGTTCAATTCCAGTCTGATTGGCTAGTCTATATTTGGGAAGATATTTAGACAACCTTCACACAAACTTAATAATAGGCAATAATGGCCACCGTGAAATAATGATAATAATGATTATGATAATGTGTAGAATCTATTTAGCGCTGAAATCTTGTAAAGCAAACAAATCGAAGCGCTGGCATTCAAATTATGTACACGCATGCAACCTTCCACAAAATATGAAGATTAACAGATATCAAATGTATGCGCGCGCACGCACGCACGCGCGCACACGCACACACGCACACACACGCACCGCACGCACCGCACACACACACACACACACACACACACACACACACACATACATTAAAAAAATACAACCAAAAAAGAGAAAAGTGTATGACTATTTGATCTTTGTAAGTGCTCGCGCACACGCCCGTGTGTGTGTGTGTGTGTGTGTGTGTGTGTGTGTGTGTGTGTGTGTGTGTGTGTGTGTGTGTGTGTGTGTGTGTGTGTGTGCGTGCGTGCGTGTGTGTGCGTGTGTGTGCGCGTGCGTGTGTGTACATTGGAATTTGCTAAAAACTATCAATTGTTATTGATTGCTTGTGTGTGGTATAGGTCGAACGCAAGCGCTTTGATTGGTTTTTTACAAGATATAGACTCTAACGCTATATAAATTCCATGTATTATTATCATTATTATTTATCTTTAGTCCGATAGCAAAAGACCTTCAAGGTGGCAGGATGACCAAGTGCGTAGAGCAATGACCTCTTGATCTGATGGCTGGGATCAAGCCACCACGGAGGTTAAAAAGTTAAAGTCTGTCCCGAGCCTCAGGCTCATCAGGCCGGTGCTTATCCCTGTTTCTGTGGCGTCAAGCGACTGAGAGTCATAGACCCCCCTGGATAGGACGCCAGTCTATCGCAGGGTTAACCCCCAACACAAGGTTGGTACCCCTTTTTACACCTGGGTGGGGTGAGAAAATAGCCGTAAAGTGTCTTTTCTAAGGGCACAACGCCATAGCCGAAAGCTGGGATCGAACCCGCAACCTTTAGATTACGAGTCCAACGCCCTAACCACTAGACTACAGCTGCGGAGATGTCCGTTTTATTTATTAATTTTATGTATTATCTATCTATCTATCTATCTATCTATCTATCTATCTATCTATCTATCTCTCTATCTCTCTATCTCTCTCTCTATCTATCTCTCTCTCTCTCTATCTCTCTATCTATCTATCTATCTATCTATCTATCTATTTATTCTTTTATATTGAGGATAATGGAACAAGCACCCCTGTGCTTTTGTTTTTACACCGAGTCTCTGTGTGTATGCAGTTTTGTAAAAAAAAAAAAAAATTAATTCTTTTATATCGAGGATAATGGAATAAGCACTTATGTGCTTTTTGACATCCAGTCTCTATGTGTATGCTGCAGTTTTTTTTTTTGTAAAATTTTGTCATTTGCTCCCACAGGCACAGACAGTGGCCTACTCTTTCGAAAAGCGGAACAGGATTTAGCAGGTGCTCAAGATGTGCTGCATGCGTTTACGGGGCCTCGGTTTATATAATAATAGTCTCATCCGAAGGACTTTCTTTAAAAGAGTAGGCCATTTCGTGCCAGTAGGACTGGATGACATTTTTGTAAAGCATACACAGGCGGTGTGCTTAGACACCATCCCTGAAGCCGGATTGCGGTTACCTTAATGGTGGGGGGAAATGATGGCATACGCAAAATCTTCATCTTGCGCACACGTTAAATCCTGTTCCGCTTTTCGTAAGAGTAGGCTATCGTGTGCCGGTGGGAACAGATGACATTTACAAAACTGCATACACACGGGGACTGGATGTAAAAAAAGCACATGAGTGCATATTCCATTATCCTCGATATAAAAGAATAAATCAAATCAAATCAAATCAAATCAAAATCTCACCATTGAAGAACCTAGGAACTCTAGCCGAGAAACAGACCCAAAAAAAAACCCACCCACCCCCCCCCCTCCCCCCCCCCCCCAAAAAAAACAAAAAAACATAACAAAAGAACAACAACAAAACAAAACAATCATACTAGATCAGGCTAGGAATGGTACAACACAGCACAGAATGTGCACCCTTGGAAAAACTTTTTTTTTATTATTAATTTTTGTATTTTCTTGTTTAAAATCACTAAATGTGATTAGACGTTAAACTGAAGATACATTCATAAACTTTTTTCCGTTCTCAGAAACAGTGTTTGTAGCAAATAATATGGACGGCCATGCCAGATTTACTTCCCTCTATGAATGTTGGTATGTGTTTGACATGAACGTGGTCTTAGACACATTTTGATACTGACAATTATTTATTTATTTTATTTTATTTTATTTTATACCACTTTATGTCACAGCAGATATCTCTGTGTGAAATTCGGGCTCCTCTCTCACTCCCCGGGGAGAGCGCGTCGCCACAAGTGCAGCGCCTACCCGTTATTTTTTTTCCCCTCAGGGATGGTGTCTAAACACGACACCTGTGTGCATGCTGTTGTTTTTTTAAAATAATTTTTTCATCCGCTCCTACCGGCACACGATGGCCTGCTCTTCCAAAAGGCGGAACGGGGTTTCAACGTGTGTGCAAGATGTTCTGCCTACGATCGCACACGGAGCCTCGGTTTATAGTGTCATCCCAATGACTTTTGACGAACTAAGACACATTTTGATATTGATACGTTACTGAATCTCTATATGTTGTATGAACATAGCCTAATACATATTTTAATATTGACATGTTACTGCATCTTCCTATGTTGTATAAACATAGCCTGATACATATTTTTATATTAATACGTTACTGTATTTTCATATGTTGTATAAACATAGCCTAAGACACATTTTGATATTGATACGCTACTAAATCTCCCTATTTATCTATTTATTCCTGTATTTATTCTTTTATATCGAGGATAATGGAATAAGCACTCGTGTGCTTTTTTACATCCAGTTCCCGTGTGTATGCAGTTTTGTAAATCTTGCCATACGTTACTGAATCTCCATAATATGATATTGTATTAACATAGCCTAAGACACATTATTTTTTATATTGATACGCCACTAAATCTCCCTACTTATTTATTTATTTATTTATTTATTTATTTATTCTTTTATATCGAGGATAATGGAATAAGCACTCGTGTGCTTTTTTTTTTACATCCAGTTCCTGTGTGTACGCAGTTTTGTAAATCTTGTCATACGATACTGAATCTCGTTTAGTTGTATGAACATAGTCTAAGACACATTTTGATATTGATAGGTTATTGAATCTCTATATGTTGTTTTAACATGGCCTAAGACACATTTTGATACTGACACGCTACTAAATATCCCTATTTATTTATTTATTTATTTATTTATTTATTTATTCATTTATTTATTTATTTATTTATTTATTTATTTATTTATTTATTTATTCTTTTATATGGAGGATAATGGAATAAGCATTCGTGTGCTTTTTTTTTTACATCCAATCCCCGTGTGTATGCAGTTTTGTAAATGTTGTGATACGTTACTGAACCTACCAATGTTGTATGAACATAGCCTAAGACACATTTTAATACTGACACGCTACTAAATCTCCCTATCTATTTATTTATTTATTTATTCATTTATTTATTCTTTTATATCAAGTATAATGGAATAAGCACTCGTGTGCTTTTTTACATCCAGTCCCCGTGTGTATGCAGTTTTGTCAATCTTGTCATAGGTTACTGAATCTCCCTATGTCGTATGAACATAGCCTAAGACACATTTTGATATTGATACGCTACTGACTCCCTACGTTGTATGAACATAGTTTTAGACTTATTTTCTTCTTCGTAGTCTAACGCTAACTATTGTTGCCTGTCATATGAGCAAAAAAGTCCTTACGCTGCCGTCAAGTGCCTGACTAGTCAGGCCCAGCACATCCAATTTCGGCTTGCATAGAGGAGAAAATCTTCTTAAGTCTTTCTGGGGGAACAAGGCAGGAGAATGGACCAAGAAGGCAGAAAATTGACAAGAAGGAAGCGACAGGGAAAAAAAAAAAAGGAACAAGGCAGAAAGTAAGAGAGGGATAGAAAAGAGGGAATCTCTAGCACAGAATTTGCAGAAGGTGGGAAAGCTATTTATACTGACAGTCCCCCGGCCATTCCCACAGGCAAATTCCTTCCAAAATCGTCACTTGTTAGAACCGAGGCGCGTTGTAAGCGGCGAGTAAAGCAAGTATCTCGCGAGTGGGGCGAGCTGTGTCCGGTTTCTGTTGTAAGGCAGCGAGTGGAGTGGCGCGAGCTATCTCACAAGACTTAGGGAGAGGCTCTTCCAGCAGTTAGATCTAGCCTGAGAAAAAATGGCGGTCATACCAAAAAACTGGAAAATGAATCCTTACAACTGTATATATAAAAAAAAAAGGGGGGGGGGGTTAGAGTTAGGTTTAGGGTCTGGGATAGGGTGAGGGTTAAAGTTGGGGTTAGTTTTTTTGTATTTTTAAGTCATGAAACCATATAACTAGATGCCATTCAGGTTGTTGTTGTTTTTTTAACTCCAAAAGCCATTTAATGTATGCTAGATTCTTGAAGTTTAAAAGTGTATTCTGGTGCATTCCGATGTTTAGTATAAAGAGTAGGGCAATCCCACTCGCCTGCTGTTTGTCTGTTGCAAGGCCCAGGTCGCGCTCGCCAAGCTACTGCGCGAAATATATCGCGCGACTGGCCGCCTTGCAACGCAGCCCAGGTGTGCTATATTCAGTGCTGGATAGCAGTGGGCTTTTCCCCGAAGCCGAATGTGGCTATCTCATAGGTGGGTAAAAAACAGTCGCATACGCAAAATCTGACTATTGGTGAACCTCGGAGCTCTGGCCGCAGAATGGGGGGTGGCGTGAATCAAATCAGCCCTGGAAACATATTGTGATATATCTTCTGGCTCAAGAAGAGGAGGAATACTCCATAACGCCTCACTAGACTAGTTTCTACCATGTGTTCGTATTGAAACTATCAGATAGCTTTTTTCCTGCCTTACTGAAATGGTAGGGAAAGGTAAAGGTGTCCCATAACCTCTGTGGTCGTAAGGGAGCGAGGCATCAGTGACCTCAGCTTCTCTAGGGGCCAGCATGTTGAGGGCGGCGCCCATCTCCTCTCCCTCGCTGCTTTACCTTCCCTGACCCTGAAGAGGACAGGTAGCCATTGACAGGTGGGTGAACTAGAGGAACTGTACTGAAGCCAAGACACGCAAACGGTCACCCATCCAGTTAGTAACCACGCTCAATGCTGCTTAACCTTAGCTTGGGGAAAAGCGAGTGCTCTGACCGCTGAGCTATGTTATCACTTTAAATAACACAATCAAGATCTTTAGCAATCATCAAGCAAGGGATGAAAACACACTTAGATTTGTTTGCTTCCTGATTGCTCTGATCTTTCAAAGAGATTTCATCACAATCTTGTATCAACATCTTGAGATTGGAACACCTTTACGTTCTTACAGCAAGTTCTATGGAAATACCTGAGAGACAAGGCGGAACAAAGAAATGAAGATAAACAACCAGACCCTGACCAATAAACAGGCCCCTCTTCACCCCCCCTTCCCCGCTCCACCACTACCCCTTCCCTTTTTCTATGTGCACCTGGGGACAGGATTAATTAAGTCAGTACGTGTAAAACCCACGCCATACACTCTCCTTTTCTATGTGCACCTGGGGACAGGATTAATTAAGTCAGTACGTGTAAAACCCACGCTATACACTCTCCTTTTCTAGCTTGCAGCTTAGACGGACCGTTCAAACCTGTTCGTTCGGACCTGTCAGGGTGAAACGGAACACTAGCTCCAGGACACTTTGAAGAAGTGTGTAGGGTCAAAATCAGTGCGTGCTTGAGGCTCATTCACTGTCACACTTTGGAAAAGTGTATAAAGTCAAGGTGACTGCCTGCCCCAGGCTACAGGCTTCAGTCACAGTCACAAGACACACACATAAGCAT
>CM060349.1:12355753-12361864 GCA_030674155.1 Stramonita haemastoma
CTCCATTTCCCTCTGTCCTCGACCTTTCTCAGGGTGTCACTCAGCCTGAGGCCCGTCCACTCTCGGATGTTGTCCTCCCATCTCTTTCTCTGCCTCCTCTCCTTCTCCCGCCTTGCACAGTTCCCTGCAGAATCGTCTTTGCAAGCTCTGTTGATCTTGCCACGTGCCCATACCACTTCAGTTTGCGTATAGATACAGAAATAGCTGATTTCAATTGGAGTAGGATCAATCATCCATCGATCTCAATAGAAAAAGCTGATTTCAATTGCAGAATGATCAGTCATACATCGATCTCAATAGAAATAGCTGATTTCAATTGGAGCATGGTTAGTCATACATCGATCTCAATAGAAAACGCTGATTTCAATTGGAGCTTGGTCAGTCATACATCGATCTCAATAGAAAAAGCTGATTTCAATTGGAGAATGATCAGTCATACATCGATCTCAATAGAAATAGCTGATTTCAATTGCAGAATGATCAGTCATACAGCGATCAATCATCCATCGATCTCAATAGAAAAAGCTGGTTTCAATTGGAGAATGATCAGTCATACATCGATCTCAATAGAAATAGCTGATTTCAATTGCAGAATGATCAGTCATACATCGATCTCAATAGAAAAAGCTGATTTCAATTGGAGCATGGTCAGTCATTCATCGATCTCAATAGAAATAGATAATTTCAATTGGAGCCTAAACAATCATACATCGATCTCAATAGAAATAGCTGATTTCAGTTGCAGAATGATCAGTCATACATCGATCTCAATAGAAATAGCTGATTTCAATTGGAGCCTGATCATACATCGATCTCAATAGAAATAGCTGATTTCAAATGGAGCCTGATCATACATCGATTTCAATAGAAATAGCTGATTTCAATTGGAGCATGGTTAGTCATACATCGATCTCAATAGAAAACGCTGATTTCAATTGGAGCTTGGTCAGTCATACATCGATCTCAATAGAAAACGCTGATTTCAATTGGAGCATGGTCAGTCATACATCGATCTCAATAGAAAACGCTGATTTCAATTGGAGCTTGGTCAGTCATACATCGATCTCAATAGAAAACGCTGATTTCAATTGGAGCATGGTCAGTCATACATCGATCTCAATAGAAATAGCTGATTTCAATTGCAGAATGATCAGTCATACATCGATCTCAATAGAAATAGCTGATTTCAATTGCAGAATGATCAATCATACATCGATCTCAATAGAAATAGCTGATTTCAAATGGAGCCTGATCATACATCGATTTCAATAGAGATAGCTGATTTCAATTGGAGCATGGTTAGTCATACATCGATCTCAATAGAAAAAGCTGATTTCAATTGGAGCCTAAACAATCATACATCGATCTCAATAGAAATAGCTGATTTCAATTGCAGAATGATCAGTCATACATCGATCTAATTGAAATAGCTGATTTCAATTGCAGAATGATCAGTCATACATCGATCTCAATAGAAAAGCTGATTTCAATTGGAGCCTGATCATACATCGATCTCAATAGAAATAGCTGATTTCAATTGGAGCCTAAACAATCATACATCGATCTCAATAGAAAACGCTGATTTCAATTGGAGCATGGTCAGTTATACATCGATCGCACGCAGAACAGCTTGCGCACGTTAAATCCTGTTTCGCTTTTTGTATGAGTAGGCCATTGTGTGCCGGTGGGAACAGATGACAATATTTACACAACTGCATACACACAGTGACTGGATGAAAAAAAAAGCACATGAGTGCTTATTCCATTATCCTTGATATAAAAGAATTTTAAAAAATAATAAGAAATAAATCTGAACAGAAATAGCTGATTTCAAACACACCCGAGCCACCTGTATTGATGCGGGAGGCTTTTAAGAATCAACAGCGTTTTGAAATGATTATATGTATTTATTTTTATTTATTCTTTTTATTTATTCTTTTATTTCGAGGATAATGGAATAAGCACTCGTGTGCTTTTTTAAAATCCAGTCCCCCTATGTATGCAGTTTTTGTCAATCTTGTCATCTGTTCCCACTAGCTCACAATGGCCTACTCTTACGAAAAGAGGAACAGGATTTAACGTGTGCGCAAGATGTTCTGCGCGTGTTCGCACACGGGACCTCGGTTTATAGTCTCATCGCAACGCAACACAATACAAATAATGCAATTCAAAGCAACACAATACAGTACAATGCAAGTCAACGCACTACAATCAATTACAATGCAACACAATTATATCGGAAGGTTATACCTATACTATGCACTCATTTCGAAATCAAGGAGACCCAAAGTACACACTGGATGAGAAGTATGACTGTTTTTATCCACTTTTGGCGTAAAGACAGCCATGCTTTTGCTTCAGAGAATGTATTGCTCGCTTCTTTAATTGGGGAGTGCAGAGTGTTGTTTAGCTTATACCCTGTCAATCTTAGTAATTATCATGCTCCAAAGTGTAGCCTCAGTCGTGTGTGTGTGTGTGTGTGTGTGTGTGTGTGTGTGTGTGTGTGTGTGTGTGTGTGTGTGTGTGTGTGTGGTGTGTGTGTGTGTGTGTGTGTGTGTGTGTGTGTGCGTGTGCTGTGCGTGCGTGTGTGTGCGTGTGTGTGTACATTCGAATTTGCCAATGCTATGAATGGTTATTGGTTGATTGTGTGTTGTATAGGTCGAATGCAAGCGCTTTGATTTGTTTTTACAAGATATAGGGCTATATAAATTCCATGTTTTTTATTATTATTATTATTATTATTATTATTATTATTATTATTATTATCATTATTATTATTATTATTATTATTATTATTATTATTATTATTATTATTATTATTATTATTATTATCATCACCATTATTATTATTAATTAGGCCTGGGGATCTTGCTTACATCAGTGACTGACGAAAAGTGTTTGGCATTGGGTAAAAACAAAACAATCATTATTTAATATTGGATATGAGGTATCATTTTTATAAGTAAAACGCAGCACAAAACATTACAATATAATTCAAGTCAACACAATACATCACAATGCAATGCAACACAACACACTACATTGCAATGCAATTTAAGGCAACACAATACATTACAATGTAATTCAACACAATACATTGCAATGCAATTCAACGCAACACAATGCATTACAATGCAATTCAATTGAAAACAATACATTACAATGCTATTCAATTCAAAACTATACATTAAATTGCAATTCAATGCATTACAATATATTACAACGCAATTTAAACGCAGCACAATGCAGCACAATGCAATTCAATGCAATGCAATGCATTACAATGCGATTCAACGCAAAAACAATACATCACAATGCAATACAATACAATAAAAGTTTAAGGAGTGGTTCAAAACTATACTTTTCAGAGTAAAATCTCAAGATTCGATTTCTACAGAATCACTTAGAGGTGTTATTTTGTTTTGTATTGTTTTTCTCTTGTTTTTTGTGGTTTGTTCAGGTTTGGTTTTCTCTTTTGCCCTCCCTTTTGACACACTTTTTAGGGGAAATCAATCCATCTTTCACACGCACTGTGCCTACTTCTGGGGCTATAACTACCCTAATGTGGAATGCCACATATGTTTTATTTTTTTTTCTGGGTTTATTGTTGCTCTAATGTATGGTGCTGCATGCGTTCTAATCTAATGTGATAAATAAGATGGAAGGTGGAAGGACGGTTTAGACCTTCTCCTGTTTAGCCAGTAAATTGTGAGGTTCTGGGTTCGTTGTTGTTGTTATTGTTGTTGTACGTTCCCCAAGCTTAACACAAGTTGGGGGGTCACCCAGAATGTGCAGTACTCTGACTCACTCATCCCACCTGGGAATCACTGTGAGATCGAAATTGCACACTGGATGAGAAGTTTGCATGTATGACTGTTTTCAAGTACCTCGCCATATAGGCAGCCATACTCCGACTTCAGAGGATTTTTCTCTCCTTAAAGGAGAGTGCAGGTTGTTATGTTAAGAGCTTGTCATGGCTGAAGGCAATCTCAACACAACATTTGACAACATAACAATATGTTAGTGTAGGCCTTGGCAGTTAGCTGACATCTATAACTGACAGCATTAAAATGGCCTGTGCTAGTTCTTGGTTCAATTCCTGGCCTTTCTGTATCTTCCAAGTCTGGTGGGAAGGTTGAACTAAAAACAAACCTGTCAGAAGAGACTTAAGCACGTCAAAACAACCAACCTCAGTTAAAAATCAGAAAGAGGGAGGTAACTTTCGACTGTTCTGGGAAAGATGGCAGAATGGTTAAGACATTCGCCTGCCAGCAAGTAAACCGTGAGGTTCTAGGGTCGATTCCCAGCCTTGCCCTTTCTTCCCAGTTTGACGAAAACTTCAAATTGAATGTCGCAGCCATTTGATAAACCAGGCCTTGTGTGCAATGCATGCAGAACATCTTGGCATATGTTTAAACCCCCTTCCACCTTTGGAAAAAGCAGGCCATTGTGTGCCTGTAGGAGCAGAAGACAACAAAAGAAAAAAGAAAACCAGCATGCACACAGGTGTCGTGGTTAGACCCCATCCCTGAGGAAAAATGGGGGAGCTGGAGTCCCCAGGGCAGTTGGGGGCTAGTCAGTCAGTCAGCCATAGGGGGGGCGGATAACCTAGTGGTCAGAACATTGCGCTTCCAATTTGACGACCCGGGTTCCAGTCCGGTCGAGATTTTTCTCCTGGAGTTAACATCAGTGCCGACTCCACTCTCCCCAAAAGTCCTTCGGATGAGACTATAAACTGAGGCCCCGTGTGCGAGCGCACTCAGAACATCTTGCGCACACGTTAAATCCTGTTCCGCTTTTTGTAAGAGTAGGCCATCGTGTGCCGGTGGGAACAGATGACAATATTTACAAAAACTGCATACACACGGGGACCGGATGAAAAAAAGCACATGATTGCTTATTCTGTTATCCTCGATATAAAAGAATTTTTAAAAAATAATAATTATAAAATAATAATACTGTCTCACCACACATAGTGTAGACGAAGACAAGCAATAAAAGAAGGGAATTAAGAGGGTTAAGAAACATACATGTTAAAAGGAAGGGTAAGTTCCCTTTATTCTTGCCATAGGGCTTATATTAAAAGAGTCCACTCACGGAACTGTCTGGTTGTGGTTAAAAACCGTCAGGGCCACCTTTAAAAAATCTAAACACTACTAAGCTAACACATAGAGGACAAGCACAATATGCTATACACAAAAGATTTATTATATCATTTTAAAAAAATCTATGTTACAAGGTTAAGAGGTTAAAACCCAGAATATATATTTACAGTTATAACTATGTACAAAAAAACAAACCATTCTCACACGCTTTCGACTTATGCTTTTAGCATAAAACACGTCCCCTCCATAGTGCTGCCTGTATGGCAAGGTGGGATTTTTGTGGGGTTTTCAGCTCCTCGGCTACAGCTCCGAGGTTCACCAATGGTGAGAGTTTTTGCAAATGTGGCCGTTTTATCCCACCACATACGTAGCCACATTCCAACTTCTGGGCTGGTGTCTAATCATGACACCATTGTGCATGCTTTTGATTTCTTTTAATATATTTTTTTGTCATCAACTTTTACCGGCATGTAATGGCCTGCTCTTTTGAAAAGCAGAACAGGTTTTAACGTGTGTGCAAGATGTTCTGCGTGATTTTAGAACACGGGGCCTCGGTTTGTGCAGAGTAGTCTGCCATGGTCAACAGTGGTGTACACTACACTACACTACGCTACACTACACTACACTACGCTACACTACGCTACACTACACTACACTACGCTACACTACACTACACTACGCTACACTACACTACACTACACTGCGCTACACTACGCTACACTACGCTACACTACGCTACACTACACTACACTGCACTGCACTACACTACACTACGCTACACTACACTACACTACACTGCGCTACAACTTTCGCTACACTACGCTAACACTACGCTACACTACACTACACTGCACTACACTGTACTGCACTGCACTACACTGCACTACACTACACTACACTACACTGCACTACACTACACTGCACTGCACTACACTGCACTGACACTACACTACACTACCTACCAAACACTACACTACACTACACTACACTACACTACACTACGCTA
>CM060349.1:12361964-12404464 GCA_030674155.1 Stramonita haemastoma
TTAAGGGAAATTTTGAGGGGGGGGTAAGTGTGTATATTGTACGTTTGAGTTTTTCGTACTGCCTGGACAAAATGTTTTGGTAAAGTGTAGCTATATACCCCTGTACAGCGGACTAAAATGCTTTAGAGAGTCTGTTTTTAAAGTATACTATACAAAAGAGTTTGGGGTATGAGTCCGTATATACTGAATGAGTTTTGGGGGTAAGGTCTACAATACTATACATGCTGGTTTGAGTGTTTTGTATGAGTCAAATAGTGTGTATATAAACTGAGCGTTAGGTTTTAGTGAAATTTTGTTTACTACACTATGCTGGATGAATGCTTTGGTAATGTAATAAACTAGACTACACATACTATACTTGGGGATGAATGCTAGGTAAGTGATTAGTAACTACACATGCTGGACTGAATGTTGGGGTAAGTGATACTTGCTATACTAACTATGCTGGAGAATGCTATGGTAAGTGTTACTATGTATACTACACTACGCTGAACTGAATGCTATGGTAAGTGTATATAGGCTATACTACACTCGCAACTGAACTATGGCAAGAGTGTTGAAAAAAAAAATTTTGGCCCCTGAGTCTATGGCGGTTGTGATGTCTTGATGAGTAGCTTTCGGAAAGATTTTAGCTAAATTGTTCGGGAACTTTTAAGAAAGGGGGGGGGGGAGAGGGAATTGAGAGGTTTGGGGGGCATTTGTGTGAACCGTCGAGATGAAGGAATGTGGTTTCGTCATGTTGTGTGGCTTTGTTTACTGTTGAAATTGTTGACTTTTTTTTTTTTTTTATGATTTTTTTTTTTGGGTTTGGTTGTTTTTTTTGTTTGTGTTTCAGTGTCAGGCTGCTGGTTTTTAAAAAAAAAAAAAAAAAAAATTTGTGGACAATTTTTTTTTTTTCTTGTTTTTTTTTATTATTTTGGAAGTTTTGTTTTTTTTTTTGGCGCAGGTCTTTGCCTTTCCTTTTAGATGTGGCTATTTTGGGGAATTTTTCAGGGCATTTGTGGTTGGGGGTGTGGGGGGTTGGGGGGTGTGCGGGCGTGTGCGTGGGGGGCGTGTGGGGGTGTGTGTGTGTGGGGGTGTGGTTGGTTGCGTGCGTGCGTGCTGTGCATTCTTCGTGGGGCATGCGTATTGATGATGTGTGATGGGTATGTGTGTGTGTGTGTGTCAGGGGGGGGGGGGGGGGAAAGGGGGGAGGGGGGGAGAGGGAGAGGGGAATGGGGTACCTACCCACCCCGGGCATATGTCCCCCCCCCCTTATTTTTTTCTTTTTCCTCCCCCCCAGGTTCTCGGTCTGACTTTTGTTTTTTTTTTTTTTTTTTTAAAGAGTTTCCTCCGGCTCATTTGAAAAAGGGTTTTTTTGAATTTGTCTGATTATACTTTTCAAAAAAAAAATCGGGGAAAATGTAGTAAACTGGAACTGTTTTTATGAACATTGTACATTTTTTATTATTATTGCTCCCCCCCTCTCCCCCCCTCCCTTCCCCCCCTTTCTACCTTCCCCTTTTCCCCCTCCCCCCCACTCTCCTTCCCCCCCCCCCCTCCCCCCCAAAAAACCCTCCGGTTTTAAAAGAATTTTGAAAAAAAAAATCATGTTGAATAATACTAAGTCAGTTGAAAATCAAAGGGTTGAAGGTATTGATAAAAAAAGGGGAAAAATAGTGATGAGATTGAGGAAAAAAACTATACCAAGAAGAAAAAAAAAAAGATGAAAAAAGGGAATACAGTTCGTGGTATAAGATACAAAAAGGTATATAAAAAAAAAAAGAGACCAAAAAAAAAGAAAAAAATGTGATAGAAAAAACTAGATGTCAGACTATGGAAAATTTTGTTGCAAAAAATGTCATGAAAGATAAAAAACAAGAAAATTTTTCGGAAAATTTATTATGCCTGAAAAAAACAACAACCAACTCCGGAATATAGCATAACTTTCTTGTTGTTCATTTAGAAAAACAACAACCACCCCCAACTTAGAAACTTTATATTGTTAGTGTTAATTTTGGTTTTCCATTTTTGTATGCGGTGCATGTTTAGACAACTACATGTTCGTGGTGTGGTGTGTGGCGGCATGTGGTGCATGGTGTGTTTACCCTGAGTGTATTAAACAGCAAAATTAGAAGTATTGATTCTAGGCAGTTTAAAAAAAAAAAAAAATACATCTCATTTTTTTTTTTTTTCTTCCTTCATTTTTCTCTTCAACCCCTTTTTGTGCGTCTTAATTATTTTTGGCAGTCATGTTGGTGTGCACACAACCGTTAAAGAAAAATTTTTTTGTTGTGTATGTCTTAACTTTTTTTTTTTTTTTGGGGGGGGGGGGGGGGGTTTTTGGAGTTTGTTGTGTGATTACACAAAAAAAGTTGGGATGTGTGATGGTTTTATTTTATTTTTTTGTTGTAGCTTTTAAAAAAATTTTTTTTAAAGGGGATGGGGGGGTTTTGGGGGTGAAGGGGGGGGTTTGGGTTTTTAAAAAAGTTGGTATGGTGCGTATTTTATTCTATTTTTGTTTCCCCTTTAACAATTTTTTTAGGGGGGGGGGGGGGGGGGGGGGGTGCGAGGATTGTGTGAAGTGTTGTCGTATGATGTAAATATTGGACGTGCGACTATTTTTTTTTATTTCAATTTTCTAACATTTTTTTTTAAGGGGGGTGCAGGGGTTTTTGTGACGTGTTTGTCGTCGATTACACAAAAATTTGGGACTGCGAATAGCTCTTGAACTGTTTGTTTTTTTGAATGTAACGTTGTTGCGGCCACTATGTGGCGATCGGTACAGAAAAAACAAAAACCCGATCCTCAAACAGTCTGGACTTAGCTTAACTCCCCCACCAAAATCACCATCCATGTCACACATACGCCTGTTGTGTGGGGGGGGGGTTTTCGCTGTATTGTGACACCCCCCCCCCCCAAAATTCAAAACCCCGGAGTGTTTTTAGAAAGGTGGAGTCCTGTAAATTGGAAAAAAAAAAATGTGTATGGGGAAAAAAACAGTGTGGACGGTAAAAACAAATCTTTTTGTTGTGACTGGGGTTTTGGGTGGGGGGGGGGTCCGCTGTGCTTGCTGTGATGAGAGAGAGAGAGAGAGAGCCCCCGAGGAGAAGAGAGGAGAGAGAGAGAGAGAGAGAGAGGAGAGAGGAGAGGAAGGCAAGGCAAGGCAAGGCAAATTCTTTTATTTAAGGGGTATAATAAAAATTCGTGTGGGTTTTTTTCATCGGGCCCCCTTATCAGGGATAAGATCAAGAGAAAGAGAGGGAGGAAGAAGACGACAGGAGACAGAGGGAGAGACAGGGGAGGAGGGGGGGGGAGAGACGGAGACGAGAGAAAAGAGAGAGAGCAAGAGAGGGCAGGGAGAGGGAGAGAGGGGGGGGGGGAGAGGAGGAAAGACAGAGAGAGAGAGGGGAAGCAAAGACAAGAACGCGCAGGCAAGCAGTAGTGGGAAGTGACTTGACGGGGGGGGAAAAAAAAAACCCCCAAAAAAAGGGCCTTTCCAATTCGTGGTGGGGGGCCCCCTGAAAAGGGGGACAGTGCACTACGGGGGATGGGGGGGGGGGGGGGGGGGGGGGGTTTTCCCCGAGGGAGGGGGGGTGGGTGGTAGGTACATATCAGCAACCGGCAGTAGTCTTTTTTACCTCTGGCTGGGACAGGTAAATACCTCCAGAACCCAAACTTTTTTCTCCTCAAAAAGGTGGGATGGGGGAGGAAAGGAAGGGAAGGGAGGGTGGTGGTGGTTTGTTTTTGTTTGTTGTGTGTGTGTTGTGTTGGTTTTTTTTAATGATAAAAGTATGGAGGAAAAAAATTAACCAAAAAAAAAACAAAAAAAACTGCCTTTCCCTCCACCATTTATCTCATACGGGTTGTTTGTGTGTGGGTAGTGTGTGTTGAATCTTTCAGTTAGTATGCGAATCTTTCAGTTCAGTTGTGCTGAATTTTTCATTCTAATTAATCTAAGAATGATGATTTGTGAATGTTTTAGTTTTGAGTTTTTGTTTTTTGTGTTTTTTTTCTTTCTTTCTGTTTGTAGCTTTTCTTTTTTTAAATCAGGAATTTTTTTTTGGAAAAAAAAAGACTAGTGGGTACTCAATGAGCAGCTTATGTATGTGTAGTGTTGTATGTATGATGTAGTATGTGTGTGTGTGTGTGTGTGTGTGTGGTGTGTGTGTGTGTGTGTGTGTGTGTGTGTGTGTGGTTTTTCATTCTTCTATTTGGTAACTTGTGAGTGTTTTAGCTGATGTCTTAGTTTTTTCCTTTTCTTTCTTTCTCTTTATATAAAAAAAAATTGCGGTTTCTCCTTTTAGCAACAAACTTTTGGGTTAAAAAAAAAAAAAACAGAAAAAAAATGAATGACTGGTATTCATGTTAAAGTTTGTGTGTGTGTGTGTTAGTACAGAAAGATGATGTAGATGTATGATTATTCAAATATGTGACGCTCCACCACATAGTGAGTCGCATTGCACCTGAGATCAATTTTTAGTATTGAAACGTTACTAATCTGCAATAAAATGGCTATACAATACAAAAAACAGATTGAAAATCGGACAACTCTATGAAAAGTTATTACAGTTGAAATGATAGACTGCAGGAAATGACAAAACGAGAAAGGACAATTTTAGCATCATAATAAATGGTCAGAATGAGGGCTTGGGCCATTTTTAAAACATGTTTAAAAGCAAAAGGATACAAAATTATGACTTGATACTTCATTACAAGGTAGAATAATGGCTATAGTTTTATAATCAATCAAAATCTTAAAATCGACAACTTGACCCCACCTGCCTTTAAAGGCTCCTAGCGGAAAAATGGGTAAGGTGCAAAGCAACTCATTTTGTGGTGGAGTGTCACATTGTGTCTGGCGGTCAGGACCAGTAGTTTGGATTTCAAATGATTATCTCCCCGAAGTCAGAATGTGGCTACCTTCATGGTGGGCAAAAACGGTCGCATACGCAAAATCTGAACCTTGATGAACTTCAGAGCTCTAGCTGAGGAATGGAGAGGTGGGGGGGGGGGGGGGGGGGGGGGGGGGGGATAGGGATTGTTTAAATACCTTGGTCATGTCTTCAAATTTTAGTACCTTTCCCCTAGTTCACGCAGCTGTAAATAGGTACCTGCTCTCTTTAGGGTCGGGGAAGGTAAAGCAGCGAGGGAGAGGAGATGGGCACCACTGCCCTCAACATGCTGGCCCCTAGAGAAGCTGAGGTCTTTGACACCTCACTCCCCTACGACTGCCTAGGTTATGGGACACCTTTACCTTTTTTTTTACCAGATGAATACAGTACAGTTTGAAGTGTCAGTTTGATTGTTATTATTATTATTATACTGTTTAGGACTTGTTGTTGTCATCATTATGTATTATTTCAGGGGTCAGAGGGTGCTATCTTTAGAGAAGTGGGTATGCTTAGCTCTCGTCAGCTGTTGACAGTTCTGTTGATCTTTGACGATTTGATTTGAATGGATTCAGTATTTGCTCATGTTGTATGGTTTGTCGTTAGTGTCAGAATCTCTTAATCTATAAAACGAAGGTTTTCCATGGTATAGAATCTCTATCAGAAGTAAATTCATTTTGAAGTGAAGGTTTTCTTGGATTCTGGTTTTTTATCCGGGGAGAAGGGGTAAGTGATTCTTATTGGGTTTTTGTTTTGTTTTGTTGCCGTTTTGCATAGCTTGTTGTGCCAGTAATCTACTTAAACTGAAGGGTACGTTTTATATATATATAATTATATGTCTGCTTTTGGGTGAAAATATTCAGAACACATTCTGGAAATGGTTGAACAGGTTTAAGACTTGTTGAAGTCATTTTCACTTCCTTTTTTGTTGGTTTATTCTTGGGTGTTGTTTTTTTTATTAATCGTTAGGGGGTTTTCTTGATTGGCCTTCTGACTGTGTATAGTTACACTCAGTGGTATGATCTGCATTATTCTTTTCATATACTTAGTAACTTTAGGTAGCCTTTGGTTTTGTTGTTGTTGTTGTTGTGCATTCCCCAGCTTAACACTCTGGGGGTCTGTCACCCAGAATGTGTCACACCCTGACTCACTCATCCCACCTGGGAATCACTTTGAGACTGTAAGTACACACCGGAGATGAGAAGTTTGCATGTATGACTGTTATCAAGTACCTCACCATATAGGCAGCCATACTCCGACTTCAGAGGATTTTTTTTTTTCTTTAAAGGAGAGTGCAGGTTGTTATGTTAAAGAACTTGTCATGGCTGAAGACAAATCTCAACACAACGTTTTACAACACAACACAATTTTCGTTTGTTCTATGAATTCAGCTCTGAGGTTTAGCAAGGGTAAGATGTTTGTGTATGCGATCTTTTTTTTCTGTTTGTTTTTTCCATCTGTAAGGTAGCTGCATTCTGACTTCAGGGACGAAAAATTCAGGAGGCTAGAGGTTTGGCAGTTAGATGACAGGGAAAGCTGATTCAGCTTTTAGCCTGGGCCGCTGCCTTAGATTTCAGTGTCAATGATCTGATAATGTTCGTCGTATTGCTGCGATTGTATGTTGGTATCTCAGTTATAAAGCAGCCTTGTACTGTTCCTCTCTCTGTCTCTCTGTCTGTCTGTCTGTTTCTCTCTGTCTGTCTCATCTGTCTGTCTGTCTGTCTGTCTGTTTCTGTTCTGTCTGTCTGTCTGTCTGTCTGTCTGTCTCTCTCTCTCTCTTCTCTGTCTGTCTGTGTGTCTTCTCTGTGTCTTTCTCTCTCGTCTGTGTCTTTCTCTATCTGTCTGTCTGTCTGTCTGTCTGTCTGTCTGTCTTCTTCTCTCTTCTTCTCTCTTCTCTCTCTCTCTCTCTCTCTCTCTCTCTTCTCTCCCCCTTCCCCTCCCTCCCCCCTCTCTCCCTCCCTCTCTCTCTCTCCTCTCTCTCTCCTCTCTCTCTCTCTCTCTCTCCCTCTCTCTCTCTCTCTCCTCTCCTCACTCTCTCTCTCCTCTCCTCCCTCTCACTCCCTCACTCCTCTCTCCCTCTCTCCTCTCACTCTCCCCTCCCTCCCCTCCCTCTCCCTCTCCCTCCTCCTCTCCCCTCCCTCCCTCCTCCTCTCTCTCTCTCTCTCTCCTCTCTCTCTCTCTCTCTCTCTCTCTCTCTCTCTCTCTCTCTCTCTCTCTCTCTCTGTGGCTTAGCACAGCTTATTCAGGGATGTGGCACATTACACAGCTGTGAAGGTTTTGCATTGTTTCAGGCATTGGGTATCAAGCAGAAATATGTGACGCTCCACCACATAATGAGTCGCATTACGCCAGAGGTCAATTTTTAGTTATTGACATTTTATTAATCTGCAATTAAACGGCTATACAATGCAAAAAACAGATTGAAAATCGGACCATTCTGTCAAAAGTATTTGAACTTAAAAATGATAGACTGCAGGAAACTTGATTTGATTTGATTTATTCTTTTATATCAAGGATACTGGAATAAGCACTCATGTGCTTTTTTTCATCCAGTCCCCGTGTGTAGCAGTTTTGTAAATGTCATAAGGAGAAATCGGCAAGTTTACCTTCCTAATAGGTGATCAGAATGAGGGCTTGGGCATTTTTTTAAACGCGTTTAAAGGCAAAAATGAAACAAAATAATGCCTTGATATTTCAATACAATGTAGAATAAGGGTTGTAGTTTTATAATCAATCAAAATCTCAAAATCGACAACTTGACCCCCCAACCTGTCTTTAATGGCTCCTAGGGAAAAGTGGGTCAGGTGCTAAGCGACTCATTTCGTGGTGGAGCGTCAATATAATCTCAGTTATGTTGCAGCCAATTATTATGATAAAGTTATATATATATTCTGTTATGCAGCATCCACTTATTATGATGAAGTTATATTTCTGTTATGCAGCAGCTCCTTATTATGGTAACGTTCTCTCTTATTGGCTCAGCAGTATTGATATGGCTTATTATGTTACAGCTATTCAGGGCTTGATGTAGTGTGAAGTTAGGGAGGTGTGTGGTAAGAGGTGTGTGTGTGTGTGTGAGTGTGTGTGTGTGTGTGTGTGTGTGTGTGTGTGTGTGTGTGTGTGTGTGTAGGTTTATGTGTGTTTATGTGAGCACATGTATTTGTACACAACCACCCAAGTAAATAGCACATTTCCCGTATTCACAATACAGTACAATACAAAACAGCACAATACAACACAGTAGAAGGCATTACAGTGCAATGCAACACAACACAATACAATATAACACAATACAACACAACACAATGGAATACAATACTGCACAACACAACACAATACAGCACAACACAATGCTATACAGCACAAAACAACACAACACAATACAATACAATCAGTACAACACAATACAACATATTACATAACAACCCATTTTCTCTCAGTCCTTAGCTGCTCTCTGTGAGTCGACAAAAACAAAATAAAAACACAAAAAACAACAACACAACATCAACAACAAACCCACCCAAAAAGCATTCACAGCCACCTTCTAGACATGTACTATGCTACACTATTCTCAAGTGTTTCCTAAAATAGCACAGGCACGCTGCACCACAGCTTGCGAAAGGGAAGCAACCAGGACTGCTGTGTTACACTAGAGTGAGCGGCACTTGAATGGTAGCAATGTATGTAGAATGGTAGCGATGTTGATAGAATTTGGAGGTTCTTAATTCTCACGTTCGATCCCAGGTGTCCAGTCAGGTTGTTTGAAGCCAGAGGGTTTTTTTTGTTGCTCTTTCACTCGGTAAAGTGTACTTATGCTAGGGTTATCCTGTTATATGCTGCTGTATTGGGTCGAGTTTTTGGTGTGTGTGTGTATGTGGTGTGGGGGGTGGAGTGTGTGTTAGTGTGTGAGTGTGGGTGGGTGGGTGGGTGGTGTGGGTGGGTGTTATGTGAGTGAGTGAGTGTGTGTGTGGTGTGTGTGTGTGTGTGTTGTGTGTGTGTGTGTGTGTGTGTGTGTGTGTGTGTGTGTGTGTTGTGTGTGTGTGTGTGTGTGTGTGTGGTGTGTGTGTTGGTTGTGTGTGTGTGTGTGTGTTGTGTGTGTGTGTGTGTGTGTGTGTTGTGTGTGTGTGTGTGTGTGTGTGTGAGAGAGAGAGAGAGATGAGTGAGTGAGATGAGAGGAGTGGAGGAGGATGTGTGTATGTGTGTGTGTGTGTGTGTGTGTGCGAGTGTGTGTGTGTGTGTTTGTGTGATCTGTGTTGAGTCTCTGGTTTTGTGCGCGTGCGATGTGTGTTGACTTTGTGGCGTATCTTTAACATCTTGTTGTGTGTAAGTGCGCACTGACTGTGGAGAAATCAGTCACAGTGTGTGTCTTCTTCACTTGTTAGGTTCAATTCACGCTAGTGGAATAATGAGTCTCTGTGTGTGTGTTTCACCTATTTTGTGTATTTCACGGTATCTGAAAGCCAAGGGAAAAAAAGCTGCTGGGGAGTAATTATTTTCTCTAGTTTCTTTTTTCGTTTTTTTTACATCCCATGTCTGGGTTGTTTTTTTGTTTTTTTGACTTGAGGAAGGTCTGCATATTGGTGAAATAGTCATCAAAGGTTTGTCAGAGGTTTACCCAACTTTTATCAGATTTTTAACCAAGGTTTGTCAGATGTCCACCCAAAAAATTTGTCCAGTTTTCACCAAGGATTGTCCAGTTTTCACCAAAGCATGTCAGGTTTTCACCTAGGCTTGTCAAGGTTTTCACCAAAATTTTGTCCAGTTTTCACCAAGGCTTGTCAGGTTTTCACCAAGGCTTGCCAGGTTTTCACTGAAACTTATCAGATTTTCACCAAGGCTTGTGATGTTTTCACCAAGGCTTGACAGATTTTCACCAAGGCTTGTCAGGTTTTCACCAAGGCTTTTCAGATTTTCACCGAGGCTTGTCAAGGTTTTCACCAAGGCGTGTCAAGGTTTTCACCAATGCTTGTCAGATTTTCACCAAGGCTTTTCAGATTTTCACCAAGGCGTGTCAAGGTTTTCACCAAGGCTTTTCAGATTTTCACCAAGGCTTGTCAAGGTTTTCACCAAGGCTTGTCAGATTTTCACCAAGGCTTGTCAGATTTTCACCAAGGCTTGTCAGGATTTCACCAAATCACATCAGAGATTCATTAAAGCTCCTCAGATTTTCATTAAAAAAAAATACAGGAGAGTCACTCAGGCTCAACACAGGTTGCTGTTTTTTTGAAAGGGCAGCAGACGTTGTTCAGCAGACCTTCAATAATTAGTTTTTTTTCCTGATTTTCATAAAAATTCAGTACAGAGTTATCAAATTTCATTAGGGGCTCACGACTTGGCATAAGTACACCAAACATCATTACAGGTGCAAGGTTCAGCAAAAATTCACCAAGGTTCATAAGAGGTTCAAAGCAAAAATTCACCAAGGTTCATAAGAGGTTCAAAGCAAACATTTCACCAAGGTTCATAAGAGGTTCAAAGCAAAAATTCACCAAGGTTCATAAGAGGTTGAAAGTAGAAATTCACCAAGGTTCATAAGAGGTTCAAAGTAGAAATTCACCAAGGTTCATAAGAGGTTGAAAGTTTAAAAAAAACAAACCCACCCCAAACTCATCACTTTGGTTCATCAATTTTTAGGGTGCACCATTGCTGTGATTTTTTGTGCATATACAGCCTTTGGTTGTTAAAACAAAACAACAACAAAAATCCTATGATTAAGATGATGGAAGTGTGACACTGATATTCTTGCCACTGTGGTGGATGTTTCTCCTGGAAAAAGTTCTGACAAGCGCAATAGAGAGGCAGAGAGAAATAGGATTATGTAGGTAGTTTTTACAGGCCTTTAAAGAAAAAATAAACCCAAACCAACGGACCCCCCCCCCCCCCCCCCAATCCATGGATCGTGTGTGTGTGTGTAGTCTCTGTTAACACATCTAGAGCAACTCAGGTATACACATATCTGTGTCCTACTTTGTTTACAGGCTTCGCAGGAACCTGTGTAGGTGTGTGTAGTAGGTGGTCAGTTACCTGCCTGCGTGTGTAACTCTAGGTACTCTCAGGTCTGTGTATCAAGCTTTGTTACCTGCCCAGAAGTACTCAGGTATAAACAGATGCGGGTCGACTTTGTTACAGGCCTACCTGTGTGTGTATTGTATGTATGCATGTATGTATGTATGTATATGTATGTATGTATTTTGTATGTATGTATGTATGTATGTATGTTGTATGTATGTATGTATGTATGTATGTGTGTGTGTGTGTGTGTGTGTGTGTGTGTGTGTGTGTGTGGTGTGTGTGTGTGTGTGTGTGTGTGTGTATGTATGTATCACAGGTTTACTGTCAGTGAAACAAAATGAATCTTCAACTTAGGGTGGTACATTATCTCTGACTTAGGATGGTACATTATCTCTGACTTAGGATGGTACATTATCTTATGATACATTATCTTTGACTTAGGATGGTACGTTATCTTATGATACATTATCTCTGACTTAGGATGGTACATATTCTTATGGTACATTATCTTTGACAGGATGGTACATTATCTTTGACTTAAGATGGTACATCATCTTTGACTTAGGATGGTACATTATCTTTGACTAAGGATGGTATATTATCTTATGGTACATCATCTTTGACTTAGGATGGTACATTATCTTTGACTAAGGATGGTATATTATCTTATGGTACATTATCTGTGACTAAGGATGGTACATTACCTTTGACTTAGGATGGTACATTATCTTCAACAACTAAGGATAGTACATTATCTTTAGGAAGCATGGTACATTATCTTTGACTAAGGATGGTACATTATCTTCAGCTAAGGATGGTACATTATCTTCAGCTAAGGATGGTACATTATCTTATGGTACATTATCTTTGACTTAGGATGGTACATTATCTTATGGTACATTTGACTAAGGATGGTACATTATCTTTGACTGAGGATGGTACATTATCTTTGACTGAGGATAGTAATTATCTTATGGTACATTATCTTTGACTTAGGATAGTAATTATCTTATGGTACATTATCTTTGACTAAGGATGGTGCATTATCTTTGACTTACAGTGGTACATAATCTTTGACTTAGGATGATACATTATCTTCATTTTGACTTGTTTTTGAAGTGGAAACCTGGCTACAAAATCAGTGGGATTTTTTTTTGTTTAACCTTTTTCCTACAGGTAACCTGCTGTAGGGTAACCACCCAGCTACTAACCCTTCTCTCCATATCACTCACTACAGGGTTACAGAAGCATAGAAAAGTGCACAGAGCACGCAAAGAGGGGTTCTCTCCCTTTATGTAGGGATAGTGTTAAACACTCTTGCCTTTGGTTTCGGTGAATGCCAAAAACTCTCCTAGTTTGACAGATTCTTGGCTTTCTTGAAATCACTCGCTTTTCCCGACTTAAAAAAAAAAAATTGTGTATCTCTTTACAGTGGCTAGGGGGTAATTTCAGAATCCCCAATTATACAGAAACCATGATGGTTAGTGGTTGTCCCACATTGGTATGATCAGGGACTGTTGAAATACATCAACAGATCAAAAGCAGAATCTGTAAAGGAATACACAGTACTTGTACATCTTTCAGCTTTTTTTTAATATATATTCAAATCCAGTAATTCTGTACCTCAGAAAGGTTTATCCCTGTTTAGTCATGTTGAAATATTTCTGTAGAAATATCACAAAAAGATTTGTATAATAACAACAGCAAGGCGTATTTATGTTATGCTGTCCCCCAGAAAGATTATCCCTGTTTAGTCATGTTGAAATATTTCTGTAGAAATGTCACCAAAAGATTTGTATAATAACAACAACAACAAGGCGTATTCATGTTATGCTGTGTTGATATTGAAATGGTCTCCTGCTGCTGCTGTTCAAGATGTTTTTAATATTGTTTTCCACATTATTTTGTATGTTGTTCCCTCCCCCCCCCCCCCCCCCCCCCCCCCCCAAGGATTTAAGAATAAATGGTTTAATGTTCGTTCACTACAAGGTGATTTAGACAATGGTACATTCACGTTAAGAATGCACTGAAAAGGGGATGAGGAGAAAGGATAAAGAATGTAATGGATGATGGTAAGTTTATACAGTTTCATTTATAGTAACTGAGACTGGCAAATACTTTCTGCAACTGGATACTAGGAAAGTATTATAAGAAAATGATAATTCAGCTTCAGGGGACTGCATTCCTCACCTAGGGGTGGGAGGGATAGGGGTGGGGGTAAGGGTGGGGGTAGGGTGGGGGTTTGTAGAAGGAGGTGCAACAGCAGCCTCCCCCCCCTCTCCCCCCCCCCCCTCCCCCAAGCCGCCATCTGAAGCCATTCCTCTCATAACCTTTCACGATTTTGCTCTCTCTATATATATCACTTGGTTTCTTGGAAAATGACTTCACTTGAGTTACTTTGAACATTATATCACTTGGGTTACTTGGAAAATAACATCGCTTGGGTTTCTTTGAACATTATATTACTTGGGTTACTTGGAATAAAAAAAATAAATGTTTTGAAATTAATCACTTGCAGTTACTTGAAAAATTATAGCACTTGAGTTACTTGGAAAATTACATCACTTGAGTTACTTGGAAAATTATAGCACTTGGATTACTTGGAAAATTGTATCACTTGGTTACTTGGAAAATTATATCACTTGGGTCTCTTGGAAAGTGACATCACTTGGGTCTCATGGAAAATGAATCACTTTAGTTACTTGGAATATTATAGCACTTGGGTTACTTGGAAAATTCTAGCACTTGAGTTACTTGGAAAATTATATTACTTGGGTTACTTGGAAAATGACATCATTGGGTCTCTTGGACACAGGTTACTTGGAAAATTAGATCGCTTCAGTTACTTGGAAAATAACATCACTTGGGTGAACTGGGAGACTGTGTGCAAAGGTGTGCAAACGGTCACCCATCCATCCACTTGGCAACCACACTCAATGCTGCTTAACTTTAACTTGGGGGAAAGCGAGTGAGTGCTCTGACCACTGAGCTATCCTGCCCCCCCCCCCCCCTATTTGGCTTATTACTTTTAATTAATTAAGCGCTGGTGTGAATAATGTTGTGTCATAATAATAATAATACATGGAATTTTTTTTTTAATTTTTAAATTTTATTATTATTTTTTATTTTATTATTATTATTTTTTTTACATGGAATTTGTATAGCGCTATATCTTGTAAAATTCTTAACATGGATAGGACATGTGCTCCGCCAGCAGACTACAGCCATATCCAGAAGAATCGCCCTACGATGGACTCCAGACGGTCGAAGAAAGAGAGGCCGCCCCCAAGGAAACTTGGAGGAGAACAGTAGAGAGGGAGATGAAGGAAAAGGGTTGGACATGGGGCCGTCTGGAGCGTGTTTCAGCCGACCGACATCAGTGGCGGGCTCTAGTCGAGGCCTTAATTATGTGCTACCTGAGCACAAAGAGGACTAGATAGATAGATAGATATATCTTGTAAAAAAAGAAATCAAAGTCATCCTAGTATTACCTGTGTGTGTGGATTCATTTTGGATCGTTGAAGACAGTCCTCCTCCTCGTTGTTGTTGTTGTTATTGTTATTGTCATTGATTCCGTTACACACAAATCTTGCCAGCAGTCGTGTCTGTAAGTTAACTTCAGGGTAGCCGTCAGTGGGGAGGGGTGGCATGACGACACTCACAGGCATGAAATTCACCTGACCTCATCTGACCTTACCTTACTTGACCTTACCTGACCTCTCACCTGACCTCACCTCAGCTGACCTTACCTGACCTGACCTCACCTCACTTAACATCACCTGACCTTACCTGACCTCATGTGACCTTACATTATCTGATCTGACCTGACCTCATCTGACCTGTCTTGACATGACCTGACCTTTGTCCCTGTTTTGGGAGTTGATTGGTTGATTGATTGATTGATTTGTCAGTGTGGATTTTTTTTGGTGGAGGGAAACAGTGAGAAAGGAAGAAGAGAGGACTTATTATATATATATATAATATATATATATATATATATATATATATATATATATATATATATATATATATATATAAAATATTATTGGAGGGGGAGAAGGGAAAAAAATTATGTGATTCAATAGCAGCATAGACAACAGGTCTGCCTTCCCACCCCTCTCTCACACACCACACACACACACACACACACACACACACACACACACACACACACACACACACACACACACACACACAACCACCTCCCCCAAAAAACAAAAACCCAATAAAAACAAAAAAAAAGACAAGACAAAACAAAAAAACCAACCCCCCCAAAAAAAACAAAAAAAACAACAACCCAGAAACAAATGAAAAAACAAAACAAAAGCCAAACAATTAAAAATAAAAAAAGGAGGATTGATTTGGGGGTAGGGGGATGAGAAGAAGAGGGGTAAGTTGAATTGTAGGCCATGATGTGAGGACCCGATTACTAAAGTGTGTGTGCGTGCACACGCGCGTGTACATGCGTGTGTGTGCGTGCGTGTGCGTGCATGTGTACGTGTTGGAAGAAGTGAATTTGATGCCTGGTTTGTCGTCTGCTCCCCTCCTACCTGACTGTGTGAAGGGTGCAGCTATATATGATATATACATACATATATCAGTCATTGTCAGGAATACCTAGCCTTATTTTGTCTTTATTCATTAATCGATTAATTTAATCAGTGCAGCTTTTCTGTCTGTCTCTCTGTCTCTCTGTCTGTCTGTCTGTCTCTGTCTTTGTTTCTCTCTCTTTCTCTCTCTCTCTCTCTCTTTCTCTCTCTCTGTTTGTCTTTGTTTATCTCTATCTCTCTCAAGTTTCAGTCTCTGTCTCTCTGTTTTATCTCTTTTTTTCATCTCTGGCTGGCTGTATTTTTGTGCCCCCCCCCCTCTCTCTCTCTCACTCGATCTCTGTCTCTCTGACTCTCTCTGTCTCTCTCTCTCTTTTCTGTCTCTCACTTTTTCTGTTTCTTGGTATATCTTGTATCTCACCCCCCCCCCCCCCTTCTCTCTCTTTCTTTCTTTCTTTTCTTTCTTTCTTTCTTTTCTTTCTTTCTTTCTTTTTTTCTCTTTCTTTCTTTTTTCTCTCTCTTTCTTTCTCTCTGTCTCTGTCTGTCTGTCTGTCTGTCTCTGTCTGTCTGTCTGTCTGTCTGTCTCTGTCTCTGTCTCTCTCTCTCTCTCTCTCTCTCTCTCTCCTCTCCTCTCTCTCTCTCTCTCCTCTCTCTCTCTCTCTTTCTCTCTCAGTGATCTGCTTATGAATATGCAGGGAATTTTCAGATCTTTACAACTCTCACCTCACACCACAGAGTCTGTTGGATCTGTGTACCTGACCTCTATCAATATTACATTATTATTATTATTATTATTATTATTATTATTATTATTATTATTATTATTATTATTATTATTATTATTATATACATGCATGTTGTGTGTTGGTTTTAGGTTGTCTTTTTTTTTTTTTTTTTTTAGTTCTGTTCTTATGTGTGTCAAGAAGTTTAGTGTGTGAGGCTGAATCTCTCTATGTCTCTGTCTGTCTCTGTCTCTCTCTGTCTGTCTGTCTCTGTCTTCTCCCCCCCCCCCCCTCTCTCTCTCTCTCTCTCTCTCTGTCTATCTATCTATCTGCTGTTAGTGAAGCACTTAGAATGTCGTCAGTTTTTGTTCTTCTGCTGAAACTGATATAACGATATAAGAAGTTAGGACATCTTTAGAAAAAAAATTTAACCCCCCCCCCCCCCCAGCTTTTTGTTAAAATCTTGCAGCCTTCTCTTACCCACAGGCCTTTGAGACTTTTCCATGTTTGTTAGGGTTTTGGGGTGAGGTTATGTTTTTTGTTTTTGTTTAAATTGTATCACACTTGAAGAAAGCAAACTCAGCTGTCATGGTATATTGGTATATTTGTATGTTTTCATGTTTTTAGAGAAAGAAAACTTGAGAAGAGCCTTTAGAAGAGCAAGTCTACTCATCATGGTAGATGATGGATTGTTTTTTGGTTTTTGTTGGGTTTTTTTGCTGCCTCGTCTTCTGTGACGTCCCTGTCCTGCTGCTCCCATGCCGCTCACTTCAATCTCCCCGCCACAGCCATACCCAGATTCGTTGTGTCTCATCCTTGGGGTCGGGAGTCCATAGGGACCCCATCAATATTAGGCCGTTGCGGGGCTACCAGCCAGAGGGGCCCTGCACTTCTGCTGGGTCACTTTGGATGATGGATTGGTTTTTGTTTATGTTGGAACTTTTTAGATTATGGGTGAGCCCAGCTGTTGTGTCAGATATTTTCATGTTTTTGATGGACAGCAAGCTTTAGAAGAGCAGATTGTTTTTGTGGATTTAAAAAATTTATTGTTCCTTGGCTAGAGCTCCAAGATTCACCAAGGACAGTTGTGCATATGTCACTGGTTTATTTTCCACCATTTAGGTAGCTGCATTCTGACTGTAGGGGAGTTTGCCGATTTTGAAAGAGAGTTTTTACTGTTTTGTGAAGAGTAGTAATTGCAGATGTTGGAATTAGGTGGAGGGGATAGGGAGGAGGGATAGGGAGAGAGAGAGAGAGAGAGAGAGAGAGGGAGAGAGAGAGAGAGACAGACAGACAGACAGACAGAGAGAGAGAGAGAGAGAGAGAGACACAGAGAGAGAGAGAGAGAGAGAGAGAGAGAGAGAATGAATGAATGAATAATCTTTATTTTTCAAGGGTAACAGAATAAGCATTTACATACTTTTTTTCAACCGGCCCTTGCCCTAAAGAGATTTGATTTTATTCTTTTATATCGAGGATAATGGAATAAGCACTCTTGTGCTTTTTTACATCCAGTCCCCGTGTGAATGCCTTTTGTAAATGTCATCTGTTCCCACCGGCACACGATGGCCTACTCTTAGGAAAAGCGGAACAGGATGTTCTGCGTGCGTTCACACATGAGGCCTCGGTTTAAAGTCTCATCTGAAGGACTAAAGAGAGAGAGAGAGAAAAGAAGAAGAAAAGGAGAGAGAGACAGACAGAGAGAGGTCATTGGGGGGGGGGGGGGGGGAGTCTGGCTTGCAAGGACATATCACATCATCATTTTTGTTGATGGCTTTAAGTTACGTACTACAGCTGCACAGCTTTTACTGAGGAATCACAATATTTTGTGAGACCAGGTGCGTGTTCAGTTTGACGACAATGTTTTCATTAATTAAACAGCAGGCAGGATGATAGTGTCGAAAAAGACTAGAAATGCTGAATTATTACTGTTAGACAATGTTTTTACATAGTAGGCTGGATGATGGTATCAAAACAGACTAGAAAAAAAAAAGTTAAAGTCTGTCCCGAGCCTAAGGCCCATCAGGCCAGTGCTTATCCCGGTTTCTGTGGCGTTAAGCGACTGAGAGTCATAGACTCCCCCCTGGATAGGACGCCAGTCTATCGCAGGGTTAACCCCCAACACAAGGTTGGTGCCCCTTTTACACCTGGGTGGGGTGAGAAAATAGCAGTAAAGTGCCTTTTCCAAGGGCACAACGCCATAGCCGAAAGCTGGGATCAAACCCGCAACCTTTAGATTACGAGTCCAACACCCTAACCACTAGACTACAGCGACGGCTAGACAGACTAGAAATACTGATTAATACTGTTAGATGTTGAAATGGTTGATATGGTTATGTCCCCAGGTGAACAATAGAAAGTTAGTTTGATCAAAAGTCATCTTTTTATTTAAAGTTTCACATTGAAAGGGTTGATATGGTTATGTCACTCGTTGAAAAAACAAAAGTTAGTTGATAGATAGTCATCTTTTTAAAAAGTTCACATTGAAAGGGTTTGATATGGTTATGTCACTAGTTGAAAAAAAAAAAGTTAGTTGATCAATATTCAGCCTTTTAAAAATTCACATTGAACATTTCATAATCCCCCCGTGGGGATGCCGGGGGCCTGTCAGTATAAATAGCATCCCACCTTCTGGAAATTCTGTGCTAGGAATTCCCTCTTTCTATCCCTCTCTTTGTTTCTGCCTTGTTCCTTTTTTTCTTCCTGTCATCTCCTCTTGTCTATTTTCTGCCTCCTTGGTCCATTCTCCTGCCTTTTTTCCAGAAAGACTTAAAACTTAACAATTCTCTCCTGTGCTGAAGTCGGATGTGCTGGGCCTGACTTGTCAGGCGCTTAACAGCAGCGCATCATATTTTTGCTTCTTATGACAAACAACAAAAGTTGCTGAGTTTCAACAAAAAAAAATGTAGGTATGGATACATACAAACCCCAAAGATATAGGGAAAAAAAAAGTTTCAGGTAACAATAATAATGAGGATGATAATTTTTATTAACATTATCCAGATATATTGGTTTGAAATTGTTTAAATCTCCTCCAAATGAATAGACGTTTAACGGAATGAAGAAGAAGAAATTGACGTATGACAATATATAATATCATTATTTACATATGTTGGTTTAAAATTGTTATAATCATCTCCAAATGAATAGAGATTTAATGGAATAAATTAGAAGAAATTGAGCATGACAATTGAAAGATCATTCTTTCTCTGCTCGTGGCGAATATTGTCGTCAATTTGAACACGCATCACACATGTGCCATGTGCCCGGTCCGGTGTAATTCTCAGTTGCCATATGAAAATAATAATAATGATGATAGTAATGATGATAATAATGATGATAATAATGATGATAATGATAATGATGATAACATATGGAATTTATATAGCGCTGAATCTTGTAAAGCAAAAAAAAAAACAAATTAAAGTGCTTGTATTACACAGAATTAGCAAACACCTGAAAACTGCCATAACAGCTGTTTCTTTGCTTTGCTGTAAAAAAAAAAATCTTAATTTTTTTTAATTATTTTTTTTTTTTTTGCTTTTACTGTTTTGCTTTATCAGAAACGGACTAGGTTGTGTATTTGTTTGTGTGTGTTTGTGTGAATTTTGGAATGTTAGTTCCGTTTTGTTTGGCTTATTTTTTGGATTAGGATTCTATTTTGTTTGTTTGTTTTGCTGGCGTGTATTTGGACAGGAGAAAAAACAAACAACTTTAAAAACTCAGAGAGAGAGAGAGAGAAAGAGAAAAAGTAGACATCGTTCAGTGAAACTAGTAAAGAATAGTTTTGTCTCTCTGTCTCACACACACATGCTTACATATATATATATTATATATATATATATATACACACTATATATATATATTATATATATATATATATATATATATATATATATATATACACACATATATACATATATATATATATATGTATATATCTATATCTATCTATATAGATATAGATATATATAGATATATATAAAAATAGATATCTATATAGATCTATATAGATATATATATATAGATATATATGTGTTGTTTGGAAAGAGGGGGGAAGCGGGCAGGCTTTTTTGGTTTTGTTTTTGCTTTATTTTTGTCTGTATCATGCATAAATGATAGCATTACATCATTCAGTTTAACTTGTAAAGAACATTTTTGTCTCTCTCACACACACATGCTTACGTATATATATATATATGCTTGTGTTTAGAAAGGAGGGCAGGCGGCGGGCTTTTTTTGGTTTTGTTTTTGCTTTTTTTGTGTGTCTGTGCCAGGTTATAATGACAGCAGTGGTAGTGGAAACATGATATTCAATATATATATATATATATATATATATATATATATATATATGCACACACACACACACACAACACACACACACACACACACACACACACACACCACACATATATGCATATATCTGAATGGGACAACACTTCTCTATGATGAAGAGGCTTGGCTTTCAGGATTTTTTTTTTTTTTTTTTAGGCTTGTTTTTTGTTTTTCTCTTTATTTTTCTCATCTTTATTTTGAAGATCAGAAGAAATCAGGGACCTGGAATCGTCACCGCTGGGATCTTTTGATAACAGGTCGTGCAGGGAAGGGAATGGAAAATGGACCTGAACAAGAAATGAGGGTAAAGCTAGGATCTGTGCCATCTGTGTAAAGATAGGGACATTTGGAAGGTTGTGTATGTGTGTGTGTGTGTGTGTGTGTGTGTGTGTGTGTGTGTGTGTGTGTGTGTGTGTGTGTGTGAAAGGAAATCTGTGAGAAATTGTTTCTCTAAAGATGGAGTTGTAACTGTTTTTTCGTGCACTTGTTTTCTTTCACTGTGTGTGTGTGTGTGAGTGTGAGTGTGTGTGTTTTCCTCCCTCCCCTCCCCGCTCTCTATCTAAAGCAGACTTCCTTTCTTTAAGAGGCGTCAAGTTTACTTAGGACACTTAACATACGAACAAGTTAAATGGGTATCATCATTACTTTTGTGATGTGGTGTGCAACATATATATATATATATATATTTATATATATATATATATATATATATATATATATTATATATATATATATATATATATATATACATACATATATATATATATATATATCTCTCTTTTATTTGTTTGTGCCATATAAACCAGACATTCACATTCAATGTGGGCCATAGCTGTTTTTGCATTGTGTTTGTTGTTACAAAGACGATTATACATGTTGGTAAGATGTTAGTCGTCGTTATCAAATGCGTGAAAATTTTGTTGTTTTTTTTTCATGTGTGACTGACTGTAGTAAGACAGACTTGTGAGAGCGCATGTAAGAAAAACAGATCTTACCAATCGTACGTTTTGGGGTGGTATGTGTACATATTCCTGCACCTGTTTATATCTGTGCATACGGTGTACAGTGTTTCAATGCTTGCGTAGATGTGTCTGCTACCCCTTGTTTTGTACGCATATTGCGTACGGGAAAGTGTGTTGTGTTGGGTTGTTTACCAACGCGTGTTTGTACATTGGCTTTTTTGGGGGATGTTGGCGTACTGTTTCCCTGTGTGTGCTGGACGTGAATTTGTCACTTTTTTTTTTTCGTGGGGGGGGGGGGGGGGGTAAATTTGTGTGGGAAATCTTATAACGGTTGCTTTTTTAAAAAGTGATTTATATGTATAAAAAAAAATGTTGGAAAGGGGTTGTGGGGGGGGGGGGGGGGGGTTGGAAATGTGTGTGGAATTGTGTTACAGGCGTTTATCGTCTGGGATGTAAAATATTTCACCAACCATCCGGCTTGTTTATCAATCATATCAACACTTGTGCCCCTGGGCTGTCTTGTTTTGGATTTTCCTGACTATATTTTTGTTCTGCTGGCTTTCATGTGAATATATACATTTCATATTAGTATCAGTTGTGAGTTTTGTACATAGGCTTGTCTGCTGTAGAGCATCTTTTGAAATGGCATAGATTTGAGAGAGAGAGAGAGAGAGAGAAGAGAGAGAGAGAGAGAGAGAGAGAGAGAGAGAGAGAGAGAGAGAGAGAGGAGAGAGAGAGAGAGAGAGAGAGAGAGTGGGTGTGTGTGTGTGAGTGTGTGTGTGTGTGTGTGTGTGTGTGTGTGTGTGTGTGTGTGTGTGTGTGTGTGTGTGGTGTGAGTGAGTGAGTGAGTGAGTGAGTGAGTGAGTGTTGTGTGTGTGTGTGTGTGTGTGTGTGTGTGTGTGTGTGTGTGTGTGTGTGTGTGTGTGTGTGTGTGTGTGTGTGTGTGTGTGGAGAGAGAGAGAGAGAGAGAGAGAGAGAGGAGAGAGAGAGAGAGAGAGAGAGGAGAGAGAGAGAGAGAGAGAAAGTGTGCATCTTTTAAAAAGATCACCTGTAATTTGATGATCAAAAACAAAAAATTCAACACAGTAAAAATGTCACCCCCCACCCCCCCCTAAAAAACAAAACAAACCCAAAACCCCAACACGAAGCAAAAAATGTTTCATTTTATGTGAAATTGAAAGCTCTTGACTCCTTGAGTTTTTTTTTCCCTCTCCATTTTGATGTTTTGTTTAACTTCTCCATGCTTTTTTTTTCTCTCCTCTCTCCTGAATTAAAACGTTGATTTAATGACACGGGGGGTGTGAGATATCGTGATTTGTCGTGAAGCGGTGATGGAGAATGGTAGATGGTTGTGGTTTAAAGGAAAAGGTCTGATTTTGTTTTTCTTTTTCTTTTTTTGTGTGTGTGTTGATTTGGGGTTTTTTTTTGTGAGGGGGAGGGAAGGGGAATGTTTTTGTTATTATTATTATTTTGTTGTTGTTGTTGTTGTAGCCATTGTCAGTTTTTGCTTTTGTGTTGCTGCATGTTCTTTCTAGGTGCATTTTAGTTTCTTTCTTTGTTTTGTTTTGGTTATTGTTTGTTTTTTATTGATGCTTTTTATGTTGTATTGTACGATTTGATTCAGAGTGATCGAATTCACCTCAACAGAAAATTCATATCATTAACACTGTTTTGGTTTTTTTTTAAAAGGTTGCCTTTTCTCTCCAAATTCAAAATTTTGTTCATGTGGGGTTTTTGTTTGGTTGGGGGTAGGGGGGTGGGGGGGATAAAGTTTTTTTTTAATTTTTCTTATCTGGTGTGGTGTTTTGTATGAATCATCCTCCATGGTTTTATGTCAGTAGTTGGCTTCATAACATCAAATCAAATCAAACATGTTTTTTTTTTTTTTTTTTGAATTTGTGAAAAAAAATCATGAAATCATTAGCGATGGAACACGTGTGTGTACATTTTCCAGATTTTGATATCGATGAAATGTTTTTAAATTTTTTTTTTTATGTTGATGTCATATGTATTCAAATATATAATAAAATAATCTTATTGCCATGAGATTATCCAGAATTACACACTGAGATTAAAAGGTGTAAAAGCCATAGTTGAGGAATCGCCATAGCTTGTAGTCACCCCCCCTCCCCCACCCCCAATCCCCTGTGCTTGTGGAGGCTTAATTAAATCATTTTAGAGATAGAGGGTAGTGTGTGTAGTGTGTAGTGTGTGTAGTGTGTGTAGTGTGTGTGTGTGTAGTGTGTTGTGTGTGTGTAGTGTGTGTGTGTGTTTTGTGTGTGTGTGTAGGTGTGTGTGTGTGTGCATGTGTGTGTGTGTAGTGTGTGTGTTTGTAGTGTGCTGTGTGTGTGCATGTGTGTGTGATGTTGTGTGTGTGTGTGTGTGTAGTGTGTAGTGTGTGTGTGTGTGTGAGAGAGAGAGAGAGAGAGAGAGAAGAGAGAGAGAGAAGAGATGAGGAGAGAGAAGAGAGAGAGAGAGAAAAAAAGTACTGGATGAATGTGTGTGTGTGTGTGTGTGTGTGTGTGTGTGTGTGTGTGTGTGTGTGTGTGAGTGTGTGTGGGTCTGTGTGTGTGTGTGTGTGTGTGTGTGTGTGTGTGTGTGTGTGTGTGTGTGTACATTCGATGAAACTAAGGAGTGTGTGTTTTATGAGAGTGTGTGTGTGTGGTGTGTGTGTGTGTGTGTGTGTGTTGTGTGTGTGTGTGTTTGATTTAGGTCTATCACTTAAAAGTGATTTAGACAGTGTGGGTGCATGTGTGTGTGCACTGATCAAAGAGAAGATGAAGAAGGAAAGAGAGAGAGAAAGAAAGTGTGTGTGTGTGCGCGTGCGCGCGCGTGCATGTGTGTGTGCATGCCGACATGCATGTAGCAGTACGAAGTAAGCTTTTTCCCGGTGCTGTAGTGCCCATGATTAATCGACATCCGCTTTTTGATATAAAAAACAAACAAACCAACTTACATACATGTTCATCCGCTTTGACTGTGTATGAAGACGTCGTAGACCACAGGTCCTATTTTACTATGAGCGAACGCATGTGTGCAAGCAGCGTGCGCGAGGATGCGGTTTGTGATGCGGTTGAATGTAAACCCCGGTGATTTACACGGTTTCTGCGTCGCAAGCAAGGACTGGTCATACATTCGCCATACTCGCCATCAACCACACAGTCAGAAATGTCATGTCACGTCATGTCATGTCACACACGCTTGAGACATCATCATTCCTCTGGTGTGAGAGTAGTGCAGGCACGAGGCTTGTTAGGATAGGAACCATTCAGTATATGTGTGACGCTCCACCACATAATGAGTCGCATTGCACCGGAGGTCAATTTTAAGTTGTTAGCATGTTACTAGAAGTGACACCTGAGAAAGGTCAAAGACAGAGAGAATGGAGAGAGCTGGCTGCGAGTCTTCCGTGCGCCCCTACGGTTAAATAGACTACAGGATAGAAGAAGGTTACTATTCTGCAATAAAAAGGCTATTCATTCACAAAACAGATCAGAAGTCGTACAACTCTATGAAAAGTTATTACAAGTTGAAGAAGATACACTGCAGGAATGACAGAATGAGAAACGGACAGTTTATTTTCACAACGGGTGGCTAGAATGGGCTTGGATATTTTTAAAACATATTTAAAAGTAAAAGGAAGCAAAATTATGCCTTGAAATTTCATTTCAAGGTAGAAGAACGGCTATAATTTTATAATCAATCAAATCTCAAAATCGACAACCTGACCCTCACCTGCCTTAGATGGCTCCTAGCGCAAAAGTGGATTATGTGCAAAGCGACTCATTTCGTGGTGGAGCATACACACAATACACACACACACATATATATATATATATATATATATATATATATATTATATATATATATATATATATATATATATATATATAATAGTGAAATTCTTTCTTGTTAGATGAAGTGCTGCTTACGTTTTAGACGGTGTCATCCTTAGTTGTGTAATCTTCCTTATAGGGCTGGTGTAGGTATTGTAGGGGTTTTGTGAAAAAAAAACACAACCATGAATTCATTCGTCTATGTGTATATTCAGATAAACATCTATGTAAAGGTTAGTTGATCAAGATGCTCATGTGTATGAATTTCATATTTTGTAAGTTTGCTTCTTTAGTGAGTATATTTTTCATATGGAGAGATTTAGAAATAGAAGTCATTGCTTTTTCTGTCTTTTTTTTTTTTTTAAATTGGTTCAGCTTCTTTTTATGGGTAATAGGTGTGTTGTTAGATAATGACTTCCCATGTGTTTTCTCCGATGAAAATGGTTTTCTTAAGAGCTATACGTTTAAGTTGAAAATTAACTGTCCCCAATTCAAAATGGTATCTTTTTTGTCAATGAAAAAAATAAGTTCTCTTGAAATCTGAAAATGTTTTTAAAGAACTGTGTGTTTCAGATGCAAAAAAAACAAAAACTGTCCCCCAATTCAAACTCGTATCCTTTTTGTCAAGAAAATAATGTTTTGTTAAGGGTAGACATGGGTCCAAAAGTGCCCCAAATCATGTTTTTTTAGATTAAAAAATTGCTGGATACATTTATGAACATCTCCCTGTGTGAATTAAAACAAATTCAGGTTGTAAAAAATATCTGTAGAAACAGGTTACTTCTACTTGTTAAAGATAGAAAGGTTTAGGAGTTTGCAACATTCAGTTTTTTCTTTGATTTTTATGCTTTACATGTGATGCCCTTTCAATATACGGCATAACTTTTAACATGGGCTTGTAAACAAAATTTCATCAGTTCCGACCCCCATGTCCCACCTTAACAATCTGTACATCAAAGAAATAGGGGAAAAGAATGTGTGCAGTTTTGTGTTTAGTTTCACTTTTTTGTTAATGCTTTGTTTCTTGACTAGGGCTTTAGGTTTACGAAGGCTGATTTTTTTGCGTATGCTACCATTTTTGTCCACCATTAAGGTAGCCGCATTCCATCTTCTGGGATGTGTGCGTTTTGATGGAGTAGAAGAAGCAGGAACAGTTATTGTGTGGAACAGATCCAGTCTTCGATCTTGAATATGTTGTGGTTAGCTGTAGATACTGTGAACACTGATTTGTTCACAGCAGTAGAGACTGTGAATGCTGACTTGTTCACAGCAGTAGAGACTGTGAATACTGACGTTCACAGCAGTAAGAGACTGTGAACTCTGATTTGTTCACAGCAGTAGAGACTGTAACCTGATTTGTTCACAGCAGTAGAGACTGTGAGATGATTGTTCACAGCAGTAGAGACTGTGAACTCTATTTGTTCACAGCAGTAGAGACTGTGAACCTGATTGTTCACAGCAGTAGAGACTGTGAACGTGATTTGTTCACAGCAGTAGAGACTGTGAACGCTGATTTGTTCACAGCAGTAGAGACTGTGAACGCTGATTTGTTCACAGCAGTAGAGACTGTGAACGCTGACTTGTTCACAGCAGTAGAGACTGTGAACGCTGATTGTTCACAGCAGTATGAGACTGTGAACGCTGATTAAATTGTTACAGCAGTAGAGACTGTGAACGCTGATTTGTTCACAGCAGTAGAGACTGTGAACGCTGATTGTTCATAGATGAATTTGTGTTTTGATAAATTTTGGAATGGAATTGAAAAGAGTTAGGATTACACAGTCTGGTTTTATGTTTGAAGATCTTTTTTTTATAGAAATAATGTGAAATATTGGAAGCAAATCTTTTTGTTTGTTTGAAGATAATGAATAAGCACCCTGTCTTTTTTTTGTCCCCAGTGTGTGCAACATACACACACACACACACACACACACACACACACAGAGACAGACACAACACACACACACACACACACACACACACACACACACACACACACACACACACACTAAATACAAAACTGACAGCATTCCAAGAATGTAGGTATGAAAACGGCATCGATATCACACACACACACCCCCCCTCCCCCCCCACCCCAATTGTCAATTTTCTGAACAAGAAAAACGGGGGAGATCAGTCAATGTGAATTTTTTTTTTTTTGGTAGGATAATACAGATGTGGATTGTCCCCCTCCCTTCTTTTTTATTTGTGTTGATCTCTCCCCTAAAAAAAACAAAAACTGGCGCAATATATAATGATAATATTTCCATACAAAAATCCTGATCTTTCCTACTCGAGTACGATGATGACTACTACACAACTTTAAAGTGATGCAGATTCCAAAAGACTGTGACACGATTTCAATTCCAAACATCTGTGTGTGTTTTTGACATGACTTGTGTTCATTTACAATGAAATGAATTGGTGCCATTTTATATACATATATGCGTGTGAATTATGTTGATTTACCAAGTAATGACAGTGACACTGTATACCGAATCTTAATCTTAAAAAAAAAAAAAAAAAATGTTTTGTCGAATATCATCACATATAGTGGAAATGTTCGTGTTGGTCTTTTTTTTTTAATTACCACAAGAAGAATGTTTGTTGAATTATTATCCAAAGTAGAAACTCAGCCATTTGAAAGAATGTTTGTTGAATATTATCCAAGTAAAAAAAATGTATTTGATTGGTATTTCTTGTGTTGAAAAAAAAAAAGAAGTTCCCTGTTTCAAATTCCTGTCCTTTGTGTTGAAAAAAAATGAAGTTCCTTATTTCAAGTACCTGTCCTTTGTGTTGAAAAAATGGAAGTTACCTATTTCAAGCACCTGTCCTTTGTGTTGAGAAAATGGAAGTTCCCTATTTCAAGCACCTGTCCTTTGTGTTGAGAAAATGGAAGTTCCCTATTTCAAGCACCTGTCCTACAGTGAGATAGGTTGGAGTATAACCAATGAAAGAAATGGTTGTTGGTCGAAATCTGGGCCGAAATGACTGTATGTATGAAGAGAAGAAGAAGAAAAAAAAAATGCTGTTGAATTGAAAAAAAAAAACGTGTGTGCAGAATGAGATTGAGGTGGGAATGTATGTGGAAGATGAATTCATGTGTGTACTACTGATTTCAGTGATGTCCAGATGGTGCTTGGTTATTCCTATGAAAAATTGAGTTTAAAAATTTTTTCTTGATGAAATTAATGTCTCATATGAACTCGTGTACGATGCTGACAGAAAGAGAGAGAGAGAGAGAGAGAGAGAGAGAGAGAGAGAGAGAGAGAGGAGAGAGAGAGAGAGAGAGAGAGTGTGTGTGTGTGTGAGAGTGAGTGTGTGTGTGTGTGTGTGTATTTGAGTGTGTGTGTGCACGTGCATGCATGCACAACCACACACATACATGTGTGTCTATGTATGCATACCTGTCTGTTTAGATGAGAGAAAGATACACGTTTTATCCACAAAGTTTTTTTTCTTTCCTTTTTCGCTTACTAGTACATTTGCTTCGCATCAATTAATTAATTAACACATTTCAGAAATGACTGAGAGTTTGCACCGCTCTTGGTGGCCATGTGTAAACTATGCGCTTTCTCTCTCTCTGTCTCTCTCTCTCTGTGTCTCTGTACTGTATGTATGTAAGTAACCTTCTTTCTTCTCTTTTTGGTTTTCATGCCTTCTGTCAGCTATTCATGCCATGGCTGATGCTTTTTATTTGTTCGTTTGTTTGTTCGTCTGTTCCGTTTTGTTTTGTATTGTCAGGGTTTTGTTTGTTTTTGTGTTGTTGTTTTTTCTCTCGTCTCGTCTGTACAATCTTGTGAAAAGAAAAAAAAAAAATTGACTGGACATTATCTTGTGTATTAGTGAATAAAGTTTGATTTCTTTCAGCTTTTCTTTGTTCTACAAGAGTTTTTCTGAGTGTGACTACATGTGTGTGTAAGAATCTGCTCTCTCTCTCTCTAACTCTTTCTCTCTCTCTTTATCTGGACGGGATAGCCTAGTGGTCAGAACATTGCGCTTGCAATCTGCTGACCCGGGTTTGATTCCTGTTCAAGGGGAAATTTTCCCCTGGAGTTAACATCAGTGCTGACTCCACTTTCCCCAAAACTCCTTCAGAGGAGACTAAAAACTGAGGTCCCGTGTGCAAATGCTCGTAGAACATCTTGTGCACACATTATAACCTGTTCTGCTTTTTGGAAAAGTAGACCACTGTGTGCCGGTGGGAACAGATGACAAAATTTACAAAACCGCACACACACGGGGACTGGATGTAAAAAAAGCACACAAGTGCTTATTCTATTATCCTCGATATAAAAGAATAAATAAATAAATAAATCTCTCTTCTCCCAAAACTTCCTCAGGAGTCATTGGGGCCCAGCACTGCACATGAATTTTTCAGGCCATGTCTCTTGGGCAAGTTTGAATCTGGCGGAGCCCATCCCTCTCCAGGTACAGGGTGCATGCTGGGTATGCACCCATTTCTACAAACCATTCAATGGTGACATGAATTACAGAATCTTTCCCAAACATATCTGATTCTCTGCACGCTTATACCCACCCACGAAGGTACTTAAAGCACTGGCAGGTCTGCACTTGAAAAATGACCTGGGAGATTGTAAAAAATCACCCATGCATAATTCACCAGATGCCGCTGCCGAGATTTGACCCCAAGACTTCATGGACCCTCATACTAGGAAGTCAAACACTCTGTCCACTCGGCTACACTCTGTGTCCCAGAGACGATTTGATTTGATTTATTCTTTTATATCGAGGATAATGGAATAAGCACTCTTGTGCTTTTTTACATCCAGTCCCCGTGTGTATGCAGTTTTGTAAATGTCACCTGTTCCCACCGGCACACAATGGCCTACTCTTACGACAAGCGGAACAGGATTTAACGAGTGCGCAAGATGTTCTCTGTGTGTTCGCACATGGGGCCTCGGTTTATAGTCTCATCCGAAGGACTTTTGGGGAGAGTGGAGTCAGCACTGATGTTAACTCCAGGAGAAAAATCTCCTCAACCGGAATCAAACCTGGGTCTTCAAATTGCCAGCGCAATGTTCTGACCACTAGGCTATCTGTCCCCCCCATAGACGAGAGACGGATAGAAAGACAGAAAAGAAAAGAAAGTCTGACAACAAACACTTAAACCAACAACTTACACACTTTTTTTCACCACATATAAGAGAAGCAAACCACAAAATCAGATAAAAAAAAAAATTGTTTAATAAACACAAAAGAGACAAAACATGACATTGTCCACAAAATATGTACAGAACATGCAAAAAACACTGCATGCATTTCCTTTCTTTTTCACACACACACACACTCTTGTTTTAGTTTGTTTTTGATTCTAAACAAATACATCAGTCCAACTAACAGTTAATCAAACAATATCTTGTAAAAACCAATTTTTCCAACTCCTTTTTTTTTTTTAAATAGTAGTTTTACACGTTTTTGAAACACATGCTACTAGTTGACAGCCATCTAGAAATTAACCCCCTCCCCTGTTACAGTTTGTTTTTGTTTCTTAACAAATACATCAGTCCAACAGTTAAACATACAACATCTTGTAAAAACCAATTTTTCCAACTCCTTTTTTGTTTTAAAATAGTAGTTTTACACGTTTTGGAAACACATGCAACTAGTTGACAGCCAAATAGAAATTACCCCCCCACCCCCCCTGTTTTTGTTTCAAATACATCGGTCCAACCAACAGTTAATGATATAAGTTAAAGTCTGTCCCGAGCCTAAGGCTCATCAGGCCGGTGCTTATCCCAGTTTCTGTGGCGTTAAGCGACTGAGAGTCATAGACTCCCCCCTGGATAGGACGCCAGTCTATGGCAGGGTTAACCCCCAACACAAGGTTGGTACCCCTTTTACACCTGGGTGGGGTGAGAAAATAGCCGTAAAGTGCCTTTTCCAAGGGCACAACGCCATAGTCGAAAGCTGGGATCGAACCCGCAACCTTTAGATTACGAGTCCAACGCCCTAACCACTAGACTACAGCGGCGGCTTAATGATTTAACATCTTGTAAAACCAATTCTTCCAACTCCATTTAAAAAAAAAAAAAAAAAAGTGTTCATGTTTTTGAAACACAGACCCCACAGTGCACAAATCCAACATCGCTCAGTAGAGCCTAAGTCCAGAGTGCTAAATTTAACGCGCTGCTTCCTTTTACCTAGTCCCATGTGTGGTCTGCCAGCTCCTGCTTATAAATAGCACCAGCTGGACTAGGATTGGAGGGGATAATTTAGCTCCTGAGAGGAGCTGAAAGTGGGGGGGAAACTGACAGCTGTGACCCCCCCCCCAAAAAAAACCCCCCCAAAAGCACCCATGAAAGTATTCAAAAAAAAAAAAAAAAAAAGCCCAACAAACGACTCCTGACAGCAAATTGCTCAAGGCTCCGAGTCCTCCCTCCCTCCCTCCTTCCCTCCATGATGGCAGTGAAATTACCTCCCCCCTTGATTCCACACACGCTCCTGAAACAAAACATGACCAGATTGACAAAACTGTGTACACACGGGGACTGGATGTAAAAAAAAGCACACAAGTGCTTATTCCATTATCCTCGATATAAAAGAATGAATAAATAAATAAATAAACAAATAAAGAAAAACACCAGCAGCATTGTACACACTTGGCCAAGCCTCCAAACACACAACAAAACACATTGATTCAGCTCATGTACAACTACAACTGATACATCTGACATCTACTTTGAAAGGAAGGTGGCAGAATGGTTAAAACCTTCACGAATAGCCTAGTGGTCAGAACATTGCACTCGCAATTTGACGACCTGGGTTCGATTCCCGGTCGAGGGGATTTTTCCCTGGAGTTAACATCAGTGCTGACTCCACTCTCCCCCAAAGTCTTTCGGATGAGACTTTAAACAGAGGCCCTGTGTGCGAACGCACGCAGAACAGCTTGTGCACACGTTAAATCCTGTTCCGCTTTTCGTAAGAGTAGGCCATCGTGTGCCGGTGGGAACAGATGACATTTACAAAACTGCATACACACGGGGACTGGATGTAAAAAAGCACAAGAGTGCTTATTCCATTATCCTCGATATAAAAGAATAAATCAAATCAAATAAATCAATCACCTGCCAACAAGTTAAACTGTGAGGTTCTGGGTTCTATTCCCAGCCTTGCTTTCTCTTCGCAGTTTGACGAGAAAATTGAGATGAATGTCCACGTCATTCAGATGAGACTATAAAGCGAGGCCCTGTGTGCGAACGCACGCAGAACATCTTGCACACACGTTTAAAACCAGTTCCACCTTACGGAAGAGCAGGCCACTGTGTGCATATCTGTTATTTCTTACAGAAAGTTTGCCTTATTTGTTCAACTCTTCCAACCACAAAACTGTTCTATCATTTCCTCAAAAGTAACATATTCAAGAAAAACAACTCCCCCCCCCCAAAAAAAAAAACCCCAACAAACCCAAACAACACCCCCCCCCCCACCCCCCCCCCAAAAAAAAAAATCAAAACAAAAAACCCCTACCACCTCAAGCCTTCAACCCCCCCCCCCCCCCCAAAAAACAAAAACAAACCTACAAGCCTAAACAACACCCCCCCCCCCCCAAAAAAAAACCCCAAACAAACAAAAAAAACAAACCCCCACCACCTCAACCCCCAACTAGAAAACAAAACAACAAAGTAAAAAAAAAACCTACCAACCTCAACCCACTTCCCCCCCTCCCTCTCTCATTTTCTTGATGGTATTGCTCTTATTTTACTTTTTATTCTCTGGCCATGTAATATGCTGTGTATTGTATGCGCATGCATTTTTTCCTTATTTTTTTATGTTAGTCAAATTTTTCACGTTCATATGTAACCTATTTAAATTGATTTGATTGTACAGCGCGGTGAGCCCATGTTTTTGGGAATTCGCGCTATATAAGCCTCCATTTTATTGTTATTATTATTATTATTGTTATTATTATTATTATTATTATTATTCTCTCACCTGTCACTCATTCAGTTGTCATCCCCATCCTCCTCCATCTCCTCCTCCTCCTCCTTCTTCTCCACTTTCTCGAAGGCCTTGTCTGATGGGGTTACCACCACCCCCTCCCACACACTCATCTCCGTGGCGATGCCTGGGAATCCACGAAACACAAAAAAATTAGCTCTGAAACAAAGACAAGGCTCCCTCCTCCTAAACATGGGGTTGTTTTCTCTCTTTTGGCAAAACAACATGGAGAAAAATTAGCTCTGAAACAAACATAGACATGACCCCCACAGCACACAAATCCAACATCACTCAGTCCAGAGTGCTATAAATAGCGCCCCCTTCCTTTTACCTAGTCCAAGCGTGGTCAGTTCCTGCTATAATTAGCACCAGCTGGCCCCATCTGGGCTGGGATAGGATGGATTGATTAGCAGCTGAGAGGAGCTGAAAGTAGGGGACACTGACAGCTGTGATCCCTCCTTCTAAACAGAAGTTATTTTGTCTTTTGGCAAAACAACATGGGCAAAATTTAGCTTTGAAACATAAACATGAACCCTCTCTCCTCCTAAACATGAGTTACTTTTTCTTTTGCAAACCAACATGGAGAAAATAAGCTCTAAAACATAGACATTACTCCCTCCTCCAGAAAATAGGGTTTTTTTTGTTTCTTGTTTCTTGTTTGTTCCTTGGCTAGAGCTGTGAAGGAAGCATGAACAAACGTTAAAAGTATCAAGAAAAAATCTCTGGTATGGCCTGTAGACAAGAATTACACATGTAACTCTAAACTCTAAACCTGCACCAAGAACATGACCAACAGGGCGAAACAACAAGGTTTTGACAAATTGCTGTTGTTTGTAAAAACGAAACAAAATTGTTGCCGACAAGTACACAATGCATAGGAAATGTCACACACAAACACACACTACAACACACACAAACTACCAACGCCTCCCTCCTACACACACACTACCAGCCCCTCTCTCCCTCCCCCTCTCCCCCCCCCCCCCCTACACACACACTACCAACACATACACACAGAGAGGAAAACCAAGCACACAACTCACTGGCATTGCCTTCCAGCCCTAGGATCTGTTTGAATCCTCCGTGGCTCAGAACTCGTAACAAGGTCTGCGCTGTGAAACACACCTGGTCCTGAAAACAGAATAGTTTTATTATTTTTTTATTTTATTTTAATTTACTTTACTTTATACCTCTTAAAGCCACCGCTGTAATCTAGTGGTTAGGGCGTTGGACTCGTAATCTAAAGGTTGCGGGTTCGATCCCAACTTTCGGCTATGGCGTTGTGCCCTTGGAAAAGGCACTTTACGGCTATTTTCTCACCTCACCCAGGTGTAAAAGGGGTACCCACCTTGTGTTGGGGGTTAACCCTGCGATAGACTGGCGTCCTATCCAGGGGGGAGTCTATGACTCTCAGTCACTTAACGCCACAGAAACCGGGATAGGCACCGGCCTGATGAGCCTTAGGCTCGGGACAGACTTTAACTTTTAACTTGATGTCACAGCAGATTTCTCTGCGTGAAATACAGGCTGCTCTCCCCAGGGAGAGTGCGTCGCCACAAGTGCAGCGCCTACCCATTATTTATTATTTTTTTTATATACAGCCCTGAACTGCCCTGGGGTCTCCAACTCCCTGATTTGTCCTCAGGGAGGGTGTCTAAACACAACACCTGTGTGTACCTGTGGTATTGTATTTGTGTTTCTTTGTTATGTTTTTGCAACATGCTGTTTATATTCTTTTAGAATCAGAATATTGACACACAGAAAATCTTTTAATACCAACACATATCTCTTTGCTTTAACCCTCTTGGTCCCGATCTGGGATTTGCCCAGATTTACACAGAGTAGATTTCCATCACGTTGTGACCATCACTAATTGCTACCACATGTCAAAGCTCTAACAGGAAACCCTGCTGAGAGTCTGGAAGTAACTACAGCTGCTGGTATGTACTTGGAAGGAGGAAAAGGCCAGAGAGCATGTGTGCCTGACCTGATTAACTGATAGAATGCGAAATCTAGGGGCAGTTTGTGTTCAGAGAATCTGAATGCAAGAGCATTTAAGTCCTCATTTCATCACTCCCCCTCCTCTTGTCTGTCCCACCCCCCTGGAAATAAAAGCTTTTAACATGGACACAACACATCCTACATGCATTCACACACTGGACTTCACTTTATTGTCCTATGTGACGGACACTCGAGAGTGAGACAGGCGGAGTTTGTTGCCCTTACCTGCTGCTCCAGGGTCATGACGACGTGAACCCTGACGGTGCCCTGTTCACAGGGGTCAGCAATGCCCACAGAGCCGGGCAGGAACATGCCCGCTGACAGCAGCTGTACCGCGCGTCTGCACAGAGATATATACATATATATATATATATACTGATACATGTGCACAGCGATGCAGGGAGCGATATCACACACCATGGGGCTAGTAATGCAAGAAAGCCACTGCTTGAGACATTTTTAAATTGGTAAATGTAAACTAAAAGTAACATGCCTGCTGATAGCAGCTGTACCGCATGTCTGCACAATGAGATATATATACTAATACATGGATAGAGACTACACGCCATGGGGCTAGTAATGCAAGATAGCCACTGCTTGAAAACATTTTTAAATTGGTAAATGTAAACTAAAAGTAACATGCCCGCTGACAGCAGCTGTACCGCCCGTCTGCACAGAGATACATACATATATATAATATATATATATATATATATATATATATATATATATATATATATATATATATATATATACTAATACATGGACAGATACCACTTGAAAACATTTTTAAATTGGTAAATGTAAACTAAAAGTAACATGCCTGCTGATAGTAGCTGTACAGAGCGTCTGCACAGTGATGTGTATATACTAATACATGAAGAGAGACCACACACCATGGAGCTAGTAATGCAAGAAAGACACTGCTCGAGACATTTTTAAGTTGGTAAATGTAAACTAAAAGTAACATGCCCTCTGAGAGCAGCTATACAGCACAGGGATAGATGCCACATACCATGGGGCCACTTCATTTATTTATCCTTCTATCCTTTTCTATCGAAGTTAATGGAATAGGTCATACTAGCAATTGTTATGTATTTAATTGTTATCAGTGTTTAGCCCTATTCTGTGTTTTTGTATACATTATTAAGAAACAAACACCCATTTTACTGCACACATCCATCAACACAATTGCCCCCTTCCCTCCCCATCGTCTAACATCACTGAGTGAACAGACGTAAAATCGAAGCAACAACAACAACTTGTGTGCTTTTTTACATCCAGTCCCTGTGTGTATGCAGTTTTGTAAATCTTGTCATCTGTTCCCACCGGCACACAATGGCCTACTCTTGCGAAAAGCGGAACAGGATTTAACGTGTGTGCAAGATGTTCAGCTGATGTGAGAAAGAGAAAGAGACATTCTCAGAGTGAAAACAGCCACTAGAAAATCCTCTGACAGGGCCAAAGAGAAGAGGAAAAAAAAAACGAAAGTGTAAGGCATGCGGAATATGAACATAGCCAGGCAGGCAAAGGGGGGGGTGTATGCCCCAGGAGCCTCCTGAAAATTTTATTCTACAAGAAAAGCTGTTTCTAATCACTCAGTAGTGTTGGCTAATTATTTACTTTACCATGCATAATTTTTTGGTAATGTTTAATCATGATTTTCATTGATTAAATTGTTAACTAAATCTTTAAAGGCGTTTTTCTCAAAACATTAAAACGTACTTTTTGGCTGGAACTGTTTTTTGGCCCATCTGTAACTTCTGACCTAATGAAAATAATCCAATGAAATTTGGTATGCTGGTGTAGAAATGTCTGCTGAGTGCAATGAGACAGTTTGAACTCTGTAGCTATCATAGTTTTTCAAAACCATGAGATAAAGAAAAAAAAAAATGAAATGAAATTTTTGGGGCATTTTTAAAGAAAACAGAAAAATATATTTTATGAACTAAACTATATTTTTTGTGATCATTGCACACAGTGATGTCAAATCAAACAGGAAAAATGATAAACTTCATTATGTATTGCATATTCTGAAAGCAGGAGATGGGCCAAACAGTGACCCATATTTTTTGGTGAAAATTATCACATTATCATATCTGTTGGACTTACATACTTCAAACTTTGCACAGATAGCTTTATTAATGCACTTAGTTTGTGTACCAAATTTCATGCAGATATCTTAAGTAGTTTCTGAGAAACAAAAAATTGCAAAAAGTTATGCAGTCTTAACGAGTAACCACAATCCCTCCTGGACAGGAAGCGTGCTTAGTCCTCTATATACCCAGACCCCTATAGCAGAGGAAGGGTCAACCAACTGACCAACTAACCAACAGAAGGAGCAGTGACTCACCGGAAAGCCGTGTTGATGGGTAGGGGCTGCCTGGAAGGATGGTTGACCACAGAGAAGTGAGACTGCACACAGCAACGATAACAATAGCAGCCATCGGTCAGTATCAGAATTCTATAATGTTGCGCTCCAGGCTCTAAAGTGTAATGCCTGGGTAAGTAAGGAACATTAAAAGGTAAAGGTGTCCCATAACCTATGTGGTCGTAGGGGAGTGAGGCATCACAGACCTCAGCTTCTCTAGGGGCCAGCATATTGAGGGCGGCGCCCATCTCCTCTCCCTCGCTGCTTTACCTTCCCTGACCCTAAAGAGGGCAGGTACCCATTGACAGCTGGGTGAACTGGGCTTCAGTACACACACACACACACATATATATATATACATATTTATAAATATCTCTCTCACTATATATATATAGAGAGAGAGAGAGAGAGAGAGAGAGAGAGAGAGAGAGAGAGAGAGAGAGAGAGAGAGAGAGAGAGAGAGAGAGAGAGAGAGAGAGAGACACACACACACAGACAGACAGATGGACAGAAAGACAGAGACAGACAGACAGATAAACACACACAAACACCCCCCCCCCCCCCCACACACACACACACTCCAAACTCCCCAGCAGCTCACCAGCAGCTCAATGATCCAGGGCGTGAGGGGCTGCAGACCTTCAAAGCGATTCCTCAGGTCCTTCAGCAGACGAATCAGCACCTTGATGCTGCAACACACACACACACCATACCACACCACTGCAGTCTGTGATCATACCAGTCACAACACTCACACCAAACCAGCTAGGGGACTGGTCATTGTTGGGACGTTGTGGTGGTCGCCACCTCAGGTGGGTGGCTCACTCAGTCTGGCTCCGCGACTGAGCAAAAACTGTCGTTAGTAGGGGACTTAGTAGGTATTTGTATTTTGTACCACTTTATGTCACAGTAGATTTCTCTGCGTGAAATTCGGGCTGCTCTCCCTCCCCGGGGAGAGCGCCTCGCCACAAGTGCAACACCTACCCTTTTTTTTCTTTTTCCTGTATGCAACTGTATTTTGTTTCCCTAAAGAGTGGCTTTTTTGTATAGAATTTTGCCAGGGTCAACCCCCTTGCTGCCATGGGTTCTTTTACGTGCGCTAAATAGTGATGCGTAACACACAGGACCTCAGTTTATTGTCTCATCCGAAAGACTAGCGCACAGACCACCACTCAGGGTCTAATGGATGGGGGAAAAGTTTTGGGTCCAAACTGGGTCCGAACCACCACACACTCCGACCCGGACTTTTTGCTTTCTAGGCAAGGCGCGTTTCCATCTAGACCACCGATCCACATCGGTGGTGTCCTGTGTAGGTTAGCTCAGAACAGGCGCCACTGAACACCACCAAAGTGAGCCAGCAGAAGTGCAGGGCCCCTCTGGCTTGTGGCCCCATGGCGGCCTGATATTGATGGGCTCCCTGTGGATTCCCGACCCTGAGGATGAGACATAACGAATCAGGGTATGGCTGTGGCAAGAAGATTGAAGTGAGCGACGTGGGAACAGTAGGATAGGGATGTCACAGAAAATGAGGCAGCAAAAAAAAAAAAAAATTTGTCAGCATCATCATCATCATTACAACTACTACCTCTATTTTTACTACCACTACTGCTTCTATCTCTACAACTACTACTGCTACTGTGTCATCCTGTATTATTCATTTCATTGTTACATATTTCCAGCATTACCTGGAGTGTTGTGCGTTTTCCTCAAACCAGCGAGCGTGTCGAATGACTAAGGGATAGATAGATAGATAAATAGACAGACAGACAGACAGACAGACAGACAGACAGATAGATAGATAGATAGACAGACTGACAGATAGACAGATAGATAAACAGACAGATAGACAGACAGATAAACAGACAGATAGACAGATAGGTAGTATTTCCAGCAATACCTGGAGTGTTGTGCGTTTTCCTCGAACCAGCGAGCGTGTCGAATGGCCGCCAGGTGGCTCTGCATAATCTTCCCCTCCACTGAAAAAAAAGGAAAACAAACCATACTACAAGAAAAATGTTACACTTCTTACAGACTGTTAATCTGTTACATAGCTTAAGCTATATGACCTTATACCAATACAAACTGAATCCAATATTTAATTTACTTCCTCTTTCCTATATATATACATATATAATACACACATGCACTCATATATGCATACACACACTTATCCACACACACACACGCACACACACACACACACACACACACACACACACACACACACACACACCACAGAAAATACCCCCTCTCCCACCAACCCACCCAAACACTACAGAACCCCCACAAAACGTAAAAACATTCCCACTTTGACACCCACACTGACATACATACAAACACTAAGACAAAAAAACAACACAAACCCCCCATAAACAATGCAATTTAAGCATTCCCACTTTCAGACCAAACACTGACATACATACAAACACTAAGAAGACCCCCCCCCCCCCCCCACACACACACACACACACTGCAATTTAAACATTCACTCTTCACACAGACAGCATACAAACACTAAGAAAAAAAAACAACACACAAAACACACACACACACACACACACACACACACACACACACACACACACACACACACACACTGCAATTCAAGCATTCGCACTACACACATCACAATGCAGCTCCGAATCCAACTTCTTGAGGTTGGGGGGGATTGTGGTGATGAGACATTTTACGCTGGCTTCCGCGGAGCTGATTTCGAATCCTGAGTCGTTGGTCAGCATGGTCAGAACTGTGAACAACAACAATCATCACAATAATAACAATGATAATAATGAATATACAGACTTTCCTAGATAATACTTCCTTTTAGACAACAACAACAATAATAATGAATATATTTATTTATTTTATCTATATTTTTTCATACCACAATATGTCACAGCAGATTTCTCTGCGTGAAATTCGGGCTGCTCTCCCCAGTTATATATACAGATTTTCCTAGATAATGTTTCCTTTTAGACAACAACGACAATAATAAATATACAGATTTTTCATGATAATGTTTCCTTATACACCACAACAACAATGATAATAAATATATAGACTTTCCTAGGTAATGTTTCCTTTTAGACAACAACAACAATAATAAATATACAGATTTTGCAAGATGTTTCCTTATACACAACAACGACAATAATAAATATACAGATTCTGCAAGACGTTTCCTCATACACAACGACAATAATAAATATACAGATTTTTCATGATAATGTTTCCTTTTACACAGCTGGATATTTTTTTTATCTTGTCTGCTCATAAAGAATTATTCAGAATTTTATCATATCTGTGTGTGTGTGTGTGTGTGTGTGTGTGTGTGTGTGTGTGTGTGTGTGTGTGTGTGTGTGTGTGTGTATGTGTGTATGTGTGTGTGTGTGTGTTATGAGTAGCTAAGCCCTCCGATGAAATGGCTTTGGGTTAAAACAAAGAGTCTTGCAGAATGTGACAGGGATGTGATGTGAGACTGTGTTACATGACAGGTGCAACACACATCAGTTCCCACCTTCTACAGGCTCCATCACTTTCAGCTCCTCCTGCACTTTGCAGCCAAGGGCTGACACAGCTTCTTCTGCAAGGAAATAACAATCAAGACTTTCATCATTACTGTTATCATCATGATCGTTACCATCATTTTCATCATCATCATTGTTATCATCATCATTATTCATAATTACCATCATCATCATCATTATCATCATTGTTATCATCATCATCATTAGTAACAGTAGAAGCATCTCATTTATCAGTTTCTTCTTCTTCATCAAGTGCTTGTTGTCTGTCATATGAGCGACAATGCGTTGCGCTACCATTAAGCTTCTGACAAGTCAAGCCTAGCACATCCAACTTTGGCATAGAGGAGAATTGTTATGTTATAAGTCTTTCTGGAAACAGAAGGAGCTGGAGAATGGACCAAGAAGGTAGAAAATTAGACAAGGAGGTGACAGGAAGAAAATCTAGAAATAAACAAACAAAACACACAGAACACACAGAACACACACACACACACACACACACACACTCTCTCTCTCTCTCTCTCTCTCTCTCACACACACACACACACACACACACACACACACACACACACACACACACACACACACACACACAATACATACACACACTCACAACTGAAACAAAAAGATAAAAGTGACACACACACACACACACACACACACACACACACACACACACACACCTCTCTCACCCCCCCACACACACACACACACTCACCTTCCCCCCCCCCACACTCAACACATCAGATAAGAACAAAAGCAAAGGAGGCAGCAAGCCCCACGCACTCACTGGTGGGCAGAGTTTTCAGCAGCACGACGATATCAGCCACGTTATGTCCAGTCATCATGGTGCCTTTCTTGAAAGATCCCACCTGTCGTACCTCTTCAATTTGCTGAAACATCGTCACATTACTCTTCCTCATCATTCTCTTTCTAATGCAGTCACTGGGGACAGATGACAAGATTTACAAAAATACATACACACGGGGACTGGATGAAAAAAAGCACATGAATGCTTATTCCGTTATCCTTGATATAAAAGAATTTAAAATCTATAAAAAATTTTTAAATGGGGACAGGACTAGTGGTCAGAACACTGAGCTCGCAATTTGACAATCTGGGTTCGATTCCCGTTCCAGGGGATTTTTTCTCCATGGGGTTAACATCAGTGCTGACTCCACTCCCCCCCCCCCCCCAAAAAAGTCCTTTAGATGAGACTATATACCGAGGCCCTGTGTGCAAACACACGCAGAACATCTTGCGCACACGTTAAATCCTGTTCTGCTTTTTGTAAGAATAGGCCATCGTGTGCCGGTAGGAACAGATGACAAAATTGACAAAACTGCACACA
>CM060349.1:12409464-12449464 GCA_030674155.1 Stramonita haemastoma
AACACTACAGTGATCATTTCTACAAACACAGCTGAAAAACCTCAAAACAAACAAATAAACTAAAAAGTGCTTGTTTTTGGACTGATTATAAATAACAATAGTTAATACTAAGATAGATAGATCTCGATAGATAGATCTCGATAGATAGAAAGATAGATAGATAGATAGATAGATAGATAGATAGATAGATAGACAGAGCTCTATAGATAGATAGATAGATAGATAGATAGATAGATCATATAGATAGACAGATAGTAGGTAGCGGCAGCCCCGGCATATCCCGTCATCACAATTGAAAAATGGCTGTTTTTCGATCTTTTCACTTCTTTATTACTCTGCTTCTGTTGTACTGATTAATTTTTTTTATATATCAAAATAAAGTTCGATCTTTTCTCTTTTGATTGAGTGCATTTTTATTTCTGTGACTGATCTGAGATGAATACGCGAAGTGAGTGAATGAGGTGTGTGTTCCGCTAAAAAACGCTGCGCGGCCGCCATTTTCACGAACACGGACAAAGCTTCAAAAAGACATGCCCACTTTAAGTTCCCGAGCATTCGCGATATACAATCAACTGTGCTATATCAGGTATCACTGTGTTCAGTATTTATGCTACAATACTGAAATGGGTACATAATTATTGATTTATGGATAGTTTTTGCAAAAATTCCGTTTTTTTGCGGCACACAATCTTCGTCGGCAAGTTCTAAAGAACCTGTAGCTTAAAATAGTCAATACCACAGGCGAAAATGAAACAAGACCACCTATTGGTTCTAATTTGTAAATGGGTTAATGTATTCATGGGCTGTCCTACATAAGCAAACCAACCAAAACATAGTTTTCAAATCTTGGAAAGATCAGAAACATGGAGGCAAGAACGAACGATCGCTGCGAAACGATCATGTCGAAAATCGACGATTTTCTCGATTTACTAGGTAGATATGATAAATTTGTGATTGTAGATCATTAATGTTATTGTTTATTTAGACACAGGTCGCGTAGTTTGAAAAAAATTTCATTAGATCATTAAAAACGAAGACTTTGAAAAGGGTAGATACGATCGTCTTCGACAATCGGGCATGCGCAAACCGGAAAGAAGAAAACGTGTCCGATTTCCTTGGATATTTTCACGAAATTACTTCTTAAATTTATGGTGCTTATAAAATCAGATATTTTAAACATACTTATATTCAAACTTTTTTTTTTTTAAGGTCGTATAGTGAAATAGGTGTGTTATTGTACGTTTTATTGAGTGACCGGTCTAACCAAGAGGAGGTAATCCCGAGATCGCGATTCACTTCTTCGTGAAACAAACGTCGGTCGTTGCTTCTGTTTTGGGGGGATTTATTAGAACCAGTTTAGGTCACGGTTTCATTTATGATTGATGAATTAAAAGTTTAAGTTTGTTACAGTTTTCATTTTTGTTTTTTGTTGTTTTTTTGTTTTTTTTCGGGGGGGGGGGGGGGGGGGGGGGGGGGGGGGGGGGGGGCTGCATGACTTGGAATATTTTATGCAGCCTGAGTAGTAAATCACTAAAATGCCATATCAGTGTTTGAATGAATTTCTTTTTTAGTAACTTGAACTAAAGCAGGTTTAGTTTCAGCACAGTAGTACCACAAGTAAGCTTGCTCTTTGTGATTTATGCAGTGTATCTAATAGCCATAGTCTTTTCTTTTCATTTTCCCCAGTCATTCTCCTTTTCATTTTCCCAGTCATTCTCCTTTTCAGAGTTTCCATTATTATGTTTTTTTGTTTTGACTCATTTGAGGGTTCACTATCTTTACTACTTGAATTAGTACTTTACTTTTATTTTCTGTTGATTGGTTTTATACTATTTCGAGATATTAAAAAAAAGGCAGAATCCACTTAGGCTACTATTTTAATTGTGATTTTAAGAAAAGGATAAAGAAGTCAACACCGTTTAAAAGTAAAATTGTGTTATATATCGGGTAATTTTTAACCTTCAGTGACTTTACAAAAATATGTGACACATCTACATTGATAGATACCATCCCAATACCACAGTTCTGATACTAATGAGATGTTTATAAATTTCCCTATGTGTGTCAGTTTATTTCAATTTTCAAAATTTCAATTTTCAAAATTTTATTTCAAGAAAACCCCCAAGGGGTACATGAAATTTGACAAAACCAATGCTTGCAGATATGGGCATGTGAAAAATACTCACAACAAAAATCCTAACACAATGGATGGTAGAAAAAAGAAAAAAGAAAGAGTATTCACAATACATTAGGAGAACAACCCCCCCCCCACACACACACAAAAGTTGTTCAGTTGTCACTCCTATTGTTTATCTATTCTTGTTATCAGATTTCTTTTAAACCTTTTGGCAGTTTTGCCTTTTGAAAGGAAAGAAACAAATTCTTTTACACTAATTACAGTTTTTTTGCTGGTTTTCTTTTATTTTTAATTATTGTTTTTTAAATTTATTTTTTATTCCCTGAAATGCTGACACACAGATGGAAGTCAACTGAGCAAGCTGGGGTCCATTTTTCTGGCTACTGGAAAAGGTCGTTGTCCAAAGGTGCCTGTTGTAGAGATTTCCAATCATCTGCTGATTCAGTTATTGGTACTGAAGCAAGAGGGTGGGAAGACATTTGATGAAACAGCTTCATTTCTCAGTCAACTCATTCCGGATGCTGAACTTTCAAGGTTGCAGTATCATCTCATTAAGGAAGAAGAAAATGTGCAACTTCTTTAGGATAAGTCACAGAGAGATAGATTTCTGTCTGAGCCAGTTTATGTTGAACAGCTGGGTCCACTGTTTGCATAATTTGATAAAATTTGATGTTTCATAACATTTCTCTAGAATGTTCGCCACATTTTTGGGCACTTGGCGGCCATTTTGAATCCAAAATTACATTATGTAATGGATGAACAAATTCAACAAATGCATTTTTTAATAGCATATAAAACCATGTTTTACATCACCAAATTTCAAGTCAGTATCTCTACAGGTTCAAAAGTTATTGACAAAAAATCTACTGTGTACTGTATTTTGGTCCGTCGCAGGGCATTTTAAGGTTTTTAGCAAAATCAGACCCCAATATTTGAAACATTTGGTCAAGTACAGCCTTAGAAAAAATTGGGCATAGTCTATATTAACATATCTTTTGAACAATGTAAAAAAGTAACCATAAGATGCCATCTTATCCTTCCTGTTGGACCTCAAACATGGCCAATCGTGCAATTTGAACTGACTGCCAATCACACGATTAGGCAATTTCAACATAGTATATCTTTTTTTCCCTTCAAGATAGAGAGTTGATGTTTCTTGTAGGGATTATCAGTGTTACAGACATTGTGTATAGAAATGTGCAGGAATGTGATTGCAGTGCTTTGCACAATAGGCCCTTTCAAAGTATGGCTTTCATATTATGAAAACACCCGAAAATGTTATGTCATCTTTGGACATCAATAACTTTTGAAAGAATAAAGATAGAGACTTAATTTTTTTTTTATTGTGTTTCTTTTAAAAAGTTCTTTTTAAAAAATACCAGTTTCATGCATGTATATGCTATAAAAAAAAATTGGCTGCCGCTACCTACAGATAGATAGATCTATAGATAGATCTAGATAGACAGACAGATACATAGATACAGACAGATAAATAGATCTATAGATAAATAGATCTATAGATAGATAGATAAATAGATCTACAGATAGATAGATAGATAGATAGATAGATCGATCGAGATAGATAGATAGACAGACAGAGACAGACAGACAGACAGATAGATAGACAAATAGACAGACAGACAGAGACAGACAGAGAGACAGACAGACAGACAGACAGACAGACAGATACTTACGGAGGACCAGGTCTGAAGTTAGGACGCATCATCCCTCTTCCCATAGGTGGACCTCCCCGACCTCTCATTGTGTCTGGCAAAATATAGTACACATGTCCACGTATGATTAAGATTTTTCATGGTTGTAATGAAATATAGTATACATGTGTATGATTAAGATTTTTCATGGTTGTAATGAGACATCCATATGCTGCACTCAGATGGGCACCACCTGGGAAAAGGAAGAGGGGCAGGCCGTTAGGTACATGGAGGAGAACTATAGAAGAAGAAATGAAAATAATGGGCAAAACATGGAATGAGATCGGCTGGCTTGCCCAAGACAGAGATGGCTGGAGGAGACTTGTTGGCGCCTAAGGCTCCACCGGGAGCGAGGAGGATTAAGATAAGATGATTAAGATTAACTATGTAAAGTTCTGAAAATATGATACGTGACGCTCCACCACGAAATGAGTCGCTTAGCACATTACACAATTTTGCGCAAGGAGCCATTAAGGCCTGGAGGGGGTCAAGTTGTCAATTTTGAGATTTCGATCGATTATTAAACTATATATATCTATATGTTATTCTACCTTCTCATGAAATATCAAGGAATAATTTTTATTCCTTTTGCTTTTAAATGTGTTTTAAAGATACCCAAGCCTTCATTCTGACAACCTGTTACGAAAATAAACTTGCCCGTTTCTCATTTTGTGACATCCTGCAGTCTATCATTTCAATTTGTAATAACTTAGCACAGAATTGTCCGATTTTCAATCTGTTTTTTTTTTTTTCATTGAATAGCCTTTTTATTGCAGATTAATAACTTGTCAATAACTAAAAATTGACCTTCGGTGTTATGCAACTCCTTATGTGGTGGAGCGTCACATATTATATTGAGATCTAAGGCTAAAGCGATGTTCACTAGATTAAAGAAATTCTTTTGTGCCAGCTAAAAAAAAAAGCCCCACAAACTTTTCAAGTTTATGACCCCTGGTTATGTCTGAAAACTGTACATTTTGATGATTCGGAATTAGGATTGATAACTCACAATAAGGGGTGGGATAGCTAAGTGGTCAGAGCACTCGCTTCCCCCCAGTCAAGTTAAGCAGCGTCGAGTGTGGTTACCAGTTGGATGGGTGACCTTTTGTGAGCCTTGGCTTCAGTACAGTCCCCCAAGTTCACCCAGCTGTAAATGGGTACCTGCCCTCTTTAGGGCCAGGGAAGGTAAAGCAGCGAGGGAGAGGTGATGGGTGCCGCCCTCAATATGCTGGCCCCCTAGAGAAGCTGAGGTCTCTGATGCCTTGCTCCCCTACGACCACCTAGGTTATGGGACACCTTTACCTTTAAATAACAATTAACAAGCCTAGAGGGTATCTTTCTCTGAAAAAAACCACTTTTAATCAAGTTAAAGGGCTTAAACAAACAATGAAATGTGTTCATTAATATTTATATCATTTTCTTTAGACTCAAATTAAATGTGAATAAAAGCACTTCAAATTAAAAAACCAAAATAGCCCAGAATTGCCAGAAACTGAGACAGAAACAATACATATCACTATATGGGATTTCTTTTGTTTGTTTGTTTGGTTTTTACTTTTTAAATATAATCTTGTAGTGTACAGTGTGCCTTTTGATTTTATCACACATGGGTTGAACTAATTCACTAGTAATTGCTGGTAACTAACTAACTTATGAGAAAAGACAATTCTTGCAAAATGTCTCGAGTCCGGTCAAGGAGATTTTTCTCCTGGAGTTAACATCAGTGCTGACTTCACTCTCCCCACAAGTCTTTCGGATGAGACTTTAAACCGAGAGGCCCCATGTGCGAACGCACACAGAACATCTTGCACACAAGTTAAATCCTGTTCCGCTTTTCGTTAGAGTAGGCCATCATGTGCCAATGGGAACAGATGACATTTACAAAACTGCATACACGGGGACTGGATGTAAAAAAGCACAAGAGTGCTTATTCCATTATCCTTGATATAAAAGAATAAATCAAATCAAATCAAATCTCCCTTTGATCTTTACCCCCATACAGTGGTCAGAACTGTAAATGGGTCTTCCAGTATCGTATTCATTTGTTGATCAGTCTAAAAGTAATAAACAAAGCAACAGTAAGACAAAAACACAAACAAAAACAAACAAAAAAAGAGTGCTCCTTTATTCTTTCAAGATCTGTTATGGGTACTAGGGTAGACACAGGTCTAGAAGTGCCCCAAATCATGTGTTTGTTTTTTTTATAGAATAAATAATTGCTGAATACATTTATGAAGCTCTCCCTGTGTCATTTTAAGCAATTTAGGTTGTAAAAAAAGCCTGTAGAAACAGGCTAATTCAACTTGTTATCTAGATAAAAAAAAAGGTTTAGGCATTTGAAACATTTAGTTTGGGCAGCCATATTGGATTGTTTCAATGGCAACAGTGCAGAAAACTATTTGATTTTTATGCTTTACAAGTGATGCCCTTTCAATATATATATGGCATAGCTTTTGACATGGACTTGTAAACAAAATTTTATCATGTATCAATTTCGACCCCCATGTCCCACCTTAACCCCTACACTGTGCTGTTGACGAGCGCCGCTCGTCATAGAAACCGCCACCAGCAATGCTGTGTTGACGAGCGCTGCTCGTCATGAACCAACGCTCTTCTGTTTTGCCCAGCATTGCTGAAAACCCTTATTATTATGAATTGTTCAGCTCCCTTGATGTACCTCCAACTCATAAGACCTGTTCAAGTCATTTGCATATTTTATGACGCTCAATCAGCAAGGTAAATGAGCTACTGCGAAGTTCAAATTTTTGGGTTTTCAAAACAATGACTGCCTCTCAACTGACCTACACAGTTGCCGAAGTTGTTGATGAAATTTATAGAGTCTAGATCAAGATAGTGGAGATGAGGGTTTTTAACCAGTTGACATCAAACTTTGTGAAGTTGATGCAAACGACTCATGTTTTGATCTGGAATAAATTTCTGAGCACTCGTTGTCGTCTGAATGGAGCAGGAAGATCCTATCGTTCCAGATGCAGTTGGGTGTATTTGAGAGCTTTATTCATTTTTATAACATGATTATATTTCTTTTTTTTCTCTGTTTATTCATAAACAGAACAACTAAATGTGTGTATCATATGGCTGCACCTTTGGTCAGGGCTTAGTCAGTGAGCGAGGGAGCAAGCCAGTCACTGAGTGGCCAATGTGTTTGATCTTCTTTGAAGTGGTTGCGGCTTTGTGTGTCACTCATCACCTAGCCTACTGTCACCTAGCCTACTGTCACCTAGCCTACTGTCACCTAGCCTACTCGTTAGCTGTCAGTCATTCTTGTTTGTTTTGTTGATGAGCTATTGTTCTTGTTGACATCTGCCCTGACTCCCTGTTTGTATGTGTTTGTGTGGAGAGCAGAGGTGGTGTGTGTGTGTGTGTGTGTGTGTGTGTGTGTGTGTGTGTGTGTGTGTGTGTGTGTGTGTGTGTGTGTGTGTGATATGTGTGTGTGTGTGTGTGTGTGTGTGTGTGTGTGTGTGTGTGTGTGTGTGTGTGTGTGTCTGTCTGTCTGTCTGTCTGTCTGTCTGTGTGAAAGAGAGACTGTTGGGATGACTTTTTTTAAAAAGGCATTTGAAAGCATTCAGTGATAATACTGATGTAAACAATGTGATGAAGTTGGGTAGGTGATGGGTAGGTAGAAGTAATCAAGTCAAAGTCAAGTCAAGTCAAAAACACTTTAATCATCCCTGAAGGGCAATTACAATACTGACAGGCATATTGTATATACAAATAATAATCAAACACACGAAGTAGCTACATTTCTTATTTGTTCAAAATTTATATAACTTCAAATAAAATGTCACAAACACTCACACTCTACGTGCGCGCTTGCACACAAGCAAACACACGCATACTACACACACCAATGTTTAGATACAATGTTCTTAAAAACCACTGACTAGAAAAGACATATGATCACCATTATTTACACATTATATGCACGCGTTCACACCCGCACATATAGTGATATACATGCATGCACGCACACGCACACACGCTCCCCCCCTCCCCATCAGTGTGTTTCTTTGCAGTGTTTGTTCAAAGGTACCACACACAGCGCTTTTACTGGCCATAGACACTGGATAACAAAAGCCTCTCATTCTGTGTGTGGATAGGCAGTGCTTGTATTTATCTGAACACTACTTTCTTACCCTTTATTTCGGTCTTATTCATCAAATCAATGCGTTGTACAAACTGTTGTGAGCTCCGCATTTTATTGCATCATGAATGACTTTTAAAAATATCATTATTGCATTTCAAAGAGTCCATGTAAAACTCTGGCTAATTATATATTTTCAAAATTGTTGCTAAAACAATTTTCATTCAATTTCCTTTCCTTCAGCATATACTTTTATGTAGCTATCCTAAGAATTTCCTGAATAAAAGCAATTGAAAAGCATAAGCGTGATTTTTGTCTGTCTGAAAAATTCGTCAGCATGTGCCTGAGCAGCAGTGAAAGGGTTAACTAGTATACTGTCCCCCCGTGTAAAACGTCGTCTTACTGATACATTTTGAAAATTATGATAAGTATACTAGTTACTACCCAGTTACTGAGTTAATGTGTGTTGATATCTACTAACAACCCCCCCCCCCCCCCCCCCCCCCCCACACACACACACACACACACAAAACAAAAATCCCGATCCTTGCTGGCACCAGTGATAGGCCACATTGTATGTGCAGACCCTTTACACAAACACAAACGTTTCCTTCGGCCGTAGATCGATCAACTTGATCTCCTTAAAAAAGAAAATGTTGGGTGAAAATATATTATTTTCTTTATAGACTGGAACTGCTCTGGGTCAAAAAGCTAACAAAAATCACTTACCAATTTCAGTTTTCACAGTCTACAACTACAAAGCAAGGTCTACCGGCAAGAAGTTCCCATAACCGGAAATGGAGTTCTTTGCCCCTTGCACCTGGGTGTCGCACAAAAAAGTACCCTCTACATAAGGTGATCGCACATAGGGCATTTTCTGGTGGCATCATGTAATCGCACAGTGCGATGAATAAGTAGCCTTCTTTCGCCCAGTTGGCGTAAAAGACATTATGATGGATTGATTGCTGAGAATGATGTTTGCAGAGGTCAAAGTCAGGTCAACAGGACAGAATAACTTGGAAAACCAGTTGCGCTCATCACTGCTGACTTTTAGATTAAAGAAATATATATGTTATTATTTTTTTCGTTTTACAAAAAAAATGGGTGTTCTTTTTTCTTGTGCATAGCTGTCTCTAGAAGTGTTTGAAAATTAGGTGCACGAGTCCTGCTTGTTGGTGCATTAGCAAGGTCACTTCTGTCATTATTGACTAATCACACACACACACACACACACACACACACACACACACACACGAACAAGAACAAGAACAAGAATTGCGAAGAAAAAGAAGAATTGTGATGAAGAAGAAGAATTGCGAAGAAGAAGAAGAAGAATTGCGAAGAAGAAGAAGAATTGCAAAGAAGAAGAAGAAGAATTGCGAAGATGAAGAAGAAGAAAATGCGAAGAAGAAGAAGAAATGCGAAGATGAAGAAGAAGAAATGCGAAGAAGAAGAAGAAATGCGAAGAAGAAGAAGAAGAAGAAGAATTGCGAAGAAGAAGAAGAATTGCGAAGAAGAAGAAGAATTGCGAAGAAGAAGAAGAATTGCAAAGAAGAAGAAGAAGAAGAAGAAGAAGAAAAAGAAGAACCGCTTGAGTTCGTATGTGCTGTTTATTTGTAGGCCTACATGTTCATGTGGCTGTGGCTGTGCACTTTACTTTGGTGCATCAATTTGTATAATTATCATTATCATAATGTGTACTGCTACGCATTATTGCATACACTATACCAGGTTTCATTTCGACAAACTTGCTACATTCAAACCGTCTTCGGGGGGCTGTGGTGTCGTTACAAGACTAGCGCCACCAATACCAAAGACCTGGTAAAGTGTGCAGGCCTGTGCATACACAAGCAGAGCACTCTCTTGGTTCCGTGGCTGGGGGTGCTGTTACTGTGCAAAAGTCGGGGAGGGACGGGACTCAAACCGGCCTTTTGTCACATCTTCTCGAAATTTGCCTTATTCTTAAGGTGTGTGTATCCGCACTTGTGTTTGCGCTTGTGTTTGTGTGTCCGTTTTTGTCACACTCCTTAAAGGAGTGTGAATATAACCCCACCCATACCTACTCTATCTAACTTCCCGATAACAACAAACGCAGAACACAGAGAAGAAATTTCCAAACTTTACTGTTCAATTTCAATGATGATAATGAAAATCAACAATCAAAAATAACAAGGCAAAAACAATGCACCAAAATACCAAAATACACTTCCTCACGCTCATAAAAAATCTTATATCGTAAACAACAAAAATAATTGTAACAGAGCGGACATGTGTGATGTCCCATCTCTGCACAAACCTCGGGAACACGGCACAGCTAGTCAGTTTAGAATGTGACCTCTAAAAAAGAGGTTGCATAAATATACAGATCACCGTGAAGGCGAAGTGCATGCAACGAAGGGTTTTCGACCACTACCCAAGGAATCAGAGCATCGACAATTCACAGGTGTGTCTCTAAATAGAAACACGACGCTGCGAATGCGCGCTCCGTTCACATGGGAGATAATCTAATTACCGCCCCATCACATAATAAACAATGCAAAATCACCTGCAAAAAAATTGTGACGCTCCACCACATAATGAGACGGAGTGCACACGAGGTCAATTTTTAGTTATTGACATGTTATTAATGTGCAATAAAGTGGCTATCAAATACAAAAAACAGATTGAAAATCGGACAATTCTGTGCAACATTATTACAAATTGAAATGATAGACTGCAGGATGTGACAAAATGAGAAACGGGCAAGTTTATTTTAGTAACATGTTGTCAGAATGAGTGCTTTGGTATTTTCAAAACACATTTAAAAGCAAAAGGAATAAAAATGATACCTTGATATTTCATTATAAGATAAATAAACAGATCTAGTTTAATAATCAATCAAAATCACAAAATTGACAACTTGACCCCCACCTGCCTTTAAAGGCTCCTAGTGCAAAATTGGGTAATGTGCTAAGCGACTCATTTCGTGGTGGAGCGCCACAAATATACAAGTTTTCACACACACATACAATGGCACTCTAATCTAAATCTTATATACATTAACTCTAACTTAAGGTCCTGTATTTCTCACTCCCTTTTTTTTTCTCTAGAGCAGTCCTTGAAGCAAAGTAAAAAAATAAAAAAAAAGTATAAAAAAACCACACACACAAAAAACCCCCACTTTCCTCAGCTGGGACAATACGATGACTGGGATGAAGAAGACTTGCTGGAGACAAGGTACAAGGCAGGACGTGACTTGACAACTGGAGGCAAACAGGAACTGGTCACTGGAACTGGTGCACCCCAAGGACCTGACCAGGCAAACAAGCGACAAATAGCAACAAGAAGGAAGACAGGACCTGGAGAGTGAAACCTCCTACGAGGCGTAGGCTCTCTCCTGCTTCTCCAACTGAGACAAAACTAAGTCTACATGGCGCCTAACAGCAAAAACTGGAACGGCGACCACATTCTCCTGCTTAGCCTAAGCCTGCAGCTGCTCCGCTCATCTAACCCTTAGATCTACTCTCGCCTGGGAACTTCTCAAGAGATCTCGCCTAAACCACGAAAAAAGGAAATTAACATAGACAGCTTATACACACAGAAGAAAGTGCAAAAATGCATGCACTGGACAAACTAGCCACTACACAATAAAATGATCTATTAAAAAAAAAAAAAAGCCAAACGTGACAATACCCCCCTTAAATTCAAACCACCTGTTTTGAACTGTAACCAAGACACTGTGCACATAAGAAACAATGCACCACCATGTACAACACCAACAATCTGGTGGCAAGTGCCACGCAACAAAGTTTTAACACTGGTGACAAGTGACTTGTTGTCAACCAGACCTAATGAATATGATTCCAGTGACAGGTTCCTCAACCTACTTCTGTGCCTCCAAGTTAAACAAAGTCCCTATGAGAATAAACCATTCACAATACCAACCTACCAAAAATAAATGGGTTCAACTACCTCCAGAAAAACAATGGTAATAATTTAGTAACACAGATATATCCACACTGGCACACAAGGGAACCACATAAAAATCTGGTTTACTCACAAAAGTACTTAAATTCCCAAACAAAAACAACATCTGATTAAGTACCTTTTTCTAAAACGTCCATGTCACCAACACATTCTACCACTACCCTGGGAAAATGGCCAAGGACATCTGCCCCAACACTTTCTCCACCGTGAATGGCTTGGGTTGCGTCTTTGAACAGTCGCACTTGCAGTGCCCTTCCTGTCAGTTCTCCACTGCTGGACTCGACGCTTCTGGGAGGGTGTAGAATTTCGAGATTCCTTTGAATGATGGAATCTTTCCCCTGAGAGAACCCCAATGACTCTTCCCTTCATCTTCTGGCACATGTCACAAGATCCGACGAATCTTGGAATATCAGCGCAGATCCCTGGCCAATAAAAATGATGAAAAATTGTTTCACAAGTCTGGCTGACCCCCAGATGACCTGACATAGGAGCATCATGCCCAAGCTGCAGTACTGAAGAGCGAAGGTCCTTTGGTATGCAGATCTGGGTGGAAGAGCCGCAGTGACTTTTGAAGGATCGAACCAATACCCCTTGCTCATGCCGGTACTCTACCTCGCCAGACCCTGTACTTTGAGTTATTCCTTTTCCGGCCAACTCCCTTGCCTTCTGCAAGCTGGGATCCTGGCTTTGTTTGTTTGCCAGCTCCTCATGAGTCACTTGTATTTCTAAGCCCGGGACAGCCAAAGGCAAAAGAGGTTTAGATTGCTGAGCAGCCTGGGCCCTGGTTACCACCACTCCAACAATCTGGGGATTTGCATACACCGGTACTCTTGTGATCGTACCATCAACTCCCCATGCTGAATTGCCAGTGAGGACATCCATGACCGGTGCCTCCATTACGGCTACATCAAATTGGCCACAGATGAATGGGGACTGGAAGTCGACCCTGGCAATAGGTAGCACAGACGAGCACTTGGACTCTGCCAGCACAACCCCTACCGTAGCTCCGGTGAATGAATGAGGGGAGACCAAATGACGAGCAACCACAATCATGTGAGCTCCAGTGTCTCGCAATCCTTGCACAACCTGACCATTCACCTTTGCTTCAATCAATCAATCAATCAATCAATCAATCAATCAATCAAATCAATCAATCAATCAATCAATCAATCAATCAATCAATCAGTTTTATTCAGTTTTTGCAGGCCATAAGACCCATATGAACACAAAATATGAAAAGCAACCGTGAAGCAGTTGAGGTGATAAAATATAATGGGTACACAGTCTTTTGTTGCAGGCATGGAATGACCTACATGTTTTTGATCTTTAGGCATTCAATTACATAAAGTGCCAAGTTCACAATCAGTGTGTCAGAAGGACTTGAGCACAACATCTGGACCTTAAAGCCGGATGGAAATCTGTGATAATAAAGGGGGATATAACGCTTATGCAAAGTTGCATATTTTGGGCAAACAAGCAAAAAATGACATAAATCTTCAATGGCAGATCCATCACACTGAACACAATATGGACTTACAGGTGTTTTCTTATAACGTGAAATTCCTTTCAGTGGCAGTGTGTTACTTCTTAACAAGCAAAGTACACGGCGGTGTTCAGAAGAAACCAGAAGTCCTACATAGTTTGCTCTACATATCTCAGGATGATAACTCAAGTAATCTGAATCAGACATCAATGAGTCATGCCAGATCTGGCAATATGTGTCCACAAGTCTGGTTTTGAAAGTTCTGATAAACAAAGAAATGTCTCCAACATTTTGCATTTCCCAAACATATCCAAAACCATTTGAACACAACATGGATCTTACATGAGTTACCCAGTTTCTTCTACCCATCTGATCATGTTTAAGCAACATGAAGTAACACTGCTTGGGATAGCTGTTCTCAGACATGGCAAGAAGTCAGATCCAGTACTTAATCATTTGTGTAAAAGTATCAATGTATATTGGGTATCTACCACATTCACCCAAAGCAATGCTATTCTTTACATCTCTGCCCACACCTAAAATCATTTTACAAATTTTGATATGTACTTTTTCAATGTTGTCAAATCTACTATATCCCCAAATCTCGGAACCGTACAACAGAATAGGCTTTGTAACGAGGAGTGTATGCTTTGGCTGCGCATGGAACGCACAAGGTAGGGGGAAGCCTCGAAGGTTGTTCCTCAGAACACTCCGGCCTAATCACTGCAGAGACTACTTTCAAGTGCCTGCACTCCTTAGCGACATGGCCTGTCTTCCCACATCCAAAACAGAAAAGTGGCCAACGGCCCTCACCTCTGCTTGATCGCACTTTGGAATGACCCTCTCGGGTAGAACTACCTGCAGCCCCAAAAGTTGGCTGTGACTTAGTCTGGCCTGGCCGCAACTCGGAACTTATCCTGAGTAGGTACCCTCTCGCCAATCACTGAATCGAACTGACCCTGCTCAATTCTCCTGTCTGAACCTCTTGAGGCCTTGAGCTCTGCCTCAGCTAACCTGCCCGCTCTTTTTGCGTTGGCAACTTTCGTTGCAATCCGAGCAACATCTTCAGCTCTACGAGGTTCCTCCTTCTGGACCTCAACAACTAGCTCAGGTGTTAGAGTTGATATGAGCTGTTCTTGCAGGAATAAGTCTTTACTGTCATGGACACTGTCTTCCTCTCGGCTACTCACCAGACACCAGCGAGAGAGACATGTCTTCAAACAGGATAGAAACTGTTCGAATGTCTCTTCGCTAGTTTTGCGCATAGATCACAACTTTTTCCGATACGTATCCGCATCTAGGCGAAACACCCGCAAGAGAGTAGCCTTCAGGACATCATACATCTGCACATCTTGGGGAGAGAGACTCAGACACACATCTCTAGCTCGACCCTGCAGTAATGTAAGCAGATGGGCTGCCCAAGTGTGCTGCTTCCACTTATTTAGCCCTGCAATTCTTTCGAAATGGGTCAGAAATGAAACAAGGTCATCCTTCCCATGGAAAGGTTGGATGTTAAACTGCTGGGCATTGAGGACTGAAATTTCTTCTTGTTTAAGCTCCAGCTTCCTTTCGAACCTTCGTCTTTCCTCCTCTTAGTCCACCTCCCTGTAACTCCTCTCTTCCTCTCTTACACGCCTGGTCTCCTCCCTATCCTCAAACCACCTACGTCTGGCTTCCTCTCTTTCATCTAGACGCCTGGCTTCCTTCCTCTCCTCTAACCGCCTAGCCTCTTCTCTTTCTTCTTCTCTCAAGCGTCTAGCCTCTTCTCTGTCCACTGAATCTACAATGAAACGCGCGAGCACTTCCCCCACTTCCCCCGACAAGCCTAACTCCGAACCCAACCTGCGGAACTTGGCATAAGGATCCTCAGGAGAAAAAACCTTACCTTTGGCCTCACTCGCAGGGGAGTCAGAGAAATCACCCTCCAGTTGTTCCTTCACCCAACCTGACAGCCTTTCTTTCTCAAACGCTCCAGGAGAAGGAGACATCTCGTCCCTTTTCGAGCCTCGGGTAGACATCTCGTCCCTTTTCAAGCCTCGGGTCTTTGGCCCTGGAGTAGCTGGCACACTTGCATTTCTGCCTGTCGACATTTTTTTTTTAAACTTGAGGGGAAGACACACACAATCACTCAGTTGAGATCAGCTGGCTTATATCTTGCTAGGCTAATAATCACGGAAAGAAGTGGTAACCAAAAAAGTTTTACATCACAGGGTTCAAATCTTAAAGGCACTGATTTTTAAAAGATTAACCACTGTGGCTGACTACACCCCATCAGAGAAAAAAAAAAAAAACAACGACTTAGGGTCTAAAACAAACCAAGACCCACGAGACAAAACACCCACCCCACAACCCACCTAACTAATCTAACATTTACCAACATTTACCGGGCATCTCCACCATTGTCACACTCCTTAAGGGAGTGTGAATATAACCCCACCCATACCCACTCTATCTAACTTCCACAACAACAAACGCAGAACACAGAGAAGAAATTTCCAAACTTTACTGTTCAATTTTGATGATAATAATGAAAATCAACAATCAAAAATAACAAGGCAAAAACAACGCATCAAAATACACTTCCTATGCTCACAAAAAATCTTATATCGTAAACAACAAAAATAATAAACAATGCAAAATCAGGCGCAAAAAATATACAAGTTTTCACACACACATACAAGGCACTCTAATCTAAATCTATATATAATTAACTCTAACTTAAGGTCCTGTATTTCTCACTCCCTTTTTTTTTCTCTAGAGCAGTCCTTCAAAGGAAGTCAAAAAATAATAATAATAAAACAACACACACAAAAAAAACAACAACCCCACTTTCCTCAGCTGGGACAACGATGACTGGGACGAAGAAGACTTGCTGGAGACAAAGTACAAGGCAGGAAGTGACTTGACAACTGGAGGCAAACAGGAACCGCTCACTGGAACTGGTATGGTGCACTCCTGCACCAAAGCAAACAGCAACGAAGAACAAAGACCCTTGTAGGCTCTCTCCTGCTTCTCCAACGAGACAAAACTAGATCTACATGGCGCCCAACAGCAAAAACTGGAACAGGACCATGTCCTCCTGCTTAAGCCTAAGCCTGCAGCCGCTCTGCTCATTAGATCTACTCTCGCCTGGGAACTTCTCGAGATCTCGCCTAAACCAGAAAAAAGGAAATTAACATAGACAGCTTATACACACAGAAGAAAGTGCAAAAATGCATGCACTGGACAAACTAGCCACTACACAATAAAATGATCTATTAAAAAATGCCAACCCTGACAGTTTTTTTGTGTGCAAGCATGTGGCAGCCGCCCTGCACTTTGTTGTGGTGCATCGTACTGTATATTACCATCATTATCATGATGTGTACTACTAGGTATTTATGCTTACACTGTGCCAGCTTTCGTTCCCACAAACTTGCTACATGTATATTTAAGACAGGCTGCCCTCTTCAGACTGTGGTGTCGCTGCAAGACTGGCGCCAGTATATCAAAGATGAAATATAATGTGATAAATGCATACAGTAGAGCACTCTCAATCACCTTGGTGAGCTGTAGAGTTGGCTCTTATTACTGTGCAAAAGTTGGGGTAGAACGAGACTCATCGGGCCCTTTGTCACATCTTCTTCAAATGGGCTTTATTCTTGGGGTATGTGTATGTCTGCACACATGCCTGCAGGGCTAGTGTAGATGTGTGGGGTTTTGAGTGTGTGTATGTGTGTGTGTGTGTGTGTGTGTGTGTGTGTGTGTGTGTGTGTGTGTGTGGTGGGTGGTCAGCCATGTACTTTGCTGTGGTGCATCATAGTGATATATTATCATTATTATCATGTGTACTACTACATATCATTACGTACACTGTATTAGCTTTCTTCCGAGAAAATTGCTATATTTAAGGGGAGCCACACATATCAAAGATGCTAGGAAAGTGTGTATACATAGAGTAGAGCACTGTCTTGGTGCCCTGGGCTCTGTCACTGTGCAAAAAATCGGGGAAGGCACCACTTAAAGCTGTGCTTTATTCCATATTTTCAAAATAAAGAATGAACAAAAAAAAACAATCCCAGAAATACACAGAAATAAAGGAAGAAACAGCAGTGAACTCTTTCACGTTAATGGGGACGGATAGCCTAGTGGTCAGAACATTGTCGCTCCAATTTGACCACCCGGGGTTCAATTCCCGGTCAAAGGGATTTTTCCCTTGGAGTTAACATCAGTGCTGACTCCACTCTCCCCAAAAGTCCTTGGATGAGACTATAAACCCAGGCCCCGCGCGCGAACGCACGCAGAACATCTTACGCACACGTTAAATCCTGTTCCGCTTTTCGTAAGAGTAGGCCATCGTGTGCCGGTGGGAACAAATGACAAAATTTACGAAACTGCATACACACGGGACTGGATGTAAATATAGCACATTGGTGCTTATTCCATTATCCTGGAATATAAAAGAAATAAATAAATAAATAAATAAACAATTTAGCCTATCACCCTCAGTGCACAAGGTTTCGCTGCATGCTGCACGTGCAACCTGTAGGCTACCATACTGTCCTCACCCACACACACACAGAGTTAGGAGGTGAGCATTGAACGTATTGGCGGATCTCACTTCCCTTCACTTCACTCTACATGGGACCAGGGCTGACGCCACTTCGTGTCTCTGCAGGCACAATAATTCAAAGTACCATCACTTTACTTCGGCGTCGCCATTTCGGGCAGTTTTGACCTAAAGTTGCAGGTAAAACTGGTATTATTTTTGTGTAGTATTAGGGTGGTTTTGGGGATTTTTTTAATTTTTTTGGTCTTGCTGCTTAGGGAGTGAGCAAGTGAGTATTTATATTGTAGAATCCAAAAGATTTTATTTCTTGTGTGTGGTTCTGAGGTGTAGTACTATAGACAGTGTGTCAGTCTCAAAACAACAGAATCATTCTTCTTCCCCCTCCCCCCTGTTGAACGCTCAGGCTATTGTGTATCATATGAGCGAACATGGCACTGCTTTTAAGTGCCTGACAAGTCTGGGCCCATCACATTCAACGTCAGTATTGGGAGAATTGTTCTTCTAAGGTCTTTCTGGAAAAAAAAAGGCAGGAGAACGAACCAGAAAGGCAGAAAATGGACAAGAAGGAGGTTATAGGAAGAAAAGGATCAAGGTAGAAACAGAGAGGAAAAGAAAAGAGGTAAATCCAGGATAGGATTTTCCGGAAGTGGGGTTGTTCTTTAGCTGACAGGTCCCCGGCATCTCCAGAGAGGAGTCCAAATTTTTTTCTTTTTTAAATTTTTTTTTTTTTTTTTGGGGGGGGGTGGGGGTGGGTACATGAGGAAAAAATTCTGGACAGGCCATGGTGGTGGTATGATCTCGGACTGTAGATCACAAGCTCAACATTCTAACCACTTGGCTAATCATCCGTGCCCCCATTTGTTTCATGTAAAAACTACGGTATGAGGAGGAAATGACTGTGATATAAGAGACGTAAGATAGTTCTACCCAGTTGCATAAACAGAATAGCATGATAGTTTGGTTTAACAAGATTTGAAAAGTATAGAAACGAAAAACATATTCACATGCACACACATACACTTCTTTAAGAATTACTGCATTTTGCATTCAAGGATTTCATAGCGAATAGCAGTAAAACAGAATAAATATGTTCATGTTGCATTATTGTAAAATAGCAAGTTTAAAGTTTCTTCTGGGGGCAGCATGCTCCTAGCTAATCCTTGCTAGGATATTTACACTTTGCTTTTTTCTTCACAGAGGAGCCTGTGTCATCAAGACGGCTGACAAACAGCAGACCACCACCACCACCACCACCACCACCACGGCCACCACCACCACGGCCACCACCACCACCGCCACCACCACCACCACCGCCACCACCGAAACCACAGCCGAGGACCAACTTTACCCTCCGAAGATCTAGATTTTTTTCCATCCCAGAACATCAAAATTCATGAGATTTTTTTTTTCAAGAATTTTAAATTCCAAGATTAAACAAAACCCTGGGGGTACATTCTATAATGCTGTCCCATTAGAGGAAGACTTTTGTCATCAACGAAAAGACTTAAGTGAGAACAAGAAGAAACTCCACACAGGCCACACAGAACATTGCCCTTGCAAGACTGGCAGCCAGACTAGAGAAGATGTGCAACAGCCCTGCTCCACTACACAAGACACTCCGAAAGAAGCATCTGGCCTGATACCCCCCCCCCCCCCACCCCAGTGGCCAAGAAGCTATAGGCGACTTGGAGGACCTGCAGCGTACTGCTGCCTCCACTGCAGAGACTGAGCTGTCTGTTCGCTGAGGGACTGCAAAGAAAATCAGGACTTCAGCCATCAACTGAATGTAAGTACGATGAAGTTTATTATATTTTGTAGACACTTGATACACTTGGCATCATCTGTCTGTGTCTCTGTCTGTCTGTCTGTCTGTCTCTCATTTTCTTTTTTTTTCTTTATTAATTTTTTTTCTTTATTAACATCTCTCTCTCTCTCTCTCTCTCTCTCTCTCTCTCTCTCTCTCTCTCTCTCTCTCTCTCTCTCTCTCTCTCTCTCTCTCTCTCTCCTCTCTCTCTCTCTGGCTTTGTCTGTCTGTCTGTCTGGCTCTCTCTCACTCTGTCTGTCTCTCTGTCTCTGTCTCTGTCTCTGTCTGTCTGTCTGTCTGTCTGTCTGTCTGTCTGTCTGTCTGTCGTCTGTCTGTCTGTCTGTCTCCTCTCTCTCTCTCTCTCTCTCTCTCCTCTCTCTCTCTCTCTCTCTCTCTCTCTCTCTCTCTCTCTCTCTCTCTCCCTCTCCCTCTCCCATACCACCCTCTCTCCCTCCCCCTCTGTCTCTGTCAGTCGGCCTGCCTGCCTGCCTGTCTGTATATGTCTGTCTGTCTGTCCGTCTGTCTGTCTCTTGTTCGTGGCTTCAAGAAATGTTTCCCCCCCCCTCCCTGGTATTCTGGATTTTGTTGTTACAAGTTTTCGAGGCAGTTTATTTGTTTGCTCTTTTTCTTTTTCAAATATATATTATTACGCTACACTCTACTTCTTCCTTCCCCAAGCCCCTCCCCCCCCTTCCCTCTCTCTGCCTCTGTCTCTCCCTCTTTGGCTCTCACTCCCCTCTCTCTCTCCTTCCTTCACTCTCTCCCCCTTATCTCCCCCCCTCTTTCTCCCCCCCCCCCTCTTCTCTCTGTTGGTCGTCCCTTAAGTTTTTCTCCGTATAATTTCAGGGTTTGTTTTTTTTTGGTTTTGTTTGTTGTTGTATCATGTCTTGAGGCAGTTTATTTCTTTGTCTTTTTTTTTTTTTAAGATGCTCCCCCCCCCCCAATTCTCTCTCTCTCTGTAATTTTCTCGCGGACTCTGTCTGTCTGTCTGTCTGTCTGTCTGTCTGTCTGTCTGTCTGTCTGTCTGTCTGTCTGTCTGTCTGTCTGTCTGTCTCTCTCCTCTCTCTCTCTCTCTCTCTCTCTCTCTCTCTCTCTCTCTCTCTCTCTCTCTCTCTCTCTCTCTCCTCCCTCCCTCTCCTCTTTTAACATTTCAAATATCCAAGTGTTTTTGTTTTTTTCGTAATTCGGAGAAGGTGGAGGGGGGGGGGGGGGGGTATCCTCGGCTAGAGCTCCGAGGTTCACCAATGGTGAGATTTTGTGTATGCGACTGTTTTCGCCTGCCATGAAGGTAGCCACATTCCGACTTCGGAAATACACGTATGTTTGTATACTTTTACTTTCAGGCACTTCACAGCAACCTTTGACCTCCTCACCACACAATCCATGACCCGCATGACTCTCACTGGTTAGGCCCGTGTTGGTCAATAAAAGGGGAGGGAATGAAGACTCGGGAAATGTAAAAGAAGCTTCTGCTTCTGCTTCGTCCAACTCTCTCTCTCTCTCTCTCTCTCTCTCTCTCTCTCTCTCTTCTCTCTCTCTCTCTCTCTCTCTCTCTCTCTCTCTCTCTCTCTCTCTCTGTCTCTCTGTCTCTGTCTCTGTCTCTGTCTGTCTGTCTGTCTGTCTGTCTGTCTGTCTGTCTCTCTCTCTCTCTCTCTCTCTCTCTCTCTCTCTCTCTCTCTCTCTCATCTCTCACTCTCCTCACACACACACACAAGCAACTACCGCTGTCTGTCATAGAAGCGAAACATGCTCTGCGCTGCCGTTAAGCGCCTGACAAGTCAGGCCCCGCGCATCCGATTTGGGCATACAAGGAATCCCTGAAGGTTTTTTAAGATCAGGGACTACAGGGAAATATCGAGTTTTCATTTTCGTTTGCATCGAACGCTCAGACAGTAACTGCGGTTTTCTGTCATATGAGCGAAAACGCGTCGCGCTGCGGTTAAGTGCCTGGCAAGTCAGGCCCAGCACATCTGACTGCTTGGGTCTTGTGACTGGGGATATCATTCTGTCCCAGAGACTCGCTTTCATGGCGGTTCCAGCATGCTTCCCGATCACACAGAAAGTCTACAGAGGTCAGTCAGTATGCACACAGCCACCGACCACACTATTGCCGCCTTGCAACAACCGATTTCACAGGCACGACCAGAAACACAACACAACCGGTTGTGAGACGTCTGGACAATGGTCACTACACAAAAAGGGACATCTGTCTCACCTGCACATTTTCCTCCCTTTCACCTTCACCTGTCCGTAGTCTTGGGGCACTCACCCCTGAAGATTTTGCAACCAGCTTCCTCCTCCTCCACTCCTCGCGAACGCGCAAATTTCAGCTTTTTTCCCGTAACAAGTCGAGGCCAGTCCAGTCCACTCAGTGGCGTTCGTTTGCTGGACTTTGGACTGACTGCCCGTCAAAGGATCGCTGGGCACCACACTTCTGATTGCATCCTCAATTCTTGCTAAATAATAAAAGTAGATTAAAAAAATGAAATAGAAAATAAAACGTAGAATAGGGAATAAAATAAATGAAACAAAATCTAAACCATTTTCATTCAACAAAACCGAGAATAGGAAATAGTTTACAGAGATGAAATAGAAAATGAAAACAAAATAAAGTATAGAAATATAAAAAAAACTAGAACTAAAAAATAGGGAACAAAAATGCAAGAGATGACAGGAGCGCAATCTGGGTGACAGTGATCCTGGTGTCCGTAAACACCACCACCTACCGTGATCCTGGTGTCCGTAAACACCACCGCCTACCGTGATCCTGGTGTCCGTAAACACCACCACCTACCGTGATCCTGGTGTCCGTAAACACCACCGCCTACCGTGATCCTGGTGTCCGTAAACACCACCACCTACCGTGATCCTGGTGTCCGTAAACACCACCACCTACCGTGATCTTGGTGTTGGAAAACACCACCACCTACAGTGATCCTGGTGTCCGTAAACACCACCACCTACAGTGATCTTGGTGTCCGTAAACACCACCACCTACCGTGATCCTGGTGTCCGTAAACACCACCACCTACACTGATCATGGTGTAAACACCGCCACCTACTGTGATCTTAGTGTTGGAAAACACCACCACCTACACAGGCTTTGAGACAGTGGTCAGGAGGGATTTGGACGTAGTCACCTCTCACATATTCACAGCATTTCCTTAGGCTCCTTCCTTCCCATACTTTATTCCACGCGGGTCCTAATCTGGTGAGTGGTCGTGTGGGTCCTCTGAGAGTCCTCTTCTGTGGTGAGTCATGTGGGTCATCTGAGAGTCTGCTTCTGAAAGCCATCATGTGGATCACCTGCGAGCTGTCTCCTCCAAAAGGAGGCCATTATCTTGAAAGCTGACATCAAAATTAGCTCAGAACGTGTAAGTATATTATATAAGAAGTGTACAGCTGTAGTGGAAAACTGACTTCATCAAATGCTTGGGACGTGTAAGTATGTAAGAAGTGTACAGCTACAGTGGAGCGACTTTATTATACATACATGATTCAGGTATGGGGTGTTTAGCTCTAAAGATTTGGAGTAAAATATGGTTCCTTCTGGTAAAGCACAATGAGTCATTGAGGTTTTTTTTTTTTTATTATTGTAAAGACTGTGTTTTGGTTTGTTTGCTGCTATTGTGTTGAAAAAATACCTCCATACTCGGAATTTATTCATAAAAGATGGGCAGAAATAGTGTACTTGATAACTTTATATTAGAATTTATTTAGAAAGAAATGTACTGAAATCGGGTATTTGATAAATTTATTTTTGGAATTTATTCAGGTACAAAGATGTAGGCTGCCTATAGGAACTGATGAAGAAATTTTTAAAAGCATGCACAGTAGTGTTTTGTTTAGACACCATGCTAGCAGGCAAACGATTCCACTTTAATGCAAAATGTCACCATTAGTGAACCTAGGAACTCCGGCTGAGGAAGAAAAAATATAGTACGTGCGTAACAGGGATGTGCACGCACGCACGCACGCACGCACGCACGCACGCACGCACGCACGCCACGCACGCACGCACGCACGCACGCACACACACACACACACACAGCATGCAGTCTTACTGATGATGACTTTGTGCTTTCAGGGGCTGTGGTCTGGAATCAAGGGCCAGTGACCTGACCTGACAGTGATGTGTGAGGGCAGCTATAGTGACCTGCCTTTTCTACAAGGGGAGAGCATCATTATCAGCAAGGCCCATAACCAAGATGGTCGTCAGGGTGGACATGAGGGACTTCTTCTTCTTTCTCATGACCAGAACGGTCGTGGAGGAGACATGAGAGACGATTCTGTAGCCAGCCGTCGCCATCCAGCCCTGTCCTCCGCCTTCCTAATGAGTGTTGGACTGTCCAGGCGGGTCCACTTCTTGATGTTATCCATCCAGCTTTTGGTTTGTCTGCCTGGCGTCTGCCACCTTCTAGCGTTCCTTGTAGGACTGTCTTGGGGAGGGTGTTGTGGCGTGTGACATGGCCGAACCATGCCAGCTTCCTTTCCTTGACAGTGGCTAGTAGGGGTTCCTGAGGACCAGCCATCAGTGCGACTTAACTTCGCACATAGGTGTTGTTTTTCGATCCTTCCAGGAAATTCCAAGCAGTCGCCTGAAGCATTTCGTCTCGAACGTCTGGATCCGCTTGGTGGCTTCAGCGGTCATTGTCCAACTTTCGCAGCCGTAGAGCAAGATGGAGATGACCAGGGATCTGAACAATTTGACCTTTGTTTTGAAGGGACGCCACAGGACAAATGATCAAGGACATCTTCGAAGACAACCTGGCAAATCATCGCTGACGTGGTCAGCATCGAAGACAACACGGCAAATCATCAATGACAACATCGAAGACACCACGGCAAATCATCGAGGACAACATCGATACATTTGTTTCCATAGGTACTTTTAAGCTTCGAGGTAATTTTTATTTTAAAGAGAAGAAAACAAATGTATCTTTCATTATTATTATTATTATTTTTATTGAATAACGTAAAATGGCTTACATCCTCAACCCCACCCAGTTTTTATTTATTCTGAAAGAAAAATGATTTAAAGCATGCCCTTCAATGAATTTGTGTTTTAGGTCATAGCATTATTATCATTATTTTTTTTTAATGAACAGAATCAGCATCTGTTACATAGTTAGACATGGAAAACTGGGATGCCGGGCGTATACATGCGCGCACAACGCCCACATATATGTGGTTTTGTTTAATGAATCTATTGATAATTATGTCTTTTGCCCTAACATGTCAATGGCTAAGACTGGTGGTAATTTTTTTTTTCAATTTTTTTTCAACGATTCAGATGAAGTGATTAGTTCGGAAAATGCTATGGCCTTATATAACATGCTTATGGGGCAACAATACGGCAAAAATGTTTTTTTTTAAATAAGTTTTTTTTTAATGAGTTACATAAAGTGATCATACAACTGTTGTTATGCCCCTTGGTGCACATAGGACTGTTAATGAATGTAAGTTTCGTAATTTTATGATTTTTTTTTTAAAAAACGAATGGGATTAAAAGATAGGCTGAGACAATACCTCTGGACTGACGTAACCTTTATTGCATATAAGATACAATGATGCGTAAGGGCTTGAGGTATTTTGTGTGTGTGTTTTTTGGTGCCATTTTTTTCGCCCCCTCGAAAAAAAAAAATCAAATGATTAGTTAAAGGAAAGCAACTCTTGCTTGAACATGTCTCACTGAGACACGTAGAAATAACAGTATGATGCGATAAAAAATAATCTTTGGTGTTTATTTTCAAAGAAAATGCCCTTTGTAGTAGTTTTCAACGTTTTACAGTTTCCGATTAAAAGTAATATACACCAGAATTAATGCTCTTAGTTCTCGCGTGTAGGTATGGTAATGCTCTATAGTACTTTTCTATAGCACTGCTCTGGTATTGCTCTATAGTGCATTTTCATACATTTTGATGTGAAGAAATGAATAGTGGAAGCCAATACTCTTATCTCCATATTTCTGCTCGAAAGACAGTAAACGGATGACTAATTCTTTGATAGAGTTTTTTCATCAACCAAGACTGAAATAATTTATAATGTTTTTTTTGTTATTGTAAGAGTGGCATCCTTTGCTGATAACTTTTTTTTTTATCTTCCAATATATTGATTGCAAAAATATTATTCGTACATGCCACACTGTTTGTGTAAGATTACTTCGTTTATTATTATTATTTTTTTTAATGAATCAGATTTCATATGTAGAAAATAATACGCTACTCCCCAACATTCCTGGTAAGACTTGTGATCATCCGTGATGTCTTTTTGATTTTAAACATTTTATGACCAGGATCAATTTTTTTTGAAAACATTTTTGTGGTTATGTAGCTTTGATGCGCCACCGTCCTGGTAAGACTTGCATTTTGAGATGTTTTGAAGTAGGTTTTTTTCTGTGGTGTGTTTTTGTTTTTTCAAACATAGATGGTGGGTACGGATACAGTAATAGTTTCTTGTAGTAGTAGTAGTCGTAGTCGTAGTCGTAGTAGTAGTACGTAATGGTTGGTGTGTGTGTGTGTGTGTGTGTGTGTGTGTGTGTGTGTGTGTGTGGAGAGAGAGAGAGAGAGAGAGAGAGAGAGAGAGAGAGAGAGAGAGAGAGAGAGAGAGAGAGAGAGAGAGAAGGCAAGGCAAGGCAAGGCAAGGCAAAATTCTTTTATTCGAGGATAATAGATAAGCACTCGTGTGCTTTTTTACATCCAGTCCCCGCCCTTTTCAGGGATAACATTAAGATAGAAAAAAAATAATAGCCACAACTACACAACAACAATTATAATGATCCAAATACCAAAAATAAGCAACCATACCAAGTATCAAACAGGCAAGAAATAGAGAGAGAGAGAGGGAGAGAGAGAGAGAGAGAGAGAGAGAGAGAGAGAGAGAGAGAGAGAGGAGAGAGAGAGAGAGAGAGAGAGTTATGATAGTAGAATCGAGTTTCACAGTATAATGAACAAGTCTAGGGGGTGATCTACCATTGATATATCATTCCGATATGCACGCAGTATAAAGAAAATATAAAGTTATATTAAATGACCGTTTAAAGTGTGTTCAAGTGAAATATTTTTTTCCATACATTACAAATGTATAGCTTTCTAATTTTCTATTATTACTTCGAGGATAATGGAATAAGCGCTCGTGAGCTTTTCTACATCCAGACTCCCTGTGTATAGGTTTATTTTTTTCAATTTAGTCATCTGTTCGCACTGGTGCACAATGGCATACTCTTCCGAAAAGGGGAGCAGGGTTTCAACGTGTGGGCAAGGTTGCTTTTAGCGAGTGAGCGAGTGAGTGAGTGAGTGAGTGAGTGAGTGTGTGTGTGTGTGTGTGTGTGTGTGTGTGTGTGTGTGTGTGTGTGTGTGTGTGTGTGTGTGTGTATGTGTGTGTAGGGAGGAAGGTGGTGGTAGTAAAGAGGGGACATAACCTTTGGTAGGAGATGTATTTTAAGGGAAAGGGGTGTTGGGAGGAGGGGGTAGAATACACGTATGGATCAGTGGGGATAGGAAAAAAGGGGGAAAGGGGAGGGGGGGGGGGGCTACCTGATATTTTTTTTCATGGGGTTCAGTTTCCACGTATTCCTATCCTTTTTTAAAATAAAATTCTCGTGTGGGTTATTTTGGGTGTAATTCTTTTTAAAAAAAAAAAGGAGAAAAGCTGTTTAAACATGAAAGATTTTTAGTGGCTTTGGCTGAAAACTGGAAATTTATTCTAAAAAATTCCCAACACCAAAATCCAATAAAAACTTTGGATTTTGACAGGACTGGTAATTAGAACAATTTGGTAGAACTTCTGCGTTCCCTGGCTATGCTAAATTTTTTATCCGGTGATGAAAACGATCTGTACCGTTGTGTCTAAAGCTGCACACCATAGTGTCTACCTGTTCTTGTGTCCACATGCATGCATGCAGACAGACCAGCCAACGGACTGACAACCCTCTCCCGAATATTAACCTTTTAACACTAACCCTAACCCTTTACAACTAACCTTTACAATATTACTCTAACCCTGGCCCGTCATGTGGACACAAATAGCAAGTAGATTCCTTGGTACATGCTGACACTATGGCAAAACATTTTTGTCACCTATGGTTGGGGGTGGTTGTAGAACTTTATCTTTTTCGAAGTACTCTCAGACAGCAACTACTGTTGTCTGTCATATGCTGCGCTGCTGTTAAGTGTTTGACAAGGCAGGCCCAGTGTATATAATTTTGGCGTAGGAGAGAATCGCTATCATTTGTCTTGTTTTTAAGAAATGGCAGGAAAATGGACCAAAAAGGTAGAAAATAGACGAGAAGATAAGAAGAAAAGAAACGAGGCAGAAATATGAGAGAAAAGAGGGAATTCCTAGCACAGAATTTCCAGAAGGTGGGGATACTATTTACACTAACAGATGAGGGGTGGGGGTGGAAGGGAGGATTGGGGTTAGAATTTTAAGGAAAGAGATAGGTAGTCATGGTAAGTTTTGGGAGGGGGGCAGTTTAGGAAAGATATTTTCTTTTATTTAAAAAGATTATGGGGTGCAGATTTTTTAAAAAGTATGATTTTATTATAGGGATTGGTGAAGTGATGGATTTTCAGAGGGTGGGGGAGGGGGAAGAGGATGGGAGGGAAAAGGAGTAGGGGAGAGGAGGGGAGAGGGGATGTATCTTAGGCCAGGGGTGTTTAAAGGTGGGGGGGGGGGGTGTAGAAAGTGATGTTTAGATCAGTGGGAATGAAAGACTCTGTGTGTGTGTGTGTGTGTGTGTGTGTGTGTGTGTGTGTGTGTGTGTGTGTGTGTGTGTGTGTGTGTGTGTGTGTGTGTGTGTGTGCTCAATTTCTTTTATTTAGAAGAGAAGGCAGTAAGCACTCGTGTGCTTTTTTCAATCCAGTCTCCCAGTACATACATTTTGGCAAAGTTTATCATCCTTCCCAAATTCTCTCATTTTTTTTATTCTGACAATGATGGAATAAGCACTTGTGTGTTTTCTTACATGCAGTCTCCCTGAGAGAGGGAGAGAGAGAGGGGGTAAGGGAGGGAGGGAGGGTGTTATCAAGTTTTATGGTTTCAAGGTTAAAGGAAAAAACAGTTAAAACAAAAAATTTACATCCAGTCCCCCTGTGCATACTGTTGACAAATTTTGTCAGCCATCCCCATGGGCACACAAGTGTGTGTGCACTGGAGGCATATCTACCGAATGGTATATCACTGGTGTTGATTACCCCCAATTCATTAGATATATTGTAAAACCAGAGAGAGAGAGAGAGAGAGAGAGAGAGAGAGAGAGGAGAGAGAGAGAGAGAGAGAGGAGAGAGAGAGAGAGAGAGAGAGTTTCTTTTTGTTTGTTTGTTTGTGGGTTGTTTTTGTTTTTTTTTAGCAGAAAAAGTAGTTTGCTACTTGTATTGGATGAATGTTTGGTGTATGGTCGATCACTGGTGTCTTAGGTTGTGTTTTTTCTTTTTCTGTTGTTGTTGTTTTTAACCTTTTGTCTTTACATCCATTCAGTAACGGTGTCAGATAAAAATGACCTGGCCCTATGACTATCACAAGAATGGCATTTTTGGGGGGTAATTCTATGCAAGAGGCAAAAATCATATTTGCAGACTGTTGTAGAATTTACGTTCTATACGTTATGTGAAAAAAATGAAGACTTGTGACAGTATTTTTGTGCATTTGTAAATGGAGGTTTTCAGAATTGAAAGGAATACTGTCAGTGTGGTAGTGTGTAAGAGATAGACATGAGCGCATGTGTGTATGCACATGTGCACGTTAGTGTTTGCATCAATGTTTGACAGAGGGGTGGTTGTCTTTTAGTTTCTTTAGGTGAGGAGGAGGGAGGAGGAGGAGGAGGGTTATAGGAATGTTTAGGAGGAATGGTAGTCCATGTTCAGATCTGAGAATTTATATATTTTGGAGAGAGAGAGAGAGAGAGAGAGAGAGAGAGAGAGAGAGAGAGAGAGAGAGAGAGAGAGAGAGGTGATGGAAATGTTTTTAACAAAAAATGTACATAGTATATTTTGGTTTTTTTGCAATGAGTTTGAATGAAAGAAATACGATAGTGTATTTTTCGTTGTTTAAAAAAAAATTAATGCAAGAATTAGATGGCATATATTTTCGTGTTTTTTAAATTTTTTTATCTGATTGAATGCAAGAAATACAATAGTATTTTTCGTTGTTTCTTTTTATAATGAAATTGAATTATGATACAATAATATGTGTTTTTTGTTCATAATGAAATTACATGCAAGAAATGCAATAGCATTTTTTTTTTACAATGAAATTGACTGCAAGAAATACAACAGCACAATGTTTCAGCTTTTTAAAAGATGAAATTGACTCCAAGAAACACATTAGTATATTTTTGTTTTTGAAAGAAATTGAAAGCAAGAAACACAATATCATATATATATTATATATATTTTAAAATAAAGAGCTTGAATATAAGAAATACAATAGTACATTTTTTAATAAAGAAATTGAATGCAAAAAATACAAAAGTAAATCTTTCTTTTTTTCATAGAGAAATTCAGTGCAGAAAATACAAGAGTACTTTTTTGTTTTTCATGAGATCAAATGCAAGAAATACAATAGTGAATTTTTCGTAATTTTTGACTTTGAATGCAAGAAGTACACTAAATTTTTCGCGTATCTTTAAATTTTTTAATTTTTTTTATAAGAATGAATGCAAGAAATACAATCTAATTCTTTGTTGTTGTTTTTCTAAGTCTTGGCAAGATTTTGGTTGAATGAAATGTCAGTTGAAAAAAAAAATTCCTGTGATAGCCTTTGATACTGGCAGGGGTGTTATTAGTTTATATAGTAGTGTGTGGGAGAAAGTGGCTTTCACTTAACTTTTTAATTTTTGTTTGGTGTGGGGTTTTTTTTTCGAGTCAGGCCGGGCCAAAGGCGCGGTTCTTGCTAAAAAATGCCTATGGTGCTGTCACTAAGAGACATTGTTCCTTAGAAGTTATCTTCATTTCATTAAAAAAAAAAATCGAATCTTTGATAAGTCATTTTCAAAATGATTGCATAGGTGGTACCTACACTTGTTTTTCCTCCACTACTTTTTCCTCAATTTTTTATGACATCCAATGTAATATAAAAGGAACCTGGTTCTTTACATGGAAATGATGTTAGGGTGTATTGGTGGCAGATCTGTGTATTGATTTTCGCTAGCAGATGCAGGTCCATAACAGATTTTACACCAATAGGGCTTATGAAAAATGAATTTATCTGAAAGATTTCATGCTGTAGTCTAGTAGTTGGTTAAGTGTGCCTGTGTGTGTGTGTGTGTGTGTGTGTGTGTGTGTGTGTGTGTTGTGTGTGTTGTGTGTGTGTGTGTGTGTGTGTGTGTGTGTGTGTGTGTGTGTGTGTGTGTGTGTGTGTGTAGGTGTGTTAGGTGTGTAGGTGTGTGTGTGTAGGTGTGTAGGTGTGTGTGTGTGTGTAGGTGTGTGTGTGTAGGTGTGTGTGTGTGTGTGTGTGTGTGTGTGTGTGTGTGTGTGTGTGTGTGTGTGTGTGTGTGTGTGTGTGTGTGGTGTTGTTTAGGGTGTTTCCTGGCTGTAAAGATAGCATGGCTGGAATTAAGCTGTTTTGTCACTTCTGTGTTTTGACAGCATATTGACATGATAGTATATTTTTCAGGGATTTTTAAATAATGAAATTGAATGCAAGAAATGCAATGGTGTATTTTTCGTGTTTTAAATAATGAAGTTATATACAAGAAATACAGTTGTATATTTTTGAGTTTTTTTTCCACAGTGAAATTGAATGGAAGAAATACAAAAGTATATAGTATAATATTTGTTTTTTTCACAATGAAATTGAATACAAGAAAGACAGTAGCCTTATTTCTGTTTTTTTTTTTTAAATAATGAAATTGAATGCAAGAAATACAATTCTATATTTTCAATTTCTTATGATGAAACTGACTCAAAAGTAACAATAGTGTATGTTTCATTTTTTAATGAAATGGAATGCAAGAAACCCAATAGTAAATTCTTCTTTTTGTTAAAGAAATTGAATGCAAGTAATACAATATTATTGTTGGTTATTATGAGATCAAATACAAAAAATACAATTGTCTTTTTCGATTTTTATGAGCTCAAATGCAAGAAATGAAGTACTTGATTTTTTAAATATTTTTATTGAAATCTAATGTGAAAGAAACAATGGTATATTTTTCAGTTTTTTTAAAAAACGAAATTGAATGCATGAAATACAATAGTATTTTTTCGGAATTTTTATGATGAAACTGACTGCATGAAATACAATAGTATATGTTTCATTTAAAAAAAAATGAAATTGAATAGAAAAACCACAATAGTAATTTTTTTGTCAAAGAAATTGAATGCAAGAAATACATTAGTATTTCGGGGGAGATGTTATTATGAGATGGAATGCAAGAAATACAATATGGTTAAAAAAAATTACAAGATTAAATGAAAGGAATACTGTGGTTTTTTGTTGTTTTTTTAAATATATGATTTTATTCAAGAAATAAAATGTATTTCTTCGTTTACTTTTTAAGTCTTGGCAATATTTTTATCTAATAAAATATCAGTTGTAAAAATATCTTGACCTGCAATAGCCTTTTATTTTAGCAGGGGTGTTACTAGTTTATATATAGTGGTGTGGAGTACGTGTGGGAAAGACTTTTTTCTTTTTCTTTGCCTTTTTTGAGTGTGTTCAAATGGCACCCAGTGTAATATAAAAGGGTTCTATGCTTGCCTTTGCCTTGAAATGACTTTAGCGTGTATTGGTGGCAGATCTGTGTGTTGATTTTGAGCTAGAAAATCCATAACAGATTTTACATCATTACAGCTTATGAAAAATTGATATGTCTGAAAGATTTCATGCTATAGTCCTATAGTGTATTGTTAAGTGTGCCTTTGTGTGTGTGTGTGTGTGTGTGTGTGTGTGTGTGTGTGTGTGTGTGTGTGTGTGTGTGTGTGTGTGTGTGTGTGTGTGTGTGTGTGATATTTTTGTTTTTGCTTTTGTTTTTTGAAATGATGGAGGAAAAAGATGTATTGAAATGTTACTTTAAAATTGCAATGTTTTTTAACTTTAAAAAATCTGTGTGCATTTTAACATTTCACATTTGTTGTTTTACCAGTTCTGGTAGAAGAAAACCAGTTTTTTTTTTCGCTAAAGGACAGATATAGATTTGCCTCCCATGCAATGGTAAATTGGAAACCCCATTTATCAGTAGCATATTTTAAGTCAGGCTTTTTTGGTTTCTTAAAATGTCTTTGGTTTTTTTTTTTGCTTTAGGGTTTCAAGTATCATCAGTGGTTTCCTTGCTCTATTAGTAGTACACTTTATAAAAAAAAATCAAAACCAACGAAACTTTGTTTTGCCTCATACTCAGATAAACTTGTTCTAAATATCTCAACTGTAAATGTAGCATGGCATGGATAAAATTGCAATGCAATTGAATTACTGTTATCATGTTGTAAGATGATGTAATTGCACTTATTTATTTGGGGTGTTTTCTGGCTGTAAAGATAACATGGCTTGAATTAAGATTTTTGTCACTTGTGTTTTTTTGAGGCCATATTGACATGATATTTAAGGTAACAATTTTTTGGCTGTAAAGATAACATGGCTGGAATTAAGCTTTTTGTCACTTGTGTGTTTTAAAAGCATATTGACAAGAATTTGAAGGTAACCCTCTTTTCTGGCTGTAAACATGGCTAGAATTAAGTTTTCTGTCACTTTGTTTTAAAAGCGTAATGATTTTCTGTTGAACTAAGGTACCTGTTCTTTGTGGCTGTATAATTTACATGGCTGGAATTGAGTTTTTTTCCTCACTTGGTGTTTCAAAAGCATATTGACATGATAGTATATTTTTCAGAGCTTTTCAGATAATGAAATTGAATGCAAGAAATGCAATAGTATATTTTTCTCTTTTTAATAATGAATTTGAATGCAAGAAATTCAGTAGGACATGTTTTGTTTTTTGATAATGAAATTGAATGCAAAAAATACAATAGGATTAATTTTCTTTTTTTTCATAATGAAATTGAATGCAAGAAATACAACAGTAGTAGCTTTCGTTTTTATAATGAAATTGTATGCAAGAAATACAATGGTATATGTTTCATGTTTTTCTTTTATAATGAAATTACAGGAAATAAATAGTATTTTTTGTTTTTGTAAATGACAAAACTTTCTGCAAGAAATAGAATAGTATTTGTTTCTTTTTTTCTTTTTAGGAAATTAAATGCAAGTAACACAATAGTATATTGGTGTTTTTATTATTATTATGAAATTGAATGCAAGAAATCCAGTAGTGTCTTTTTGATTTTTATATGCTCAAATAAGCTCAAATGCAAGAAATACAATAGTTGTTTTTTTTTTAAAGATCGAAAGCAAGAAATACAATGGTATTTTTTAATAGCTTTTTTTAAAATAATGAAATTGAATGCAAAAAAATACAATAGAAATTTTCAGTTTTTTTTTTAAATGATAAAACTGACCATAGAAAATACAATAGTATATGTTCCATTAAAAAAAAAACTGAGTGCAAGAAATACAATTGTAATTTTTTCTGTTTTTTTTTTTTTTTGTCAAAGAAACTGAATGCATAAAAGAAATATATTAGTAGGTCTTTTGGGGGTGGGGGTGGGGTGGGAAGTGGGTGTTATCAGGGAATACAATAGGGTCTTTTTCGACTTTTATGAGATCAAATGCACGAAATACGTTAGTGTATTTTATGTATTTTTCATGAGATGGAATGCAAGAAATACAACAGTGTATTTTCTGTATTTTTTTTTAAAAAGATCAATTGCAAGAAATACCCTATTTTTGTTTCTAAATCTTTTTTTAAAGATGTAATACAAGAAATAAATGTATTTCTTTGTTTACTCTAAGATTTTGTTCCAATGAAATATCAGTTGTAAAATTATCTAGACTGGCAATAGCCTTTAGTTTTTATATTGGCAGGGGTGTTGTTAGTTTATATATAGTGGTGTGTGAAGTATATTTGAGAGAACATGCCTTTCTTTTTTTTCTTTTTCTTTTCCTTTTCCTTTTTTTGCTGTTGAAATGGCATCCAATATAGTATAAAAGGGACCAGGTTCTATGCTTGCCTTTGCCTTGAAATGACATTAGTGTGTATTGGTGGCAGATCTGTGTATTGATTTTGGCTTGCAGATTGATAACAGATTTTACACCAATACAGCTTATGAAAAATGAATGTATTTGAAAGATTTCATGCTATAGTTCAGTAGTTGGTTAGATAAGTGTGTGTGTGTGTGTGTGTGTGTGTGTGTGTGTGTGTGTGTGTGTGTGTGTGTGTGTGTGTGTGTGTGTGTGAGTGAGTGAGTAAGTGAGTAAGTGTGTGTGTGTGTGTGTGTGTGTGTGTGTGTGTGTGTGTGTGTGTGTGTGTGTGTGAGGGGAGGTTGTTGGTTTTTGCTTTTTTGAAATTGTAATTCAAATATTGTTACAAAAATCTAGTCATGTACTGGCCTTTGATAAGGGCAGGAATCAGTATGGAAATTATTTATTGCCAAATTCATTTTCAAGTTATGGAAAATCAAGTTGTTTGTGTGTGGATTTAAAGAAATCTCTGTACAATTGCTGGATTTCGCAGCTAACTTTAAAAAATTGCCTTTTTTAAATTAGGGAGGAAGAGGAAGTATTAAAATGTCACTTTAAAATTGTAATGTTTTGACTTTATAAAAATGTGTACATTGTGTTTAACAACCATTCACTTTGTTGTTTTACCAATTCTGGTAGAAGAAAAACATTTTTTGCCAAAAAGAATGACAGATATTGATTTTCCTCCCATGCAATGGTAAATTGGAAGCCAGATTTTTTCAGTAGCATAGTCCCTGTTTTTTTTTTTTTTTTTTTTTACTTATTTTTAAAAAAATATATTTTTGTTGGTTTTTTTTGTTTTGCTTTGGGGTTTGCAAGTATTATCAGTGGTTTTCTCGCACTATTAGTACACTTCATTGCAAAAAACAAAGCAAAAAACTTTTTGCCTCATACCCAGATAAAGTTGTTCTAGAATCTCAACATTAATTTTTTTTTAATGTGGATGGCATGGATAAAATGGCAATACATTTGAATTTCACTATGACATTATGTTAATGTAGTAACATTTTATTATAATATTTTATTTAATATTTTATTACTTAATTGTTAAGTATACTACATGATAAAGTTGAATGCAAGAAGTACAATAGTATTATTTTTCGTTTTTTAAAAAATTGAATGCAAGGAATACAGTAATATATTTTTCAGTGTTTTTTTTTTTTTTTAAAGAAATTAATTGCAAAAAATACAATTGCATTTTTTGTTTTTTGTTGTGATAAAACTGACTGCAAGAAATACATTTCAATTTTTTTAAAAATTGCAAGAATGCAAGAATTACAAAAGTAAATCTTTTTGTCAAAGAAATTGCATGCAAGTAATAGAAAAACTTTTTTTTTTTTTGGGGGGGGGGGGATATTATGAGATCAAATGCAAGAAATACAATAGGGTCTTTTTCGATTTTTATGAACTCAAAATGCAAGAAAGACAATAGTATATTTTCCTTTTTTTTTTCTTCTAAATTGAATGCAGAAATAAAACGGTATCTTTCTTTTTTTTATAATGAAACTGACTGCAAGAAATACATGTTTCATGCTTTTAACGAAATTAAATGCAAGAAATAGGTGTTTTTTTTTGGGGGGGGGAGGGGGGGGGGTTATCATGAGATCAATGCAAGGAATACAATGGGGTGTTTTTCAATTTTTATGAGACTGAATGCAAGAAATACACTGATATATTAAAAAAAAAGATTTAATGAAAGAAAAAATGTATTTCTTTGTTTACTTTTAAAGTCTTGGCAAGATTTTGGTCTAATGAAATATCAGTTGTAAAAATACCTAGACCTGCAATAGCCTTTGATATTGTCAGGGATGTTATTAGTTTATATATTGGTGTGGGAAGTATATGTGGGAGAAAATGCCTTTCATTTTTCTTTTTCTTTTCCTCTTTTTGTGTTTTGAAAGGACATCTAATGTAATATAAAAGGGACCAGGTTTTATGCTTTCCTTTGTATTAAAATGAAGTTAGTGTGTATTGGTGGCAGATCTGTGTATTGATTTTCGCTAGCAGATGCATGTGGATAACAGATTTTACACCAATATAGCTTATGGAAAATGAATGTATCTGAAAGATTTCATGCTGTAGTCTAGTAGTTGTTGTTTTTTGCTGTTTTTTTTTAAATTGTTGATTTAAAATAGTATTAATAATAAAATCTAGTCAAGCACTGGCCTTTGATAAAGGCAGGAATCAGAATCAGAAATTATTTATTGCCAAATTTATTTTCAAGTTAAGGCAAATCAAGTTCTGTGTGTGGTTTTAAAGAAATCTCTGTAAAATTGCTTGGTTTATAGCTGCAGTCAAAATTTGACTTTAAAACTACTTTTTTTTTAAATAATGGAGAATGGAATATTAAAATGTCAATTTAAAATTGCAATTTTGGTTTTACTTTTAACAACAATCTGTGTGCATTTGGTTGAACAGCCTTTCATATTTGTTGTTTTACCAATTCTGGTACAAGAATTTTTTTTGGCTAAAGGAGGACATTAATGTTCCCCCCATGCAATGGTAAATTGAAAACCTCGTTTCTCTGTAGCATATCGTTTTTTGTTTGATTTTTCTGTTTTTTTTTAATATTATTATTCTTTTTTTTTTTTAGCTCTAGGGTTGCAAGTGTTATCAGTTTCCTTTGCTTAATTAGTGCATTTCATTACTAAAAACAAAGCAAAAAAACCTTACTTTTTGCCTCATGCCCAGTTAAGCTTGCTCTGGAGTCTGAACTATAAATGTAGGATGGCATGGATAAAATTGAAACCCTATTGAATTATTGTAATGATGATAATGTGAGATAAAATCCAAAGTCCATCTGAATGAGTGAAGAAAATGTTTCCTTTTTTGTTTAGAGTGCCAACAAGATGATTTTTTTGGTAATAAGCATTACTAGCTACTTCCATTTATCCTTTATTTTACAACTCTCCTATTTGATGATTTTTTTAAAGTTTAGAAATCAAGTGGTGCCACACACCAGTGGCACTTGACTACCCCAACTGACTTTCTTAACAATTCAAGCTTTGTACAACTCCCTCTTCTTTAAAACTTACAAGATTATGTATTGCACGTATTTATTCGGGGTGTTTTCTGGCTGTAAAATTAATATAGCTGGAATTCAGCTTTTTGTCACTTGTGTGTTTTAAAAGGATATTGACATGATGTTGAAAGTAACTGTTTTCTGGCTGTAAAGATAACGTGGCTGGAATTAAGTTTTCTGTCACTTTGTTTTAAAAGGATATTGATATTCTATTTAAATAAGGTAACTGTATTTCAAAAGTATTTTGACATGATGGTATATTTTTCCGTTTTTTTTTAAATGATGAAATTGAATGCAAGAAATAAAATAGTATATTTTTCAGGGTGTTTTAGATAATGAAATTGAATGCAAGAAATGCAATGGTATATTTTTCGTTTTTTTTTGTAATGAATTTTAATGCAAGAAATTCAGTAGTACACGTTTTTTTTCATAATGATATTGAATGCAAGAAATACAATAGTTTATATTTCGTTGTTTTTCATAATGAAACTGAATACTAGAAATAAAATAGTATTATTTCGTTTTTTATAATAAAATTTAATACAAGATGTAAATGGTATATTTTTCAGGCTTTTCTTTAAAAATGAAATTAGTTGCAAGAAATACAAAAGTTTTTTTTTAAGATGATGAAATTGCCTGCAAGAAATACAATATATTTCAAATTTATGAAATTGAATGCAAGAAATACAATCGTAATTTTTTTTGTTCTTTTTTGTCAAAGAAACTGAATGCAAGTTATACAGTAGTATCTTGGGTATTTTTTTAAATTATGAGATCAAATGCAAGAAATACAGTAGTGTCTTTTTAGATTTTCATAAGCTCAAATGTAGGAAATACAATAGCGTATTTTTCGTATATATTTTATGAGATCAAATGCAAGAAATACAATGGTATATTTTTTTAGTTAAACGAAATTATGAAAAAAATACAATAGTATTTTTCAGTTTTTTTATGATGAAAGTTGCTGTAAGATATACAATAGGATATATTTTTAAAATGAAATTAAATGCAAGAACTACAATAGTAAATTTTTATGTGTTTTTTTGTCAAAGAAATTGAATGCAAGAAAGACAATAGTATTTTTTCTTTGGGGGGGGGGGGGGGGGGGGGGGGGGGGGGGGGGGGGGTAGGGGTGGTTCATTAGATCGAATAGAAGAAATACAATAGGGTCTTTTTCGATTTTTATGAGATCCAATGCAAGAAATACAATAGTGTATTTTTGGTATTTTTCATGCGATGAATTGCAAGAAATGCACTATTGTTTTTGTTTTTTATAGATAAGATTTAATGCACAAAATAAGATGTATTTCTTTGTTTACTTTTTTAAAGTCTTGGCAAGATTTTGGTCTGATAAAATAACAGTTGTAATATTATCTAGACATGCACTAGCCTTTAGTTTTTATATTGGCAGGGCTTAGGGATGTTATTAGTTTATATATAGTGGCGTGTGAAGTATATTTCGGAGAAGATGCCTTTCTTTTTTTTCTTTTTCTTTTTTTTTTGAAATGGCACCCAATGTGATATAAAAGGAACCAGGTCCTGTGCTTGCCTTTACATGGAAATGATGTTAGTGTGTATTGGTGGCAGATCTGTGTATTGCTTTTCGCCAGCAGATGCAGGCCCATAACAGATTTTACATCAATACAGCTTATGAAAAATGATCATATCTGAAAGATTTTATGCTATAGTCTTTTAGTCCATTAAGTAGTTCTATTGGGGGGGGGGGGGGGGGGGGGGGGCTTGTTGGTGAATGCTTTTAAAAAAACTAAAAAACATTGATTCAAATACCTTTACAAAATTGAAATGTAGTCATATACTGGCCTTTTGATAAAGGCAGGAATCAGAATAAGAAATTATTTAATGCCGATTTTTTTTCAAGTTATGGCAAATCAAGTTCTCTGTGTGTGGTTTTAAAGAAAATATTTAATATTGATGGATTATAGCTGTATTCAAAATTTGACTTGAAAAAATTGCCACGTTTTTTAACTGATGAAGGAATAGGAAGTATTGAAATCCCCCCCCCCCCCCCCCCATGCAATGGTAAATTGGAAATCCCACTTGTCAGTAGCATATTTCAAGTGTTTTTTCTGTTTTTGTTTTTTTTCAAATTTTGGTTTTTTTAAATATTATTTTGCTTTAGGGTTGCAAGTATT
>CM060349.1:12456964-12461964 GCA_030674155.1 Stramonita haemastoma
ACATACATACATACATACATACTACATACATACATACATACATACATACATACATACATACATACATACATACATACATACCAAATCTTTTATTCTAAAACTGATTTTTACCTATTCTTCTCAGTATAAATTTTACATTGATGTGACAATGAATAATCGATGAGGATAGCAATGATGGTGGTGGTGGTTGTGTGTGTGTGTATGTATGTGTGAATGTGTGAATGTGTGTGTGTGTGTGTGTGCGTGCGTGCGTGCGTGCGTGCGTGTGTATGTGTGTATGTGTGTGTGTGTGTGTGTGTGTGTGTGTGTGTGTGTGTGTGTGTGTGTGTGTGTGTGTGTGTAGAAATATTTCGGAGCTTTTATTGTAAAAATGTAAAAAAAATTCGTTTCGAGATCTTATATTTTAAAACAGACTTTTGCTTGTTCTTCTCAGTAGAACTATTAAATTTATATGACAATGATTAATCGATGATGATAGCAATGATGGTGGTTGTGGAGGTGTGTGTATGTGTGTGTATGTGTCTATATGTGTGTGTCTATATATGTGTGTATATGTGTGTGAGTGTGTGTGTGTGTGTGTTTGTGTGCGCGCGCACGTGTGTGTGTGTGTGTGTGTGTGTGTGTGTGTGTGTGTGTGTGTGTGTGTGTGTGCACGCGCGAGTGTGTTTGTGAACTTGTGCATATGCAAGCATTCGTGTTTAGGTGTAAATGTGAGTGTGCTGGCGTGCGTGCGCGCACGTGGATGTGTATGTGTGCGTGATTGCGTGTGTGTGTGTGTGTGTGTGTGTGTGTGTGTCCATGTACGTGCGTGCGTGTATGCTTGCCAGCATACACGTTGTGTGTGTGTATGTGTGCGTTAGTGTGTACGCGCTTCTGTGTGTGTGTGCGTTTGTGTGTGTGTGTGTCTGTGTGTGAGTGTGTGTGCGTGCGTGTGTATGTTCGTGCGTGCGCACGCGCGTGTGTGTGTGAGTGTGTGCGCGTGCATGCACGAGTGTGTGTGCATGTACTAGTAGCCTGTATCTGTGTCTGTGAGCTCCTGTGTATGTGTGCGTGTTTGTGTGTGAATGTATGTATGTATGTATGTATGTATGTAATGTATGTATGTATGTATGTATGTATGTATGTATGTATGTATGTATGTATGTATGTATGTATGTATGTATGTATGTATGTATGTATGTATCTATGTATCTATGTATGTATGTATGTATGTATGTATGTATGTATGTATATATACACACACACACACAACCTTCTGTGTGTGTGGGCGTGTGCATGCATCCGCGCGCGCGCGTGCGCAAAAGCCGGCCACACAGCTAACCTTCGATCTTTGCGCCTGTGCCACAAAATATCTCTGTGGTCCCGCCTCCCCCCTCCCTCCCTCCCATTGCCCCCCTTTATTTAATTGACAGTTTTTAATCAGTATTTTTTTCCCCTACATCTCTGTAAATGTTATAATCATATTCTTCATTCATCTCATAATTAAGAAAGGAAAATACAGAATCATAACTACTGTTTAACTCGATATTTCAATTCCAACTCCAATTAAACGCGAAAACAAAAAATCTGCTACCTTTCCTCAAATCGTTTGACAAGTTTGTGCAAGTGAGCCTGCGGTTTTCCTTTATACACTGGTTATCCTGTGGGATTCCTAACTGGGAAATCTCAGTTTTTAAATCCCACTACAGTCCTAAATCCCTGAAGTCGGCATGTGGCTACCTTAGTGGTGGGCAAAGACGGTCACATATGCAAACTCTCACCATTGGTGAACCTCGGAGCTCTAGTCGAGGGCGAAAAAAGGAAAAAAAAGAGTCATAAATTTTTTCAGACTTTTTTTGGTCAGTTCTCTTTCTCTGTTTCTGTCTCTCTATCTGTCTGTCTCTCTGTCTGTGTCTCTCTCTCTCTTTCTCTCTCTCTCTCTCTCTCATTCATTGTATTATTTGTTGCTGTTGTTTAACAGAAATAGTTTTCAATGTGGAGTATCTAAATGCTTTTTTTGTGCAACCATTAATGTGTGGTACCTTTGTATTTTGGTTGGGAAAATGTTATCATCTTTCAGTGTTATATATTAATGGACGACCCCACCCCCACCCTCCCACAATGTGTATGTATGCCAATGGCCAAAACACATTAAACATTTGAATCTCTCTCTCTCTGTCTGTCTCTCTCTCTCTGTGTGTGTCTCTCTCTGTCTCTCTCTCTCACACCATCTATCCCCGTCTTCTCTCTCTCTCTCTGTCTCTCTCTCTGTCTCTGTCTCTCTCTCTGTCTCTCTGTCTCTCTCTCTCTCTCTCTCTCTCTCTCTCTCTCTCTCTCTCTCTCTCTCTCTCTCTCTCTCTCTCTCTCTCTCTCCATTCTCTCTCACCATCTACTCCCGTCTTCTCTGTCTCTGTCTCTGTCTCTGTCTCTGTCTCTCTCTCTCTCTCTCTCTCTCTCTCTCTCTCTCTCTCTCTCTCTCTCTCTCTCTCTCTCTCTCTCTCTCTCTCTCTCTCTCTCTCTCTAGGGGGACGGATAGCCTAGTGGTCAGAACATTGCGCTGGCAATTTGAAGACCCGAGTTCGAGTCCGGTCGAGGAGATTTTTTCTCCTGGAGTTAACATCAGTGCTGACTCCACTCTCCCCAAAAGTCCTTCGGATGAGACTTTTAACCGAGGCCCCGTGTGCGAACGCACGCAGAACATCTTGCGCACACGTTAAATCCTGTTCCGCTTTTCGTAAGAGTGGAGTCGGCACTGATGTTAACTCCAGGGGAAAAATCCCCTCCAACGGGAATCGAACCCGGGTCGTCAGATTGCGAGCACAATGCACTGACCACAAGGCTATCCCGATAGTAAGTGTGGAGTATAGCCTGTCAAGCAGTCTCAAAGCAGATGAACTTCTATCGCAGTATGACTACATCATCCTCATCACTTTTGATCGTCATGCAATAATAAAAGCTACCTCATCTTCTGCAAGCTGGAATATAATTATAATCGTGGAGTACAGCCTTGTCAAGTAGTCTCAAAGCTGTAGCATCTCTATAGCAGCATCATAATGTCCTTCTCATCCTCCTTGATCATTATACATTTTTTTCTTTTATACCGAGGATAATGGCATAAGCACTGATGTGCTTTTTTTTACATCCAGTCCCCGTGTGTATGCAGTTTTGTAAATGTCATCTGTTCCCAATAAAAGATAATTGTCTGACTGGGTGGTCCAAGTTGCTCTTGTCTCATGGTGACCTGTGTTTTGGTTCCCCTTACACTTACCTGTCTCTGTCTGTCTGTCTGTCTGTCTGTCTGTCTGTCTGTCTGTCTGTCTCTGTCTCTCTCTCTGTCTCTCTCTCTGTCTCTCTCTCTTTCTCTCTGTCTCTGGGCCTATCTATGTATCTATCTCTCCACCCCTCTCTCTCTTCCTCCTCCGAAAAGTGTAACAGGTTTTGATGAGTGCAAAAGATGTTTTACACGCGTTTGCACATGGAAATGTGGCTTATATTGTCATCCGCAAGACAGGGGGGGGGGGGGGCAGTGGAATGGATACTGATGATGGGGAAAATGTCCTCACACTGATGCCTCGGTTTTGGCTCAAACCCTGGCCGTCAGATCGTGAGTTCAACACTCTGACCTCTAGGTTCATTCTCCAGAGATCACAGTCCTCACCAAGTGAAAAAGATTAAACACTTCCCTAAACCTTCTCTTCACCTTTTCAACTAATCTACCACCTTGGTTCAGAAGAACCACGACGGCCATGTTGCTGTCAGAATCCTGGAACGATTCCACAACCGTGAACACCTCACCCCACACTGAAGATTCCTCCGTGCATTCCCAACCCCTGTACAAAGTCAGCAGATACATCTGGTACATCGGGGCCCCCACTGTCTTCCTCCTGGGAAACTTCGGCAATGTCTGCACTCTCCTCATCATGCGGAGAATGAAGTCCAGCGAGACCTTGATCAACATCTACTTCACTGCTCTGGCTGTTCTAGACTTAGTCATTCTGGATGTTTTTCTGGTGGACGAATGGGCGGGAATCACATTCGGAGTGTTCGTCAAACATCAGGAGGATTCGATTTGCAAAATCTATAACTGGGTTAAAACTGCATCTACTACGATCGGTGGATGGTATTTGGTGAGTATGACCATCCATCGAGCTATCTCTGTAGTGTGGCCACACCGTGTTAACCTCTTGTGTACGCGGAGATTGGTGATTGGGGTGGTGGTGGGAATGACAGCGTTTTTTGCAGCTGTGTACTCGCACTACCTATATGGATACCAGCTCCAATACTTGAACGAAACTGGGAAGTACCGCTGCAAGCTGAAGCTGGGAAACTACCTCACGTTCGTGGAAGAAATCTTCACGTATGTGGACCTGGTCTTCTACTCTCTGCTTCCCTTCCTCTGCATCATCTTGGCCAACAGCGTGCTGGTTTGGAAACTCAGAGGAACAGTGGAAGAATTTCGCCACAAAATGGCGGAAAAAAGAGTCAGTCCTGGCGCGAGAGAGAGCGGCCAAATCCGTGACCTTGACCGTGATTCTGGTGTCTGTGGCCTACATTGTTCTGACCTTGCCAGCTTCCGTGGACTACATCGCCTGGTTCGTGTTCGATCCTTCAGTGGTTTTGACCGTGTCTGAACAGGCCAAGACTCATTTCATGCGGGCTGTCACGCACGTGTTGATGTTCAGTAACAGCGCTGTGAACTTTTACCTGTACTGTTTGACTGGGGGCAGGTTCAGAATGGAATTTGTGAGGATTTTCTGTCCTAGGAGATTGCATGGAGGTTCAACCAGTATGAGTGAATAGCTTCGAAAAAAACAAGTCTAGTATGTGCAAAATATAAAAGAAAAAAGACCAAAAGTAGTGTAGGATTTACTCCCTTAGCTGTGATAATAAGTCTGTTTTTTCATATCATTTTTCTTAAGCCACATTAAAAAAAAAAGTGATGCAGTAAAATTTTGTATCAGTACTCTTTGTTCCCATGTCAAACATTGTGTATTCATTTTGGTTTCAAGGACACTGATTTG
>CM060349.1:12469464-12499464 GCA_030674155.1 Stramonita haemastoma
GTGTGTTGTATAGGTCGAATGCAAGCGCTTTGATTTGTTTTTGCAAGATATAGCGCTATGTAAATTCCAATTATTATTATTATTATTATTATTATTATTATTATTATTATTATTATTATTATTATTATTCGGTAGGTATCCGTATCATTCCAGCAATGTCCGTATGAAAAATCATTCTCCAATCTTTTTTGACGAAACGGAGAGGGGAGATTACCGTGACTGCTTACACCTTGGAGCTCGAAGAGCAAATTACCCCAACATGCAATGGTTTGCTTGGTAATGGCTTGCCAATTAAACGGTGGATTATTTTTTTTACATCTAAACTATTTTCCTTTACGTTCCTCGGATAGAGCTTCGAGGTTCATCAATGGTGAGATTCTGCGTATTCGACCATCTTTTTTTCAACCATTATGGTAGCTCCAATTCGACTTTGAAGATATATTCAAACCATGCATTGAATAGGCTGCAAATTGTTAGGCTATAGAAACAGATTAGATTATACATAAATTACTTATTTATCTTTTTTAGAAGATGGAACAAGACCGTTTTTTTTTTAAAGCAATTATTTTCAGGGGCTGATTGTGTGTTGTTCTCATAGTAATTGTTTGATTTAAAAAAGACGAAGAAAACGTTAAACGATTTTGTAAAGCATTTTAAAAAGACCTTTTCTGTTTATCAATCTTTAAAAAAAATCTATTTCTTTATTCCTTTCCTAAATTACAGTTTTCTGTGATTGCTATCTTTACTTTTATCTCATGTGTCTTTCAAAATGACAAAATATAAAATTTAAAACCAAATAGCCACAAAGTCGGAATGCGGCTACCTTAATGGTGGGCAAAAACGGTAGCATACACAAAAGTTGCATCACTGGTAAACCTCGGAGCTCGATCTGAGAAAGAAGTTTGTCATGTGAGACACTGAAACACTGAAGCTGCTGTACTATGTCAGATATTCTCAAAGAATAAACATTTCCAGTCATACATTTCACTCAAGTGTTTCCAGATGACCAAATATTTGGGGGCTTGTGTTTCAGCCAGATAATTAAAAACTTAAACGAGTACTTATCTTGGAAAGTCAGAGTTTGAGTAGAATTCCATGAAGGCAGTTGATAGACGGACGGATGTGTGAGATGCGCATGCCAGGAAGAAACCATTCTTTACAGAGTAGATCATTAAGAAAAAACAAATGATCTTCTTACGTTTGTAATCTTGTCCTTGTTTATTTGAGACGGGGTAGCTCATTGGTCAGAGCGCTCGCTTTCCACAGGGTAAGGTTGAGATGCATAGGGAGTGTTTACCAAGCGGACGGGTGGCTGTTTGTGCACCTTGGCTTCAGTACAGTCCTTCGTGAAGCAAAGATGTAGAAGAGTAGTAAAACAAACAAAAGAAAACGTTTCTTTTAAAAATAAAAAGTACTTGTTTACAAACGGGACGTAGATTATATATCTAAAAAAACAACAACAACAACCAACATCAAACATTACTAAAATGCCTGTATTAAGATTGCTCTGTAAAAAACAACGACAACAACATAATTATGTGGAGGGTATACAGAAAAACAGAAAGTAGGCACATATCCCTCCATCAGTGCTGACTCCACTTTGCCCAAAAGTCCTTCGGATGAGACTATAAACCGAGACCCGTGTGCGAACGTACACAGAACATCTTGCGCACACGTTAAATCCTGTTCCGCTTTTCCTAAAAGTAGGCCATTGTGTGCCGTTGGAAACAGATGACAAGATTTACAGAAACTACATACACACGGGGACTGGATGTAACCCCCCCCCCCCCCCCCACATGAGTGTGTTTATTCCATTATCATCGATAAAAAGAATAAATAAATAAATAAATAAAAAAGAAATAAAATAAAATAAAGTATTCCCATCTGTTAACTACCCTCATGGAATTTCACTCAAATTTCAACTGACCAAAGTAAGTACTTAGAGAATGTGCATTCATTCAAGATCAAAGTCTGGGACTCCAGAATGAAACACGAGCCTGTAGTAGTTTTTATTAAGCAGCTTCATCCTACAAGCGCAAGCAGAAGTCACGTGATCGCACTTTCTTGTGACGTCATAAATGGAACACACTTGTTCTACAATACTCGTTTAAGTTTTTAATTCCGTTTCGGGTAGTCTCCCGAAACTATGTAATATGTGAGACTTAAAAGTTGGTTGTTTTTGTAAAGGACGTTCAAGTTTTGCGTTGCAGTCCTGCTACGGCCTTAGTGGTCGGCCCGGCGAAAGTACAAACTACATTGTTTAATAATGAGCTGGTATTAATTAGGATTGAGAACAGCAAAAATACTTATTATCATTTTTGTTTTTTCTTGGGCTTTGGGGGTTATTGTTAGTAGTTCCATTGTGCAATTAAGTCATTAATTAGCTGTTGAACACACAGACTCAGACCGACACACTCACACACATGCATGCATGCACACATGACATGCACACGCACGCATGCACACATGCACAGGAACACGCATAAACACGCGCACGCACGCACGCACACACGCGCACACGTAAGCGCGCGCGCGCGCGCGCACACACACACACACACACACACACACACACACACACACACACAGAATAAATGGCTCACATACTCTATATATCTTAACCATTGTCAGGGTTACTGGTATTGAATTTTAAAAGAAACAAAAGTTATTAAAAAAAAAGTTTAACAAGACATGAACGTAATTACAGACACAAGGAAAACAATTACAACTTAATAATGCATGTGTGTGTGTGTGTGTGTGTGTGTGTGTGTGTGTGTGTGTGTGTGTGTGTGTGTGTGTGTGTGTGTGTGTGTGTGTGTGTGTGTGTGTGTGTGTGTGTGTGTGTGTGTGTGTGTGTCCCATGTGTGTGTGTCCCATGTGTGTGTGTGTGTGTGGTGTGTTGTGTGTGTGTGTGTGTGTGTGTGTGTATGCTTGTGCGCTTACGTACATCTAGACAGGTAGACAGACGGACAAACAGAGAGAAAGACAGACAACCAGAGAGACAGACAGACAGACAGACAGACAGTCAGACAGACGGAGAGACAGAGAGACAGAGAGACAGAGAGACAGAGAGACAGAGAGATAGATAGATAGATAGATAGATAGATAGATAGATAGATAGATAGATAGATAGATAGATAGATAGATAGATAGACACGTATTAAGATGTGACGGACCTACTGACCGACCGACCGACCGACCGACCGACCGACCGACCGACCGATAGATAGATAGATAGATAGATAGATAGATAGATAGATAGATAGATAGATAGATAGGCAGATAGATAGATAGATAGATAGATAGATAGATAGATAGATAGATAGGCAGATAGATAGGCAGACAGATAGACAGATAAATAGATAGACAGATAAATAGATAGACAGAGAGATAGACAGACAGACAGACAGACAGATAGATAGATAGATAGATAGATAGATAGATAGATAGATAGATAGATAGATAGATAATGTAGGTAGATAGAAAGAAAGAAAGAAAAATAAATAGATGAATAGATAGATAGATAGATAGATTGACAGACAGACAGACAGATAGATAGATAGGTAGGTAGGTAGATAGTTAGGTTGGTAGGTAGGTAGGTAGGTAGGTAGATAGATAGATAGATAGATAGATAGATAGATAGATAGATAGATAGATAGATAGATAGATAGATAGATAGTTGCGTATAAAGATATACACGTGTTTATCTGTGCGTGCACACGGGTGTGTGTATATCTATCTGAGTGTCTGTGTGTCTGTGTGTCTGACTGTGTTTGTGACTGTCTGCTCCTGTATGTGTCTTTGTCTGTATGTATAAATAGACAGACAGGTGGACTAACATACAAATAGAAAGACAGATAGACAGACAGACAGAACGTTAGAGAGATAGATAGATAAAAGATAGATAGATGGATAGATAGACAGACCACATAATTATTTACATACATACATACATACATACATACATACATACATACATACATACATACATACATACATACATACATACATACATACATACATACATACATACATACATGCATGCATGCATGCATGCATAGACAGACAGACAGCAATGTGTGGATAGAGATGTGTGTTTGTGTGTGCGTGTGTGTATGTGTGTGTATGTGTGTGTATGTGTGCGTATGTGTGTGTATGTGTGTGTATGTGTGTGTATGTATGTGTGTGTGTATGTGTGTATGTATGTGTATGTGTGTGTATGTGTGTATGTGTGTGTATGTGTGTATGTGTGTGTATGTGTGTGTATGTGTGTGTTTGTGTATGTGTGTGTATGTTTGTGTATCTGTATGTGTGTGTGTGTGTGTGTGTGTGTGTGTGTGCGCGCGCACGCGCTTTCAGGTAAATTAGATCCATGCACTCAGTCCACCTATTTAGTAAAAAATCTTGATACTTTCTTTGCTATGATTGTGTATTACTCTGATTGAACCATTTGGCCAGTTGATATTTTCTGTGATATATAACAACAAAGGGGACGGGATAGCTCAGTAGTCAGAGCACTCGCTTTCCCCAAGCTAAGGTTAAGCAGCATCGAGCGTGGTTACCAAGTGGATGGGTGACCGTTTACGCGCCTTGGCTTCTGCACAAAGCCCCCAGTTCACCCAGCTGTAAATAGGTAGGCCTACCTGCCCTCTTTAGGGTCATGGAAGGTAAAGCAGGGAGGGAGAGGAGATGGGCGCCGCCCTCAACATGCTGGCCCCTAGAGAAGCTGAGGTCTCTGATGCCTCGCTCCCCTACGACCACACAGGTTATGGGACACCTTTACCATTACCTTTCTCCGAAAGATGTGGGATTTTTTCAAAAATAAAGTTTGGCTTGTAATGTAAGCAAAATAGTAGGCACCCATCAGTCTCGGAAGACTATAGAGTTGCACTCTAGTCTTTAGAGCGCAAAGCCTGGGTAAGGAAGTATGCAGGGCAAGCTGTTACCCATGCAGCAGACCCCCCTCTCCACGCCACTGGAATGATCCATTGGAAAGGCAATGACCGATACGAATGGTTCCAGTACCGTCGCAGGAGCCGCCAGAACGTTGCCATGTATAGCCCCGAACCGCCCTGGGACTCCAACTCCCCGATTTTTCATCGGGGATGGTGTCTAAACACGACACCTGTGTGTATGCTGGGTTTATATATATGAATATATATATATATATATATATATATATATATATATATATTATATATATATATATATATATATATATATATATATATATATATATAATATAAATAAAATTTTGTCATCCGCTCCTACCGGCACACGATGGCCTGCTTTTCCGAAAGGCGGAACGGGGTTTTAACGTGTGCGCAAGATGTTCTGCGTGCGTTCGCACACGGGGCCTCGGTTTTTAGTCTCATCTGTCATTAGTCTCATCATCGGTTTTCAGTCTCATGACTTTGACATTCAGTTCGATTTTTTCGTCCAACTGGGAAGAAAGGGCGAGGCTGGGTACGAACCCAGAACCTCAAGGTTTACAGATTGGCAGGCGAACGTCGTAACGATCCAGCCACCTTCCTTACTATAGGTGCTTATGTGTATTCGCAAGAGAGACTTCGAGTAAGATGTATGCATCTGTGATTAAACCATTTGACCAGTTGATATTTCCTGTGATAAATAACTATACCCCCCACAGCATGTATACGCGCAGGCAGACAGACAAACAGACAGACAGATAGACAAACAGATAGACAGACAGACAGACAGACAGACAGACAGACAGACAGACAGACAGACAGACAGACAGACAGCTATGTGTGGGTAGAGATGTTTGAGGTCTCTTATGCAAATAAGAATCTTGTTTGAGGTCTCTTATGCGAATAAAAATCTTGTTTGAGGTCTCTTATGCAAATAAGAATTTTGTTTGAGGTCTCTTATGCAAATAAGAATATTGTTTGAGGTGTCTTATGCAAATAAGAATCTTGTTTGAGGTCTCTTCTGCAAATAAGAATCTTGTTTGAGGTGTCTTATGCAAATAAAAATCTTGTTTGAGGTGTCTTATGCAAATAAAAATCTTGTTTGAGGTCTCTTATGCAAATATAAATCTTGTTTGAGGTCTCTTCTGCAAATAAGAATCTTGTTTGAGGTGTCTTATGGAAATAAACATCGTATTCAAGTTCTCTTATGCAAGCAAAAACCTTATTCAAATTCTCTTATGCAAATAATAAAAATCGTGTTCAAGGTCTCTTATGCAAACAAATATCTAACATCTTGCTCGAAGTCTGTCACATGAACAGACATCTTGTTCAAGATTTCTTATGCCAACAAACATCAGTGCTGACTCAACTCTCCCCAAAAGTCTTTCGGATGAGACTGTAAATCGAGGCCCCGTGTGCGAACGCACGCAGAACATCATGCGCACAAGTTAAATCCTGTTCCGCTTTTCGTAGGAGTGGGCCATCGTGTGTCGGTGGGAACAGATGACAATATTTACAAAAACTGCATACACACGAGGACTGGATGTAAAAAAAGCACATGAATACTTATTCCATTATCCTCGATATAAAAGAATGAAAAAAAAGACATATTGTTTGAGATGTCTGATGCCAACAAACATTTTGGGAGGAAACAGAACTTTGAAGTCACGTGACACGAAGGCCTGGGTCTAGTCCAACAATGTTTGTTCACACAAGAGATTTGATTGATTTGATTTCTTCTTTTATATATTTGATTGATTTGATTTGTTCTTTGATTGATTTGATTGATTCTTTGATTGATTTGATTATTATTTCATATCGAAGATAATGGAATAAACACTCTTGTGCTTTTTTTTCCCAACCAGTCCCCGTGTGTATGCAGTTTTGTAAATCTTGTCATCTGTTCCCACCGGCACACGATGGCCTACTCTTACGAAAAGCGGAACAGGACTTAACATGTGCGCAAGGTGTTCTGCATGCGTTCGCACACGGGGCCTCGGTTTAAAGTCTCATCCGAAGGACTTTTGGTGAGATTAGAGTCAGCACTGATGTTAACTCCAGGGGAAAAATCTCCTCGACCGGACTCGAACCCGGGTGGTCAAATTGCCAGCGCAATGTTCTGACCACTAGGCTATCCGTCCCCCAGACCAAGAGACCTTGAACAAGATGTTTGTTTGCATGAAAAATCTCTATATTTGTTTGCAGAGGAGACCTAGATAAAGATGAATAAATTTATTAACAGAAAACACAAGACTTCGAACAAGTCGCTTGCAACAGAAACTTTGAGCAAGATGTTTGTTCGAAAAAGATCCTCTGTAAAAATGCCGGAGGCCTGTCAGTATAAATAGCATACACAGAGAGCTCCGTGGAGACTGGAACCCGCTTCCTCAGCATTTCAGATCACGGGTTCTTTGTTCTAACCACTGGGCTCCTCTGCTCCTCCTCACGGAAAATTGCCGAGCGGCATGAGGGAAAGCGGAGGGTGTATTTAAATTATTATTATTATTATTATTATTATTATTATTATTATTATTATTATTATTATTATTATTATTATTATTATTATTATTATTATTATTATTATTATTATACTGGAGTTAGAGGCTTAGGGAATCGAGTTTTTGTTGGTGTTGTTGTTGTTGGTGTTGTTGTTGTTGTTGTTGTTGTTGTTGTTGTTGTTGTTGTGTTTTTGTTGTTGACAGTTAAAAAATATACAGTTGCAGACAGGAAAAAAATCAAACAAATAATGGGTAGGCGCTGCACTTGTGGCGACGCACTCTCCCTGGGGAGAGAGAGCAGCCCGAATTTCACGCAGAGAAATCTGCTGTGACATAAAGGGGTATAAAAAAATGTGTTGCTGTTGTGGTGTTGTGGTGTTGTGTTGTTGTTGGGTGTTCCCCAACTTAACACCACGTGGGTTACCCCCCAAAAGGACGCTGATTAATTTACTACATCTGCAAATAAGTGTGAGGCTCGTGAGTACACACTGCGTGAGAAGTTTGTGTATATAGATGTTTTTCTGAGTATTTTGAGTATAGGCGATATTTATTTCATTGATTTTTCACGAGCATTTGATAAGTACCTCTTGTTTATTTTTAAGTCCTTCGGATGAGACTATCAACCAATGCCCCGTGTGTGAATGCACGCAAAACATCTTGCGCACACGTTAAATCCTGTTCCGCTTTTTGTAAGAGTAGGCCATGGTGTGCCGGTGGGAACAGATGACAAAATTTACAAAACTGCATACACACGAGGACTGCATGTAAAAAAGAACATGAGTGCTTATTCCATTATCCTCAATATAAAAGAATGAATAAATAAATAAAACAAATAAACAAATATCAACCAAAAAAACTAAGAGAAGAGTAAAACAAATGATGATTGGACAATTAATCGTACAGGGATGGCTACCATCTAAGTTTTATATATGTCTCTGTTTTTTTATTTTATTTATAGAAACTACGTGGAAAACAACAGATTCCTAGACTACAAACAGACCGAAAACGAAAGAAATGAAAACAACAACAACAAAACCCGAAGTCGGAATGCGGCTACCTTAATGGTGGGCAAAAACGGTCGCATACGCAAAATCTCACCATGGGTAAACGTCGGAGCTCTAGCCGAGGAACAAAAACACAGACAAAAGAAGACATTTAAAACCATACAGCAGAAAAAAAGGTTTGTGTTTAAACATACAATGAAAAACACAATAAAAAGGTAGATCAATGTTCAAAATATAGATTCAGAAAAAAATCATATTATAGCTGATTGCCATTGCCGATTAAAGCGAAGAAAAAAAAAAAAAAAATTGAACCGTAACAAAATATCCGATTCGCTGTGACATGATCGTCTTTTTAACTCTTCCGCCTCCCCGTCTCTTTGTGCGTTTAGATGATTGTCTACATGTCTGTCTGTCTGTCTGTCTCAGGTCTCTCTGGTACCTCTCTACTCTAGAGGAGCTCTTGGTCATATCAGCAGCCCGTCCTCAGCTGGAATCACAGCTAATGGGGGTTTGATAGGACCCGGGGCAGTGGTTGAAAAACAAAGATTTTATTTTCAAAAAGACGTATTGAGATTAGGTACTTTCTGAAAATCAGGGCAAGGGGATGGGGGGGTTGGGTGGGGGGTTGGGTGGGGGGTGGGGTGGGGGTGGGGGGGGGGGGGGGAGACGAGTTTTTTTTCTGGACAGAGCATCGAGAGTGAGTCCGTTCTCTAATTTTCACCTTCCCTCCTTTACCTGTCCCGTAGTCCCGCGGACCGTGGGAGCACCACTGAAGATTTTGCAACCAGCTTCCGCCACTCCTAATCTAGGAAGAGGAAAAGAAGATTTATCTATTTATTTTATTTTATTTTTTAAACTTTATACCACTTTATGTCACAGCAGATTTCTCTGCGTGAAATTCGGGCTGCTCTTCCAGGGGAGAGCGCGTCGCCACAAGTGCAGCTCCTACCCATTATTTATTATTTTTTTTATATATAATACATACAGCCCGAGCAGCCCTGGGGACTCCCAACTCCCCGATTTTTCCTCAGGGATGGTGTTTAAGCACAACACCTGTGTGCATGCTGCTTTTTTTTTTTTTTTTTTTCAAAAATAATTTTGTCATCCGCTCCTACAACGGCATACAATGGCCTGTTCTTCCGAAAGGCGGAACGGGGTTTCAACGTGTGCGCAAGATGTTCTGCGTGCGTTCGCACACGGGGCCTCGGTTTATAGTCTCATCCGAATGAGGAAAACGTTTCGAGATTAAACATAATTATTCTGATATTCATGTAAACGATTTCTACATCCTTGAAAGGTGTATTGAAATGGAATACATTCTGAAATTCAGAAACAAAGAGATTGCATGCCATTCTTTTGGAAGGTGCACTAAAGTTGACTATACTCTATGTGTCCGGGGGACGGGGTAGCTCAGTGGTCAGAGCGCTCGCTTTCCCCCAAGCTAAGGTTAAGCAGCATCGAGCGTGGTTACCAATTGGATGGGTGACCGTTTGCGCGCTTTGGCTTCAGTACAGTCCCCCAGTTCACCTAGCTGTCAATGGGTACCTGCTCTCTTTAGGGTCAGGGAAGGTAAAGCAGCGATGGATATGAGATAGGCGCCGCCCTCAACATGCTGGCCCCTAGAGAAGCTGAGGTCTCTGATGCCTCGCTCCCCTACGACCACATGGGTTATGGGACACCTTTACCTTTTTTACCTTTTATATCCTAAAACACAGGAGGAAAAATCTTCATCCTCCGAAGGTGCATTATGGTTGAGTATATTCTAAAATACAGGTGGGGAAAATGTCATCTTGGAAAAGCGTGTTAAGATTGAGCCCATTCTGAAATCCAGGAGAAAAAAAAGAAGATTAAGTACATATGAAATCCACAAGGAAAAAATATTTTACCTTGAAGATATGAATCGAGAGTGAGCTTATTTAGAAAAGCAAAAAAAAGTTCGTCTTTGGAAGCTGTAGCAAGATTGAATACATTCTGAAATGCAATAAGAAAAAATGAATCTTAGAAGAAATATAAAGACTGAATACATTATGAATCCAGAAAGAAAAAAAATCATCTTGAAAGAGATATTAAGACTGGATACATTATGAATTCAGAAAGAAAAATGTCATCTTTGAAAAACGTATAGAAACAGTAAACGTTCTGAAATACAGAAAAAGTCGTCTTTGGAAGACATGCTGAAACATAGGAAGAAAAATATCTTTAAAAGGCACATTAAGTTTTTTTTTTTTTTTTTTTTTACTCCTTATTTATTTCTGATTTTACTTCGAGGATAATTGAATAGCGTGTGCTTTTTTTTTTTTTTTTTACATCCAGTCTCCATGTGTATGCAGTTTTGGAAATTTTTCATCCTTTCCCACCACAGCACACAATGGCCTACTCTTCCGAAAAGCGGAACAGGTTTTAACGTGTACGCAAGATGTTTTACGTGCGTATACTAGAAGGAAAAAAACTCCATAATTATTTGCAAGGTGTACCAAGATGGAGTACATTTTGAAATTTAAAAAATAAGCAGCGTCGAGCGTGGTTACCAGTTGGATGGGTGACTGTTTGCGCCCCTTGGCTTCAGCACAGTCCCACAGTTCACCCAGCTGCAAATGGGTACCTGCCCTCTTTAGGGTCAGGGAAGGTAAAGCAGCGAGGGAGAGGAGATGGGCGCCGCTCTTAACATGCTGGCTCCTAGAGAAGCTGAGGTCTCTGACGCCTCGCTCCCCTACGACCACACAGGTTATAGGACACCTTGATCTTTATTTTGAAAAAAAACGTTTTTAAGGTATGTCAAACACCAGTGCGTCATGAAACAGAAGATGTCTCTGAGAAAAAGAATAGAGGTCTTTTTGGAAATCCCGATTCTCTTTATCAGAGATACTTTTACAGCACAGATTACCGCTGACTAGTAGTTTCAACATCACAGACAAAAGACAAACGCAAAAAAAACAACCAATTAAGCTTTTTGTGTGTAGGAGGATTATTCTGACCAAGAATCATGCTTGCAGTCACTCAACACATCTCCATAGTCTTTTAGGAGAGAGCAAACACTTTGTTTATTTTTTTAATTTATTTTATTCATTTATCTTATTGTATTCTTTTATATCGAGGATAATGGAATAAACACTCTTGTGCTTTTATTTACATCCAATCCCCGTGTGTATGCAGTTTTGTAAATGCCATCTATTCCCAGCGGCACACGATGGCCTACTTTTACGAAAAGTGCCTGTTCCAGGATTTAACGTGTGCGCAAGATGTTCTGCGTGCGTTCACACACGGGGGCCTCGGTTTAAGTCTCATCCGAAGGACTTTTGGGGAGAGTGGAGTCAGCACTGATGTTAACTCCAGGAGAAAAATCTCCTCCAACGGGAATCGAACCCGGGTCGTCAAATTGGGAGCGCAATGTTCTGACCATTAAGCTATCCCGTTTTGTGAGGCAGCCTGTTTGAAAATATCCGCCAAGCAGCTGTATTGTATGTTTAGGGCCCTTCTGGTTTTTTGCTGTTTTGGTTGGTGGTTTTGTTGTTTGTTGTTGTTGTAGTTGTTGCAGCTGGATTTTAGGGGAGGAGGGTAGAGGGTTTTTTTGTTGTATTTTTAACATGTTTTTTTCTTCTTTGAAGCCTCTCACTGTTTGAAAACATCTCCCGATCAGGCAGTTGTTTTGTGTGCTTAGAAACCTTGTAGTGTTTTGTTGTTTTATGTGTTTTGTTGTTTGTTGTTGTGTTGGATTTTACGGGGGTTGTGAGGGTTTTATTCTTTTTTTTTTTTTTTTATTGTTCCCCCCCCCCCCCCCCACAGCTCTGAAGACGGGATAGCTCAGTGGTGTGAGAGCGCTCGCTTTCCCCCCAGTCAAGTTAAGCAGCGTCGAGCGTGGTTGCCCAGTTGGATGGGTGACCGATTGCGCGCCTTGGCTTACAGTTACAGTCCCCCAGTTCACCCAGCTGTAAATGGGTACCTGCCCTCTTTAAGGTCAGGGAAGGTCAAGCAGCGAGGGAGAGGAGATGGGCGCCGCTGCCCTCAACAAGCTGGCCCCTAGAGAAGCTGAGGTCTCTGATGCCTCGCTCCCCTGCGACCACACAGGGTATGGGACACCTTTACCTTTAAAATTCTTTTAAAAATACCTCCCCCCCCCCCCGCTAAAGCCTTTTACTATGGAGGGACAATTCATAATAATTCCATCTCTGATCTCATTTCGTAGATTCGTTGTTTTGTTGGTAATTATCTATGTATGAAATATTTTTTTTCCTTTTTAAAAACAAACTTTTTACACCAACAGTCATGGCAAATTTCTCTGCATGAAATTCAGGTTGCTCTCCCCGGGGGAGAGCGCATCGCCACAAGAGCAGCGCCACTCATTATTTTTTTTGTCTGCAAATGTATTCGTTTCCTATCAGAGTGGCTTTTTTCTGCAGAATTTTGCCAGGGTCAACTCTTTCGTTGCCGTGGGTTCCTTAATGTGCACTAAATAATTTTGCGCAACACACGGGACCTCGGTTTATCGTCTCATTAAAAAAACAAACTAGCACCCAGACCACAGCTCATTGTCTAATGGATGGGGGAAAAGTTTTGGGTCAAACGGGAATCAAACCACCGCACACTTCTGACCCAGACTCTTCGCTTTCTAGACAGGTGTGTTACCTCTTGACCACCGATCCACTTTCTTCACCATGTACAGACAAAGATAGAAAATGAGAATATTGCAAGATCGTGTTGCCAAGAAGCATTTGTAACATGTCCTTTCTCCCACTTAGCTTACTCTTTCTGCTCTAAAGGTAAAGGTAAAGGTGTCCCATACCCTGTGTGGTCGTAGGGGAGTGAGGCGTCAGAGACCTCAGCTTCTCTAGGGGCCAGCATGTTGAGGGCGGTGCCCATCTCCTCTCCCTCGCTGCTTTACCTTCCCTGACCCTAAAGAGGGCAGGTACCCATTTACAGCTGGGGGAACTGTACTGAAGCTAAGGCGCGCAAACAGTCACCCACCCACTTGGTAACCACTTCGATGCTGCGTAATCTTGGGTGGGGGAAATCAAGTGCTCTGACCAATGAACTATCCTGTCCCCTTTCAGCTGTTACATCTATCAGGTATTAAAAACAATTCCTCAAAACCAACTTCACAAAGACAGACTGTCTACAGTGACACTCTGATGATCTACTGGCTAATAACTTCACAAAGACAGACTGTCTATAGTAACACTCTGCAAAGACAGACTGTCGACAGTAACACTCTGCAAAGACAGACTGTCTACAGTGACACTCTGCAAAGACAGACTGTCTACAGTAACTCTCTGCAAAGACAGACTGTCTACAGTAACACTCTGATGATCTACTGGCTTAACTAACTAACTTTACAAAGACAGACTGTCTACAGTGGCACTCTGATGATCTACTGGCTTAACTAGCTTCACAAAGACAGACTGTCTATAGTAACACTCTGCAAAGACAGACTGTCGACAGTAACACTCTGATGATCCACAGCACTATTAAAAAAATTCGTCAAAACAACTTTACAAAGACAGACTGTCGACAGTAACACTCTGATGATCCACCAGCACTATTAAAAAAAAAATTCGTCAAAACAAACTTTACAAAGACAGACTGTCGACAGTAACACTCTGATGATCCACCAGCACTATTAAAAAAAATTCGTCAAAACCAACTTTACAAAGACAGACTGTCTACAGTAACACTCTGATGATCTACTGGCTTAGGTAACTGACTAACTGACTGACAGTCAGCCATGGACATCTCCCAGTCATGGAACAGTTCCACAGCAGCCAAACCTTCAGTGCACACAGAACACCCCCCAGTCCTCCCCCTCCTCCCCCTGTACACCCTCAGCAGATACATCTGGTACCTCACTCCTCCTCTCATCCTGGTTTTGGGAAATTTCGGAAACGTCCTGACCCTGGTGATCATGCAGAGGATGAAGTCTGGTGAGGGGGGCATCCACAGTTACTTCACCGCCCTGGCCGCTGTTGACCTCGTGACCCTTGACCTGTTCCTGCTCTGCGAATGGCTGAAAGTGACCTTTGACCTTTCCTTGAAGGATCAGAACGACGCCATTTGCAAAATCTACAACTGGATCACAACGGCATCCACCACTATAGGAGGCTGGTATCTGGTGGGTCTGACCGTCCACAGAGCTATCTCTGTAGTGTGGCCACACCGCGTCCATCTGCTGTGCACCCGGAGACTGGTTAGGAGTGTGATTGCGGGAATGACGGCTTTCTTCGCTGCAGTATACTCCCACTATCTGTACGGTTACGGCCTGCGTTACGTGAAGGACACTGGTCAATACAGCTGTAGAATGAAGACAGGCAACTACCTCAAGTTCGTGGACGATATCTTCACTTACGTGGACTTAGTACTGTACTGTCTCCTACCTTTCACCTGCATCACCGCAGCTAACGCAGTCCTGGTCTGGAAGTTGAAGTCGACTGTTGGAGAAGTTGGACAGAAGTTTGCGGAGAGAGGAGGAGGAGGAGGATGTGACCAAGCTGTGGCTCGAGAGAGAGCCGCGAGGTCAGTGACTTGGACGGTGGTGTTGGTGTCTGGGGCCTACATCGCTCTGACCCTGCCTGCAGCCATCTTCGGACTGTCCCTGTTCGTGAGCATCAACTATAACGCCGGGGCCACAACCACCATTACAGCCCAGGAGCGGGCCAGAGTTAGCGTCATCCACGCGGCCACTTACATGCTGATGTACCTCAACAGCGCTGTGAACTTTTACCTGTACTGTTTGACAGGTGCTAGGTTTAGGAAGGAGTTTGTCAAGGTGTTGTGTGAACTTTTTCCTACCTGTACTGTTTGACAGGGGCCAGGTTGAGGAAGGAGTTTGTCAATGTGTTGTGTGAACTTTTTACCTGTACTGTTTGACAGGGGCCAGGTTTAGGAAGGAGTTTGTCAAGGTGTTGTGTCAACTTTTTACCTGTACTGTTTGACAGGTGCTAGGTTTAGGAAGGAGTTTGTCAAGGTGTTGTGTGTGAACTTTTTCCTACCTGTACTGTTTGACACGGGGCCAGGTTTAGGAAGGAGTTTGTCAAGGTGTTGTGTAACTTTTTCCTACCTGTACTGTTTGACAGGGGCTAGGTTTAGGAAGGAGTTTGTCAAGGTGTTGTGTGAACTTTTTACCTCAACTGTTTGACAGGGGCCAGGTTTAGGAAGGAGTTTGTCAAGGTGTTCTGTAAAACTTTTACCTGTGCTGTTTGACAGGGAGCAGGTTTAGGAAGGAGTTTGTCAAGGTGTTCTGCTCTTCGGGTGGCTTTTACCGAGAAAATAAAAATTGAACTGAAGCAGCAATTGACACACAAGGCTAGCTGGGTGATTGTTTAAGGGCCTTTTGGGAGGGGAGGGGGGGGGGGGTTTGCTTTTAAGTTCCCCCCCCAAATTTGGGTTTGGTGTTTAAACCCCAAAACCCTGCCCCCTTGAAGGGAGGTTTTAAAAAAATTCCCAAAGTTTCGGTTTTTTTTTTCAAATTTTTCTAGGTTTTTTAGGGTTTACTGTAACCCTTTTTTTTTTATTTTGGATTTTTTTCCCCTTTAATAATTATGGGGATTTTTCCCTTATTGTGTTTTAGAGGGGGGCGCCCAACGTATCCTGTTCCCTTTGGGTTATTGAAAAAAAAAAAGGGGCGTGACAGGTTTTGCATGCAACACGTGAAAAAAAGGGTTAAATCTTTTTATAGAACAATTTTTAAAAAAAAATTTAATCATGAAACTGTTTTTCAGATTTTTAAAAAGGGGCTTTTCATTTTAGGCTGTTAAAGCAAAGTTTTGGGGTTAAATTTATCCGTTGGGGCAATTTTCCAAAAAAAAGGTTTCGGTTGTTTTTTGTTTTAAATTTTTAAAAAGGTTAAATCATTAAACGATGTTCCTTTTTATTTTGGGGTTTTTTTTTTTATTTTTTCTCTCATTTTAAAAAAGGGGGAATTTTTCCCATGATTGATTTTTTTGAAAAAAAGGGGGGTTAATTTGGTTTAACTGATTTTTCCCAAATTTTAAAAAAAAAAGGGGGTGAAATTTTCCCCTTATTTTCACATTTTGCAAAAAAAAAATTTTTTTGTCGACGTTTTGACGGGCGAATTCTTTTTTTCACGTTTTTATTCCGGCAAAACGGGGCTTTTAAAACCCCTGAAAGACTGCACATTTTGCGGGGCAAAGGCCCGATTTCTGAACTTTTGCCGGGCTGTTTTTTTTCCCAACGAGCCCCTAAATTTTAAAAAGGCGAAAAAGGAACCCTGATGTTTTACTTGGACAAAAAGGGCCAGGGGCCAGACCCCCCCAAAGTTTTTTTAAATTAAAACAAAGGGAAAACGAAGGGTAAAACCCCTTACCAAAAACCCGGGCCAAAAATCCTTTTATATCATAGTAAAAAAGTTTTAAATTTTTGAAAGTCAAAAAATTTAACTACTAAAAATTTTTCTCTAGTTTGCTTTTCAAAAAAAAAACATTAAGAAAAATTTTTTGGGGGTTTTTTTTCCCTCCCCTTCCCCCCTTTTTTCCTCCTTTTCCCCCTCCCCCTCCCCCCCCTCCTCTTTCCCCCCCCCAAAAAACCAACAAAAAAACCCCACCCACCGAACCACCGCAACCCCCCACCCCAAAAAAAAAAAACCCAAAAAAACCAAACCCCAAAAACAAAAAAAAAAACCACAACAAAACCCCCAACCCCCACCCCCAAAAAAAAAAAAAACCCCCCAAAAAAGCGTAAAACCCTTCCCCTCTCACTAAAAAAAAACTTTCGCAATGTTTCTTTTTTGAAAATTTGGAACCGTTAAAAAGTTTGCGGTTTTTTTTTGTTTGGGAAATTGTTCTTCCCAAATTTAAAATTCCCAACCAAAAAACCCGATTCCAACGCGGGAAAAAAAAATTAAAAAAATTTTTTGTCTTTGGTTTTAACCCAAGGTGGTTACAAAATTTTTTTTACCCCCAAAGTTTAAATTCTTTTATTGGTAGAAAAATTTTTTCATGGTGTTTGTTTGTTTGGGTTTTTGTTTTGCTTGTTTTTGATTGTTTTGTAGGGTTGAGGTGGGGGGGGGGGAAGGGGAGGGTATGGTTTAGTGTATTAAGTTTTTTTGGGGGGTTTTGGGGTTTGATGTATTGGGAGTTGGAAAAAGGGGGGTGTATAATGTAACTGGGTATTCGGGGTGCAGGGGGAAAACCCGGGGCCATAGTTTTTTTTAAGGGTTTTTTGGGGATTTGGGGGTTATTGATAGGAAAATGTATTTGTTTTGTGAGGTTCAAAAAAGGGAAATAAGTGAAGGGTTTATGATTTTTTTTAAAAATTTTAAAATGTTTTTTAAAGGGGGGAATTTTGATTGGTGGTTTGTTTTTGGGTTTTCTTTTGCATGGTGTATAATTTTTAATGTAGTTTTGAGTTATTAGGGGTTTTATTTTAAATTGTAGTTGGGAGTTTTATTTGGGTATTTGTTATGTATTTTGGATTTTGAAGGGTTGTATTAGGGGTTTTTTTTAATGTTTTTTTTTGGGGTTGATGGTGTATCATGTTTTAAAGGGGAAGTTATGAGTTACTAGTGTATTAGTTACGTGGGTCAATTGGACAGCGAAATTGTTTAGTGAGTTTGGTTTTGTTTTTTGGGCATCTTTATTTTCGTACTGCAGGTCCCCTAATGCAGTGCGTCCCCCAATTCAGTGGTCATAGTTTTTTTTTTTTCTGATGTATTTACTATAATTAAAAGGAAAATTGTTTTTTTTTAAAAAAGGATTTTATTAAAGAAAGGGGTATTTTTTTTTATTTGTCCCCTTTTGCCTCGACACCTCCCCCCGGGCCCTTTAAAAAATCCGCCCTTCCCCTTTCCTTTTTTCCCCAAAAACACCCATAAAGCCAAAAATTTAAAAAAAAAAATTAAAAAAAAACCTTTTTTTGTTATTGGGAACCCCCAAAAATTAAGGGGTTCAGGGGGGATAAAACCCCTTTGAAAAAATTAATTGGGTCCTTGAATCCCGGGATTAAAAACCCCACAAAAACCCCATTCCCAAAAGGCGCAATAATTTTTTTTTTAAAAAACTTTCAAGGTGGCCCCCCAATTTCCAAAATTACCAAAAAATAGGATTTTTCCCAACCATTGTGTTTTTTTCATTTTTTCCCATGAATTTTTGTAATTAAAAAAATTTGAATTTTGAAAATTTTTATTGGGGCTCATTTTTTTGGGTAGAATTTTTTTTTTTTTTTTTTATTTTTTTTGGAGTTTTTGTGTGAAATTGGGGCCCCCCCCCCCCCCCGGGGGAAGCGGCGTCGCCCAAGGCAGCGTCCCTTTTTTTTTTTTCCCCTGGGGTGGGTGTTCACGCACCGTGTCCCGGGTTTTTTTTTTAATAAAAAAATTGCACCGTTAGGGAATGTTTTGTTTTGAAAAGGCGGGGGGGGAAAGAGTTTGCGTGCGTAAACCCGGGACGGGGTTTTCAGGGTTTGATAATTTTTTCTTTCTGAAAACCCGGAAAAGTGGGCTACCAAAAAAAGGGATTTGAATTAAAAATTTTTTTTGGTAGAACCCTTTAAAGGCGTGGGGGGGTTTTGTAATTTTAAATTGTTGTTATTCCCTGACTGTTTATTTATTTTAAATAATTAAGGTTATTTTTTTTTTTTTTTAAAAAGGTTTTAAAAATAAAAGATATTTGGAATTTTTAAAAAAAAATAATTCCCCGTTTTTTTTTTTTTTTTCATTTGAAATAAGGGAAAAGTTTTCCAAATTTAAAACCGTTTTTGATTTGTTTTCCTTTTTAGACTTAATTGGTAATAATAAAGTTGTTATGTGGTTATTAGGGGGGGGTCTTTTTTTATTTTTTTTTTTTGGAGGGAAAATTAAAAAAAGGGGGTTTTTTTGGAAGGGGGGAAAAAAAGGAAAATTTTAAAAGCGGGGAAACCGAAGACCATTATTTATTGGGGTTTTTTTTTTTTTTTTGGTGTGGTTGGTAAAAAATTGGGAGAGATGTGATGATGTAGTATGATGATAAAGGAGGATGTGTGTCATAGCGATGGTGAGGGGTGGTTGAAGTGATGGGGGGTTTGGGGGTTTTGGGAAGAATTAAAAATTTTTTTGGGGGGTTTTTGGGGCACGGGGTTATGTTCTCTTCAAGAGGGGGGCGGCGGTTTTTGGGGGTGAGGGGGATTTTAAAAATTTCAAATTCTTTTTTTGGGTTTTAAAAAGAAAAATGTTTTTTAAAATTGGGTTTTTAAAAGAATTTCAAAAAATAAAAAAGGGGGAAAGGGGGTTTTTTTTTTGAAAAAAAACAAAATTTTTTCCCCTGGGTTTTAACCCTTTAAGAACTGTTTTTTTAAAAAGAATAATAAATTTTGTGAAGCTTTTTTTTTATTGTTTTGTATTTTTTTTTTTTTTTAAATCCCCCTTTCGGTTTTTTAAAAAAAATTGTGGGCCTTTTTTTTTTAACCCCTATGGGAAAAAAAAGGGGAAACATTTTTAACCAAAACCCCTCTTTTTTTCCCTTTTTTATTTTGCTTGTAAAAATTTTTGGGGGAAATTTTTTTTTTAAATTTTTTTTTTAAAAAATTAATTTTTTTTTATTTTCTGGTAACAAATAAGCAATTATTTTTTTTTTTTTTTTTTTAATGAGCAAAACTTTCATTTCCCACGGCCCGGTACTTTGAAAAAGGGAACGTTCCCGGGCACAAATGTTTACTTTTTCGAAACGGGGGGGGAAAGTTATCCGGACGGGGTGGGTAACATTTAAACCCCGGGAAAAAAATTCCCCCCCAACGGCCCCCGGGGGAAATTCCACGAATTTCGCCCATTGGAAACGATGTCTGGCCCCAAACTGTGGGGCCCGCCCCCCTTTCCTCGGGAGGGGCAACCCAACCCCCTTTCCCCCTTTTTTCTTTTTTTTTTTTTTCCCCTACGGAAAACCGGGTTTTTTTTTTCCGGTAAAAGGGGTTTTTTAAAATTTGTATTTATCAAGGCCTTTTTTTGATTAAACCGGGTATCAAATGGGGAAAAATTCAATTTTTTTTTTAAAAAAAAAGGGGAAGCGGGGAAAAACCCAAACCCCCGGGTTTTATTGTTGGCAAAAAATTTTAAATAAAATAAATAAATTTTAAAATTTTAACTGAGGTTGTTTTTTTGACGTGCTTAATTTTTTCTGACAGGTTTTTTTTTAGTTCAACCTTCCCACCGGGCCGGAAGATACAGAAAGGCCAAAAGAAAACCAGAACTACCAGGGGATTTTAATGCTGTCAGTTTAAAAATGTCACTAACGCCAAGGCCTACACTAACAAATGTTTGTTGCAAATGTTTTTTGAGTTGCCTTCACCTGACAAGCTCTTAACTAACAACCCGCCTCTCTTTTAAGGGGGAAAATTCCCGAAGTCGAGTATGGTTTCCTATATGGCGAGGACTTTAAAACCATACATGCAAATTCTCATCCATTTTATTCCATCTCACAGTGTTCCTTGGGTTTTAGTGAGTCAGAGTGCACATTCTGGGTGACCCCCCAACTTGTGTTAAGCTTGGGGAACGTACAACAACAATAAAAACAACAACGAACCCAGAACCTCACAAATTTACTGGTTAAAAAGGAGAAAATCTAAACCCCTCCTTTTCCCCTTTTCCCTCTTATTTATTAATTTTAAAAAGAACGCAGCAGCACATACATTGAGCAACAATAACCCAAAAAAAAAAAAAATTTAAAAAATATGTGGGATTCCACATAGGGGGAGTTTAGCCCCCAAAATAGGCACAGTGCTGTGAAAGATGGGTTGATTCCCCTAAAAGTGTGTCAAAAGGGGGGCAAAAAAAAAAACAAACCCGAACAAAAAACAAAAAACAAGAGAAAAAACAAAACAAAACAAAATAACACCTTAAGTGATTTTTGTAAAAAACGAACTTTAATTTTACTCTGAAAAGTATAGTTTGAACACTCCTTAAACTTTTATTGTATTTTATTGATTGTGTGTATTTTTTTTTGGTTGAACGCATTGTAATGCATTGCATTTTGGGGATTTAATTTTCATTGTGCTGCATTGTGCTGCGTTAAATTTCGTTGTAATAATTGTAATGCATTGAATGCAATTTAATGTAGTTTTGAATTGAATGTTGTAATGTATTGTTTTTTAATTTAATTGCATTTTAAAAGCATTGGTGCGTTAATTTCATTTCAATGATTTGTTGAATTTCATTGAAAGATTGGGTTGCCTTTTAAATTTCATGCAATGTATGGTTGTGTTGCATTTCATTGTGATTATGTGTGACTTGAATTCGAAGATTTTGGTTTCGTTTTTCTTTTTAAAAAAGATACCCCATTCCAATATAAAAAAAATGATTTTTTTTTTTTAACCCCAAACAAACACTTTGTCAGTCATGTGTGGGGAAAATCCCCCGGCCTAAAAATTAATAATAATAAAATAATAATAAATAATAATTTAAAAAAAATAATAATAATAATAAAAAAATAAAATAATAATAAATTAATTTTGTTTTTAGCCCTTTCTTTTAAAAAAAAAATCAAGGCTTGCATTCGACCTATTTCAACACACAAACAACAAAACATTTATAGTTTTCAAATTGAATGTACACACACACGCCCCACACCCGCACGCAACAACCCCCACCACACACACACACACACACAAAACACACACACCCAAAAAAACCACAACCCACACACACCCCACACACCACACACCCACCCCACACACACACACCACACACACACACACGACTGAGGCTACACTTTGGGGCATGATAATTACTAAGATTGACAGGTATCAGCTAAACAGCACTCTGCACTCCCCAATTAAAGAAGCGAGCAATACATTCTCTGAAGCAAAAGCATGGCTGTCTTTACGCCAAAAGTAGATAAAAACAGTCATACTTCTCATCCAGTGAGTACTTTGGGTCTCCTTGATTTCGAAATGAGTGCTTAGTATAGGTATAACCTTCCGATATATTGTGTTGCATTGTAATTGATTGTAGTGCGTTGACTTGCATGTAATGTATTGTGTTGCTTTGAATTGCATTATTTGTATTGTGTTGCTTTTGCGATGAGACTATAAACCGAGGTCCCGTGTGCGAAACACGTGCAGAACATCTTGCGCACACGTTAAATCCTGTTCCTCTTTTCGTAAAGGTAGGCCATTGTGAGCTAGTGGGAACAGATGACAAGATTGACAAAACTGCATACATACGGGGACTGGATTTTAAAAAAGCACACGAGTGCTTATTCCATTATCTTCGAAATAAAAGAATAAAAAAAATAAATAAGTTAAATTTTTTTTTAATGCTGTTTTAAACTGAAAAGCCTCCCGCATCAATACAGGGGATCTGGTTACTTTCTATTCCTGTTCAGTTTTATTTCTTCATTTATTTATTTTTAATTCTTTATATCAAGGATAATGGGATAAGCACTCATGTGCTTTTTTTTCATCCAGTCACTGTGTGTATGCAGTTGTGTAAATATTGTCATCTGTTCCCACCGGCACACAATGGCCTACTCATACAAAAAGCGAAACAGGATTTAACGTGCGCAAGCTGTTCTGCGTGCGATCGATGTATAACTGACCATGTTCCAATTGAAATCACTTTTTCTATTGGACGATGTATGACTGACCAAGCTCCAATTGAAATCAGCTATTTCTATTGAAATCGATGTATGATTGTTTAGGCTCCAATTGAAATTATCTATTTCTATTGAGATCGATGAATGACTGACCATGCTCCAATTGAAATCAGCTTTTTCTATTGAGATCGATGGATGATTGATCATTCTGCAATTGAAAATCAGCTATTTCTATTGAGAATCGATGGATGATTGATCATTCTGCAATTGAAATCAGCTTTTTCATATTGAGATCGATGGAGATTGATCATTCTCCAATTGAAATCAGCTATTTCTGTATCTATACGCAAACTGAAGTGGTATGGGCACGTGGCAAGATCAACAGAGCTGAAAGACGATTCTGCAGGGACCTGTGCAAGGCGGGAGAAGGAGAGGCAGGCAGAGAAAAGAGATGGGAGGACAACATCCGAGAGTGGACGGGCCTCAGGCTGAGTGACACCCTGAGAAAGGTCAAGGACAGAGGGAAATTGGAGAGAGCTGGTTGCGAGGTCTTCCGTGGCGCCCCTACGGTCTAAATAGACTACGGGATAGAAGAAGATTTCTATCGAGATCGATATATGATTGATCAAGCTCTGACTGACATGAGACCTAGAAGGCGATGTTCAGATTACGAAGGTGAATCATCTTTTCCTAGATCTAGATACCAGCCACCCTGCTGCAGTGGTTAAGCACCTTGGGTAACAGACTGGAAGGTCGTGGGTTCGAATCCCATTTGCTTCATAGGGATTTTTTCGGACTCCCGCCGCTCCTACCCAGAGTGAGTGTGCTGTGGGCTCAGTGGGGAGACTGGGACCACACAGTCGAGCTTCATCCACTTTACGGATGCGAATTTAAGATCGAGAGTGTTGCTCAAATTAACATGACCACACTGCAGGTGTCTGTATCTCTCCGGCCCGGTTAACGCCGGGATATATTATGATAGTAAGCAAAGAGTACAACCCTGTCAAGTAGTCTTAAAGCCGATGCACTTCCACAGCCAGCACCATTGCGTTATTCTCATTACCATTGATCATCATGCAATAATAGAATTGCCTCCGATTCGATGGCCCCCGTTGCTCTGGTCTCATGGTGACCTCAGATTTGGTTTCCCCTTACAATTTCTGTGTCTGTGGTGAATTTGTGTCAAAGCCTTTGGGGTTGGAGGTTCGCGGGAAGACGGTCGCTGGAGGGACATTGTGGTGGTCGCCACCTCGGATGGGTGACTCACTCAGTCTTGGCTCCGCGACTGAGCTAATACTGTCGTTAGTAGGGGGCTTAGTAGGTGGTGTCCTGTGTATGTTAGCTCAGAACAGGCACCACTGAACACCACCAAAATGACCCAGCAGCAGTGCAGGGCCCATCTGGCTGGTGGCCCCACGAACAACCTGATATTGATGGGCTTTCTATGGACTTCCGACTCTGTGTATGAGACATAACAAATCTGGGTATGGATGTGGCGGGAAAATTGAAAATTTATGAGCGGCGTGGAAACAGTGGGGCGGGGAAGGTTACAGAAGATGAGACAGCAAACAAACAAACTAGATCAATGGATCAGTGGATCGGTGGTCTAGGTGGTAACGCGCCTTGCCTAGAAAGCAAAAGGTCTGGGTCGGAGTGTGCGGTGGTTCGCACCCCGTTTGGGCCCCCAAATTTTCCCCCATCCATTAGACCAAGAGTAGTGGTCTGGGCGCTAGTCTTCCGGATGAGACGATAAACCGAGGTCCTGTGTGTTACACATCACTATTTAGCGCACGTAAAAAACCCATTGCAACAAGGGGTTGACCCTGGCAAAATTCTGTAGAAAAAACCACTCTGATAGGGAAACAAATACAGTTGCATGCAGGAAAAAAAATGGGTAGGCGATGCACTTGTGCTCTCCCCGGGGAGAGCAGCCCGAATTTCTCGCAGAGAAATCTGCTGTGACATAAAGTGGTACAAAATACAAAATACAAGGTTAGGCATTCAATCAAGGCTACCCAAAAATTATACGGCACTGTATTGTACTGCATGTACTGTACTCTGTACAACTTTCAGTCACAGAAGATTTCTCAGCATAAAATTGGGTTGCTCTCTCAGGGAAGGCTCGCCATCATGGAAAGCAGTGACAGACATTTTTTTTCTCTGTTTGTATGCGCATTTGATTTTCTCTGACCGAAGAGTGTGTTGGTGTATTGGTTCTGTCTCAACTGCAGCAAACTGGTTGGGGACGATAACTCATTACTGTATTAACATTGCGAGTCTGTGTTGAAAAATCTCAAAACAGTAAATCTGTCGTGTTTTAATCTTTTGTCTTTGAACGTATATCACAAAGACCCGTTCCCCAGTTCACCCACCCAGCTGTCAATGGGTACCTGCCCTCTTTAGGGTCAGGGAAGGTAAAACAGCGAGGGAGAGGAGATGGGCGCTGCCCTCAACATGCTGGCCCCTGGAGAAGCTGAGGTCTCTGATGCCTCGCTCCCCTACGACCGCCTAGGTTATGGGACACCTTTCCCTTTTTTACAATTGCCCCGTGGGGATGCCCAGGCCTGTCAGTGTAAATAACCCCCCCCCCTCCCTCCCTCCCTCTCACACCTTCTATAAATTCTGTGCTAAGAATTCCCTCTTTTCTATCCCCTCTTTGTTTCTGCTCTGTTCCTTTTTACTCTCTATTACCTCTTTCTTGTCAAGTTTTTGTTGTTGCCTTCTTGGTCCATTCTTCTGATCTTGGTTGTTGTTTTTTTCTTCTTCAGAAAGACATAATTATTATGAATGTGTGTGTGTGTGTGTGTGTGTGTGTGTGTGTGTGTGGTGTGTGTGTGTGTGTGCGTATATATGTGTATATATGTGTGTGCGCGCGCGCCCACGTGCCCGTGTCTGTGTGTGTGTGTGTGTGTGTGTGTGTGTGTGTGTGTGTGTGTGTGTGTGTGTGTGTGTGTGCGTGTGTGTGTGTGTGTGGGGGGGGGGGGGGGGGGTTACTCTGACAGCAATGAGGCAATGAATACTGAAATGGTGTGGAATGATTTCAGTACTAAACAGCCCGCTCACCGCTCATCACTCACCGCTCACTGCTCACCGCTCTCTGCTCACCACTCACCTCTCACCGACGACAGAAGTAAGGCTGTCAACCAGAGCGCTAAAATCCTGCAGACTCGTGTCATGTAATGTAAAGACCTCATCCCTGTAGTGGGAACACAGCTACCACAATAGCGGGCCAAAACAGTCACACACCAAAACAAATCTCACCCTTGGTGAACCTCAGAGCTCTAGATGAAAAACGAAAACAAAAATTGTGACGCTCCACCACATAATGAGACGGAGTGCACATGAGGTCAATTTTAAGTTATTGACATGTTATTAATGTGCAATAAAGTGGCTATCAAATACAAAAAAACAGATTGAAAATCGGACAATTCTGTGCAACATTATTACAAATTGAAATGATAGACTGCAGGATGTGACAAAATGAGAAACGGGCAAGTTTATTTTAGTAACAGGTTGTCAGAATGAGTGCTTTGGTATTTTCAAAACACATTTAAAAGCAAAAGGAATAAAAACGATACCTTGATATTTCATTATAAGATAAATAAACAGATCTAGTTTAATAATCAATCAAAATAAAAAAAATTGACAACTTGACCCCCACCTGCCTCCTAGCGCCTCCTGCTCCTCCTAGCGCCTAGTGCCTCCTGCCTAGGCTCCTAGCGCAAAATTGGGTAATGTGCTAAGCGACTCATTTCGTGGTGGAGCGCCACTTAATAGTAAAAAGAAAAAGAAACACCTCACTAAAACAAAACAAACAAACCTAGCCTAAAAAACATACACAAAGATCCCCCCTCCCTCCACCTTCCCCCCCCCCCACCCCCCCTCCTCCGAAAAAAAAAGTAGCTAACCCAGTCAATCAAAGCAAAACACCAAAGCAAACAAACACCCTAATCGAAAACCCAGGAGGACGGGATAGCCTAGTGGTCAGAACATTGTGCTCGCAATTTGACGACCCGAGTTCGATTCCCGTTGGGGGGATTTTCCCCCTTAAGTTAATATCAGTGCTGACTCCAGTCTCCACAAAAGTCTTTCGGATGAGACTATAAACCGAGGTCCCATGTGCGCGAACGCACGCAGAACATCTTTCGCACACGTTAAATCCTGTTCCGCTTTTCGTAAGAGTAGGCCATCGTGTGCCGGTGAGAACAGATGACAAAATTCACAAAATTGCATACACACATAAAAAAAGCATATGAATGTTTATTCCATCATCATCGTTATAAAAAAATAAATAAATAAATAAATAAATACTCCCCCCTCTCCCTTCCCAGTATCCCCACAGAGGAAGTGTATGTGAGGGAATGCTGGGAAGTGGCAGGTAGAAGCGACCTTCACCTTTCAAACGTTTCGTGTGGAAGTTTGACCTTGACACACTGAAAGGTCTGAAGGAACAGGTATAAACCCAGGGGTTTGAGTGTGTGTTGTGTGTGTGTGTGTGTGTGTGTGTGTGTGTGTGTTGTGTGTGTGTATCTCTGTCTGTATGTCTCTCTGTCAAGTCAGGTCAGATTTTTATTTCCAGATGGTACATTGAATAAGCATTGGTTTCCTTTTTTTCTTTTCTTTTTTTTGTCTGTGTGTGCGTATGTCTGTCTGTATGTATGTGTGTGTGTGTGTGTCTGAGTTTTTCTGTGTGTCTGTGTTTGTCTGTCTGCGTGTCTGTCTGTGTGTCTCTCTGTCTGTGTCTGTTTGTGTATGTGTGTGTGTATGTGTGTGCGTGTGTGTGTGTGTGTTCTGTGTATGTGTGTGAGTATGTGTGTGCATGTGTATGTGTGTGTATGCATGTGTATGTGTGTCTGGGTGTATGCTTATGTATGTGTCTTGTGACTGTGACTGAAGCCTGTAGCCTGGGGCAGGAAGTCACCTTGACTTTATACTTTTCCAAAGTGTGACAGTGAATGAGCCTCAAGCACGCACTGATTTTGACCCTACACACTTCTTCAAAGTGTCCTGGAGCTAGTGTTCCGTTTCACCCTGACAGGTCCGAACGAACAGGTTTGAACCGTCCGTCTAAGCTGCAAGCTAGAAAAGGAGAGTGTATGGCCTGGGTTTTACACGTACTGACTTAATTAATCCTGTCCCCAGGTGCACAAAGAAAAGGAGAGTGTATGGCCTGGGTTTTACACGTACTGACTTAATTAATCCTGTCCCCAGGTGCACAAAGAAAAGGAGAGTGTATGGCCTGGGTTTTACACGTACTGACTTAATTAATCCTGTCCCCAGGTGCACATAGAAAAGGAGAGTGTATGGCGCGGGTTTTACACGTACTGACTTAATTAATCCTGTCCCCAGGTGCACATAGAAAAAGGGAAGGGGTAGTGGTGGAGCGGGGAAGGGGGGGTGAAGGGGGGCCTGTTTATTGGTCAGGGTCTGGTTGTTTATCTTCATTTCTGTGTTCCGCCTTGTCTCTCGGGTATTTCCATAGAACTTGCTGTAAGAACGTAAAGGTGTTCCAATCTCAAGATGTTGATACAAGATTGTGATGAAATCACTTTGAAAGATCAGAGCAATCAGGAAGCAAACAAATCTAAGTGTGTTTTCATCCCTTGCTTGATGATTGCTAAAGATCAGGATCGTGTTATTTAAAGTGATAACTTAGCTCAGTGGTCAGAGCACTCGCTTTTCCCCAAGCCAAGGTTAAGCAGCATTGAGCGTGGTTACCTATTGGATGGGTGACCGTTTGCGCGTCTTGGCTTCAGTACAGTTCCCCTAGTTCACCCAGCTGTCAATGGCTACCTGCCCTCTTCAGGGTCAGGGAAGGTAAAACAGCGAGGGAGAGGAGATGGGCGCCGCCCTCAACATGCTGGCCCCTAGAGAAGCTGAGGTCACTGATGCCTCGCTCCCTTACGACCACACAGGTTATGGGACACCTTTACCTACCATTTCAGTAAGGCAGGAGGAAAGCTATCTGATAGTTTCAATACGAACACACACGGTAGAAACTAGTCTAGTGAGGCGTTGTGGAGTATTCCTGTTCTTGAGCCAGAAGATCTATCACAATATGTTTCCAGGGGCTGATTTGATTCACGCCACCCCCCATTCTACGGCTAGAGCTCCGAGGTTCACCAAAAGTCAGATTTTGCGTATATAATAATAGTAATACATGGAACTTATATAGCGCTTTATCTTGCAAAAACCAATCAAAGCGCTTGCATTCAACCTTTGCATCACACAAGCAATCAAAACGCAAGCGCACACACACGCACACACACACACATGCGCGCATGCGCCCCCCCCCCCCCCCCCCACCACACACACCCACAAAGGCTATACACTTTGGCAGGTAGATGTCGAAGGCGGGACAGACAAGAGACGGAAACAGAAGGGAGAATCTTAGGTTTGAAATAACTGTTTCTTGAGGTTGGATTTTAAAGTGTCATAAGTAGACTTTTGCCGGAGGGAGAGAGGAAGGTCGTTCCAGATCAATGGACCAGAAACAGAGAAAAGCTTGGTGGCCAACGGTAGATAGGTTGAATCTAGGTATTCTTAAGGACAAAGTATCTGCCGACGAGCGGGGGAGTGAGAAGGTGTGTACAATGTATATGCGACTGTTTTTACCCACCTATGAGATAGCCACAGTCGGGCTTCGGGGAAAAGCCCACTGCTATCCAGCACTGAATATAGCACACCTGGGCTGCGTTGCAAGGCGGCCAGTCGCGCGATATATTTCGCGCAGTAGCTTGGCGAGCGCGACCTGGGCTTTGCAACAGACAGCAGGCAAGTGGGATTTGTCCTACTCTTTATACTGAACACATTCGGAATACACTTTTAAACTTCAAGAATCTAGCATACATTAAATGGCTTTTGGAGTTTGAAAAAAACAACAAAACAACCTAAATGGCATCTAGTTATATGGTTTTCATGACTTGAAAATACAAAAAAACTAACCCCAACTTTAACCCTCACCCTATCCCAGACCCTAAACCTAACTCTAACCCCCCCCCCCCCCCCCTCTTTTTATATATATACAGTTGTAAGGATTCATTTTCCAGTTTTTTGGTATGACCGC
>CM060349.1:12504464-12506964 GCA_030674155.1 Stramonita haemastoma
TCTAATACACGGGACCTTAGTTTGTTGTCTTATCCGAAAGACTATACCCAGACCACCACTCATGGTCTAATTGATGGGGGGAAAGTACTGGACCCAAACGAGATTCGAACCATCGCACACTTCTGACCCGGATTTTTCGCTTTCTAGACAGGTGCATTACCACTAGATCCACATCCTCTTAGACTTGTTGTTCAACACAATGAACGTATTCGCCAATCCCTCGTCTTCGGAAACTTCTGAACCTGCTCACAATGGCAGACTACCTTGTTCAGATAATTATGTCAAATAAACAAAGCTTTTTTCACTGATATGGAGGCATCCGTCAGTCTCGGAAGACTATAGAGTTACGCTCTAGGCTCAAGAGCCGCAAAGCCTGGGTAAGTAAGTATGGAGGGAAAGTTGTTACCCATGCAGCAGACCCCTTCTCCCCTCTCCACCTCACTGGAATGGTCCTTGAAAGACAATTGCCGATACTAGTGGTTCAGTGTTATTGCCAGAGCTGCCAGAACGTTGCCATGATTAGACAGCCCCGAACGCCCTGGGTACTGCAACTTCCCTCCACTCTCCCCAAAGTCTTTCGGATGAGACTATAAACCGAGGCCCCGTGTGCGAACGCACGCAGAACATTTGCGCACACGTTAAATCCTGTTCCGCTTTTCGTAAGTTTAGGCCATCGTGTGCCGGTGGGAACAGATGACAATATTTACACAATTGCATACACACGGGGACTGGATGAAAAAAAGCACAAGAGTGCTTATTCCCATTATCCTCGATATAAAAGAATAAATCAAATCAAATCAAATGCCGATACTAATAGTTCCAGTGTCATTGCCAGAGCCGCCAGAACGTTGCCCATAATTAGACAGCCCCAACCGCCCTGGGCACTGCAACTCCTCATATTTTTTTCCTGAGGGATGGTGTCTGTCCAGCTACGACTGGCTTCCATTTTCCATGTATGTACAAGTCTGTCCACTTGACTTGTTTACAAGTCCATTCTAGCAGTCCTTCGTTTCGTTGTAGTCTTTACTCACTCCAGTTTGATACTGACTTATCAGGACACAGAAAAGAACAGTTACAGGGAAAAAGAAGAAAACGCTACAGATTGCAGAAGATTAATTTACAGTGTTGAATTCCTTCGCTCAACTATCTGTCAGTCAATTATGTGAAGCATGCTTAGATAATGGAATCATAAAAAATCCCATGATTGGTGTTCCTTGTGACCTAAGCATTGATGATTGATAGAATTCAGACATATTTAATCAATACTCTCGTTATTATTTTGCTTTTTTTCCTCATTATTGCCTATCGGTACGCGGTATGCTTATTATCACAAAGAAAACATCCCCGATGTCGGAATGCAGCTACCTTCATGGTAAGCAACAAAAAAAAAACGGTCGCATACACACACACAAAAATCTGACTATTGGTGAACCTCGGAGCTCTAGCCGAGGAACGAGAAAAAAAATCAGAAAAAATACAAACAGGATGCTGGGGTTATTCAAATCTTTCCGAATCACGCCCCCCCCCCCCCCCCCCCCCCCCCCCCCTATCAAAATTAAGGGTCTACTTCCTCCTTTAGGTTTTTTTTTTCCCACATCACATGATCTTGATAAAAATTTCCCTCGAAATCTTCACAATGGAACTGAATCTTTTTATCTGACTTCTCTCTTTTGTTGTTGTTGCTGTCTCATCTTTTGCAACTTCCCTGTCCTACTGTTCTCACGCCACTTATTTCAATCTCCCCGCCACAGCCATGCCCAGATTTGTTCTGTCTCATCCTCTGGGTCGGGAGTCCACATGAAGCCCATCAATGTCAGGCTGTCATGGGGCTACCAGCCAGAGGGGCCCTGCACTGCTGCTGGGTCACTTTGGTGGTGTTCAGTGGTGCCTGTTCTGAGCTAACATACGCAGGACACCACCTTTCTAAGCCCCCTAAAACGACAGTATTGGCTCAGTCGCAGAGCCAGACTGAGTGAGTCCCATCCGAAGGTGGCGACAACCACAACGTCCTCCAACGACCGTCCCCCCTTAACCCCAACCCCAAAGGCTTTGACACAAACTCACCACAGGCACAGAAGTGTATGAGGAAACCGAATCTGAGGTCACCATGAGACCAGAGCAACAGGGGCCACCGAATCAGAGGCAATTTTTATTATTGCATGATGATCAATGAAATGAGGATGATGTAATGATGCTGCTTTGGAAGTGCATCTGCTTTAAGACTACTTGACAGGGCTATACTCTACGCTTTCTATCATAACATATCCCAGTGTCAACCAGGCCCGAGAGAATATACAGACACCTGCAGTGTTGGTCAGGTAATTTGAGCAACACTCTCAAACTCGCATCCCTAAAGTGGATGAAGCTCGACTGTGTGGTCCCAGTCTCCCCACTGAGCCCACAGCACACTTCCTTTGGGTAGGAGCCAGCCGGAGACCGAAAAATCCCTATGACTGTTATGAGATTCGAACCCCTGACCTTCCAATCCGAGATCAAAGGC
>CM060349.1:12516964-12519464 GCA_030674155.1 Stramonita haemastoma
CTTTATGTCACAGCAGATTTCTCTGCGTGAAATTCGGGCTGCTCTCTCTCTCCCGGGGAGAGCGTGTCGCCACAAGTGCAGCGCCTAGCCCAATTTTTTTTTATTCAGGGATGGTGTCTAAACACGACACCTGTGTGCATGCTGTTTTTTTTTTTTTTTTTAAAATAATTTTGTCATCCCTCCTCAAACAGCCATAAAACTTAATTATCCACTCTGTGCTTCCGAACTTTCAATGACTCCTGGCTATTATCAACCAGACAGACATAGGGCATACCCCCCTCCCCCCTATACCCCTCCCCCCCCCCACACACCTGTCTTGGTGTAGCTGTAGGCACCCATCAGTCTCGGAAGACTATGGAGTTGCGCTGTAGTCTTTAGAGCGCAAAGCCTGGGCAAGTATGTATGGAGGGCAAGCTGTTACCCATGCAGCAGACCCCCCCTCTCCACGGCACTGGAATGATCCATTGGAAAGGCAATAACCGATACGAATGGTTCCAGTACCGTCGCAGGAGCCACCAGAACGTTGCCATATACCTACAGCCCCGAGCCGCTCTGGGACTTCATCTCCCCGACTTTTCCTCAGGGATGGTGTCTAAACACGGCACCTGTGTGCATGCTGGTTTGTTATGATTTTGTCATCATCATTGGTGTAGCTGAGGAACGTCTAACAACAAGAATTGTCTTCTTTGTTGCTGACAGTCTCCGGTCACTCATGTCTGTGAATCGCCAATAATTTAGGACCAGCTGTTTTTTGTTTGTTCTGATTTTTTTAAATCAATTTATTTACTTATTTATTTATTTATTTAAATTATTTATTTATTTATTTATTTATTTATTGTTTATTTATTCAATCATTTATTCTTTTATATCGAGGATAATGGATAACCACTTATGTGCCTTTTTTTTTACATCCAGTCCCCGTGTGTGTGCAGTTTTGTAATATGTCATCTGTTCCCACTGGCACACAATGGCCTACTCTTACGAAAAGTGGAACAGGGTTTAACGTGTGCGCTTGATGTTTATGATTTTTGTAAACAGTACAGTCCCCCAGTTTACCCAGCTAGCTGTCAATGGGTACCTGCCCTTTTTAGAGTCAGGGAAGGCAAAGCAGCACACCACACACACACACACACACACACACACACACACACACACACAACACAACACACAACACAAACACCAAAACACACACACACATTTCATCTCTCTTTGTTCTTTTTTGTTTTATTGTGTTTTTTTCTTTTCAACTCCAAGACTCCAGAACAAAGCCCAACCATCCCCTTAAGTACCAGACATTAATTTGAGATCAGAAACTTGTAGTGAAGATCGTCAATGGGTCGTCACAACTGTCACAAAATCAGTTTGTAGACAAACAATACTTTGAACATACAAAAATAAACGATTTGGCCACAATACAAAGCAAGGGAACAAAATCTCTCTCTCTCTCCTCTCTCTCTCTCTCTCTCCTCTCTCTCTCTCTCTCTCTCTCTCTCTCCTCACTCCTCCCACACACACACACACACACACACACACACACACCACAACACACATATTTTAAATGTTTTTTTTTTGGGGGGGGTGGGGGAGGGGGAAGATTTCTTGGGAGAGGAAGGGAGGGGGAGGGGGAAGGTCTACTATCTTGATCTGTTGATATATATTAGGTGGCCCTGGGTTTTTTTTTTTAACCACAACCAGACATTTCCGTGAGTGGACTCATTTAAAATATAAGCTATATTGCCATAATAATGGGAACTAACCCTTCCTCTTAACATATATTTTTTCGTAAGCCCTCTTAACTCCCTTCTTTTATTGCTTGTCTTCCTATACACTCTGTGTGGTAAGACAGTAAACCCTATGACTGAACTGAACTGTTGATATACTGGTGTAGGTCCATTGAGCGTGTTTGATTGGCTGATTACATTCTGAGGGCAAGTGTTGATTGGCTGATCACATTCTGAGGGAGGGCGTTGATTGGCTGGTCACATTCTGAGGGAGGGCGTTGATTGGCTGATCACATTCTGAGGGAGGGCGTTGATGGGCTGGTCACATTCTGAGGGAGGGTGTTGATTGGCTGGTCACATTCTGAGGGAGGGTGTTGATTGGCTGATCACATTCTGAGGGAGGGCGTTGATTGGCTGGTCCTGTTCAGTAACGGGCTTTCCTCCCATACCATGACTTTCCACTTGACACTCGTTCACATTACGGCGAATCTTGAAGAAACCTGTCCACACACACACACACACACAACACAGCAGCACGCACACACACACAGTAATAAATATTCGAAATAATTCAAATGAGGCCTAGAACGTGCATGCGTGTGCGCACAACACCTACACACGTACACACAGCACACACACACACACACACACACACACACACCACACACACACACACACACACACACACACACACACACACACACACACACACACACACACCACACCACAACACACACACTTACACACACACACACACACACAAAACACACACACACACA
>CM060349.1:12529464-12546964 GCA_030674155.1 Stramonita haemastoma
GAACAGACAGACAAGACAGACAGACAGACAGACAGACAGGTAGGCAGGTAGGCAGGCAGGTACATACAGTGTTGGACCCATAGGGACCTCCCAGACAGACAGACAGACAGACAGACAGACAGGTAGGCAGGTAGGCAGGCAGGTACATACAGTGTTGGATCCATAGGGACCTCCCAGATAGACAGACAGACAGACAGACAGGAAGGTAGGCAGGTAGGCAGGTAGGTACATACAGTGTTGGACCCGTAGGGACCTCAATATCAAGTCAGACAGACAGACAGACAGACAGACAGACAGGTAGGTAGGCAGGTAGGTACATACAGTGTTGGACCCATAGGGACCTCCCAGACAGAACAGACAGACAGGTAGGTAGGCAGGTAGGTAGGTACATACAGTGTTGGACCCATAGGGACCTCCCAGACAGAACAGACAGACAGACAGACAGGCCCGCAGACAGACAGACAGACAGACAGACAGGCAGACAGGCAGACAGGTAGGTAGGCAGGTAGACAGGCAGGTACATACCGTGTTGGACAAATAGGGACCTCCAGTTACGAGCCCCTTCAGCACCCAGGCATACCAGAGGGAGTAGGGAGCGCCCCCGTGACACCTGCACACATTACACCACATCCTTACACCACATCCCTGTGTCCCTGACTCCACATCCCTGTGTCCCTTGTACCACATCCCTGTGTCCCTGACTCCACATCCTTACACCACATCCTTACACCACATCCTTGTGTCCCTGGCACCACACTCCCTGTGTCCCGACTCCACATCCCTGTGTCCCTGACTCCACATCCCTGTGTCCCTTATACCACATCCATGTGTCCCCGACTCCACATCCTGTGTCCCTTATACCACATCCTGTGTCCCGACTCCACATCCATGTGTCCATTATACCACATCCATGTGTCCCTGACTCCACATCCTGTGTCCCTACTACCACATCCTGTGTCCCTGACTCCACATCCCTTGTCCCTGACTCCACATCCTGACTCCACATCCTTGTCCCTGATCACATCCACCAATCCTGACTCCACATCTCCTGTGTCCCTGACTCCACACCGACACCCACACCTGACACATCCCCACATCCCGCCTGTTGTCCACTGACTCCACATCCTGACCCACACCCGACATCCACATCCTGACACCACATCCGACACCACATCCGACACCACATCCTGACACCACACTACCCGACACCACATCCTGACACCACATCCCGACACCACATCCTGGACACACCACACATCCGACACCACATCCTGACACCACATCCGACACCACATCTGACCAACCCACATCCTGACACCACATCCTGACACCACATCCGGACTCCACATCCGTACACCACATCCCCAGTGGGATTTTTACCCCTGGAGTTAATATCAGTGCTGACTCCACTTCTTTCCGCCCCCCCCCCCCCCCCCCCCACATTAAATTCTTTTGTATAAGACTATGAACAGAGCGCCGTGTGCGCGAATGCACACAGAACATCTTTTCCACACTTTCAAAACCCGTTTCGCTTCTTGAAAGAATAGGCCATTGTGTACCGGTAGGAACAGATGCCAAATCCCCCCCCCCAAAAATAATACAGCATGCACACAAGTGTGGTATTTAGACACCATGATCTACAGTGGGAATGACGGGAGACTTTCGTAAGAGTAGGCCATTGTGTGCCGGTGGGAACAGATGAGAGGATTGACAAAAACTGCCATACACACTGCTTATTCCATTGTCCTCGATATAAAGGAATAGATTAAAAGAATAAATGAATAAATAAAGAGATAGATAAATAATAAATAGATAGATAAAGAAAAAGATAGATAAATAAGGAAATAAATAAATAATAAATAAATATACAAATAATAAATAAATAGATAAATATAAAAAATAAATACATAAATAAATAAACAGCCCGACGCATACGCAAAATCTCACCATCGGGAAACAAAATACAGTTGCATGCAGAAAAAAGAAGAAAAAACAAAACAATGGGTAGGCGCTGCACTTGTGGCGACGCGCTCTCTCTCTCTCCCCGGGGAGGGAGAGCAGCCCCGAATTTCACGCAGAGAAATCTACTGTGACATAAAGTGGTACAAAATACAAAATACAAAAATACCATTCGTGAACCTAAGAGCTCTAACCTGAGGGAATAAAAAATAACCCAAGACAATCGAAAATCGAAAATTGCCTTCCCTACTGGCTTGGCAAAATTGGAAGGTTCAATTCCCAACTGTAGCCCCCAAGCGGTATGTGGCTGCCTTAATGGTAGGGGGGGGGGGGGGGGGGGGGGGGCGGGGGGGGCAGGGGGGGGCAGAGGGGTCATATACAGGGAAACAAATCTCACAGTGGGTGAACCTCGGAGCAGTAACCGAGGAAAATAAAATAAAATGAAGTAAAATAAGATGAAATGAAATAAAATAAAATAAAATAAGATAAGATAAGATAAGATAATGATGAAATGAAATGAAATGAAATGAAATAAAATAAAAATAAATAAAAAATAAAATGAAATGAATAAACAAATATAAAAAAATAAAACAAAAAAAATATAATATATATAAATATAATATATAAATATAATATATAAAATAAAATGAAATGAAATAAAAAATAAAATAAAATAAATGAAATCAAATCAAATCAAATCAAATCAAAATGAAATCAAACAAAAAAGGAAAACAACAAAATTGAAATAAACTATAATAGAATAAAAATAAGATAAAAAAAAATAAATAAAAAAACAAAAAAAAATGAAATAAAACGAACAAATAAAAAACAAAACAAAAAAATAGAATCAACCAAGCCAAACCAAACAAAACAAAGGTAAGGTAAAGGTAAAGGTGTCCCGTAACCTATGTGGTCATGGGGGAGCGAGGCATCAGAGACCTCAGCTTCTCTAGGGGCCAGCATGTTGAGGGCGGTGGCGCCCATCCCCTCTCCCTCGCTGCTTTACCTTCCCTGACCCTAAAGAAGGCAGGTACCCATTGACAGCTGGGTAAACTGGGGGACTATACTGAAGCCAAGGCGTACAAACGGTCACCCATCCAACTGGTAACCATGCCCGACGCCGCTTAAGTTGACTGGGGGAAAGCGAGTGCTCTGACCGTTGAGCTATTTATTTTTATTTTATTTTATTTTATTTTATTTTATTTTATTATACCACTTTATGTCACAGCAGATTTCTCTGCGTGAAATTCGGGCTGCTCTCCCGGGGAGAGCGCGTCGCCACAAGTGCAGCGCCTACCCATTATTTTTTTTTTCCCCTCAGGGATGGTGTCTAAACACGACACCTGTGTGCATGCTGGTTTTGTTTTTTTTAATTTTGTCATCCACTCCTACCGACACAAGATGGCCTGCTCTTCCGAAAAGCGGAACGGGGTTTTTAACGTGTGCGCAAGATGTTCTGCGTGCGTTCGCACACGGGACCTCGGTTTACAGTCTCATCCAAATGACTTTGACATTCAGTTCGATTTTTTCGTCAAACTGGGATGACAGGGCGAGCTGGGTACGAACCCAGAAACTCACGGTTTACATATTGGCAGGCGAACGCCTTAACCATCCTGCCACCGTCCTATCCTGCCCCCGCCCCCCCAACAAAACAAAACAAAACAAAAAAACTGCAGGCTTATTTACCCGTATCCGCATAAGATACCGCAGCAAGCCACCGGGTATTCTGCCGAGATGCGAACCTGAGGTCGACTCGGGGAGTAGATACAGATTCTGTCGCTGATAGAGGACACGGTCGCCATCGCCTGTCAACACACCATTTTGCATTTATTTATTTATTTATTCATTTGTTTATTTATTTATTTATTTATTTATTTATTTATTTATTTATTTATTTATTTATTTTTTTTTCTTTCTTTCCTTCTTTCCTTCTTTCTTTCTTTCTTTCTTTTATATCGAGGATAATGGAATAAGCACTCATGTGCTTTTTTATTATTATTATTTTTTTACATCCAGTCTCCATGTATATGCAATTTTGTAAATGTCATCTGTTCCCACCGGCACACGATGGCCTACTCTTACGAAAAGAGGTACAGGATTTATGACGTGTGCGCAAGATGTTCCGCGTGCGTTTGCAGCACACGGGGCCTCGGTTTATAGTCTCATCCGAAAGACTTTTGGGGGGAATGGAGTCAGCACTGATGTTAACTCCAGAGGAAAAATCCCCTCGACCGGGAATCGAACCTGGGTCGTCAAATTGCGAGCGCATCACCACCCACCTACCCTCCCACCACCTACACACACACATACACACACACACACACACACACACACCACACACCACACACACACCTACCCCCCTACACACACACCTACCCCCATCCCTCCCACCCCCACCAACCCCACCCACCATCACCTCCCCACACCCTCACCCCCACACCCCCACCCTCACACCACCACCACCACCACCACCTCCACCTCCCCCCCACCCCCACCCACCCACCCCCTTACACACACACACCCACCACCACACCACCCACCCCACCCACCCCCACCCTCACAACCCACCCACACACCACCACCACCAACATCCCACCCACCACACCCCACCCACCCCACCATCATACACTCCCACACCCACACCCACACACATATAGATAAATTAAGCGACATAACCACGTGCCACAGTTGATATCTATCAAGCAGATATCATTAGATATCAGAATGAATGTTTTGAGAAAAGAGAAAAAAAAAAGAGAAGAAGAATGCAACATGTTTTTAGTGGACATCATTTTGGGCAGAAAGATAATTAAAACTAATGTTTGTTTTGTTGTGTCAAATAAGTCTGCATGACTTAAAATGGCAATAAAATATTTTGAATCTTGAATCTTGAATCACACACCCACCCTACCCCCCTACACACACACACCTACCCCCACCACCCCCACCCCCACCACCCCCCACCTCCCACCCCCTACACACCCACACTCACCCCCCTACACCCACCACAACCCTCAGACCCACCACCCCTACCAACCACCCACACCACCCTACCCCCCACCCCCACCCCCCACATACCCCCACCACCACCCTCACACACACCCCCCACACCACCCCCACCACCCCCACCCACCCCCACCCCCACCCCCCACCCCCCCACCTCCCCCCCAACCCCCCCTCCCCCCCTCCCCTCCCCCTACCCCCCCTACCCCCCACCCCCACTACTCTCTCTCACCCAGCTCGCTCCGCAAGCGCCTTGGTCTCGGATTTCGTGGACGGACCGGCAGTTGGCCCATTTCTCCCGGGCATCGAAGGTCTCTGGGAGGGTGAATCCGGGTTCCTCAAGGTCATTCAGCTTCCAGGGTCCCTCCTCCACTCCCTCCGGAGTCCCTGGGATCGCTCCCTTAAGCCCTCGGAAATGCTCGGCCCACGACTGGTCAAAGTTCCTGCCCGCCTGGAGAGATTGGATTGGATTGGATTGGATTGGATTTATTCTTTTATATCGAGGATAATGGAATAATCGGGGTGGTGGGGTGGGTGGTGGTGGTGGGGTGTAGGTGTGTATGTGTGTGTGCACCAGTAATAGCATAGTACAGTATAACAAGCACAACACAATAATTACAACAAACACAGCACATCATCACAGTCTACCCTATTGTAACGCAGTCCAACCGACCCGACCCGACCCGACCCGACCGACCCGACCCGACCCGACCCAACCTACCCCATTGCAACTCAATCCCAACCCATCTCATCCGAAGCTGACCTACCCCAGCCTACCTCAATCCAACCCAAATTAACCCAACCTACTTATCTTACCCCCAACCCACACCAACCCAAACTACCCCCCACCTCAACCCAACCTAACCCAACCTACCCTATCTCAACCCAACTTGCCCCACCTCAATACAACTCATCCCAACCTACCCCGTCTCAACCCAACCTACCCTATCTCAACTCAACCTACCCCAACCCACCCAACCCAACTGAACATACCCCATCTCAACCCAACTGAATATACCCCATCTCAACCCAAACTAACCTACCTCTTTTCAACCCAACCCACCCAAACTACCTATCCAAACCTACCCCATCCCCACTCAACCTACTCCATCTCAACCCAACCCAACCTACCCGAACCCAACCCAACCTACCCCATCCCCACTCAACCCAACCTACCCCAACCCAACCCAACCCAAACCCAAACCAGACCCAATCCATCTCCCGGCCACATTCAAAGTCCATGTGGTGTTCAGAGAGTTGGTGTAGCCGATTTCTTCATCAGACAGCAGGCCAAACTACCCTATCCCAACCCAAACCCAACCCAACCTACCCATCCCATCTCAATCCAACCAACCCACTCAACCTACCCATCCCAACCAACTACCCAACCTACCCCATCTCCACCCAACCTACCCATCTCAACCCAACCGAACTCAACTCACCTACCATATCTCAACTCAACCTACCCCAACCCAACCCAACCCAACCTACCCCATTCAGAACACAACCCAACCTACCCCTTCTCAACTGAATACCCCAACCCAACGCAACCAACTCAAACCATCCTACCCCAACCCAACCCACCCAACCTACCCTATCCCAACCCAACCCCCCCAACTAACCTATCCCAACCCAACCTAACCACCAAACCTCTACCCAACCCAACCCAACATCCCAACCTACCCAACCCACCCCAACCTACCCCAAACCAACCCAACCCAACCCACCCCAACCTACCCCAAAACCAACCCAACCCCAACCCCACCCAACCCAACCCCAAACCATCTCCCGGCCACACTCAACTCACAGTCCAGGTGGTGTTCAGAGAGTTGACGTAGTCGATTTCTTCATCAGATAACAGGCCGAAGTCAGGAAACTGCTTCTCCTCAGGGACCTCAGACTCGAACCGCAGGGTGTGCCCATAGCACACTGCAGGCAGCAGGACCAATAGCACCCACAGACACCGCCTAGAGAAGACACATACACGTTAAATTAATCCTGTTCCGATTTTCGTAAGAGTAGGCCATCGTATGCCCGGTGGGAAGTTATGACAAGGTTTACACAAAAAACTGCAGACATACGGGGACTGGATGTAAATAAAAAGCACACGAATGTTTATTTTATTATCCTCGATATAAAAGAAATACAGTAAACATAGATTAGAGAACATTTTTGTGAGTTAAAACAATATTGGTGACGTTTATTTTTCTCTATTTTTTTCTTACATAGATGGCTTGGTCTTGTTCTTTTCATCTTGTAACAAGATCCAAAGGACTTGCAAAAACAATACTGCAAGGCGCTGTGTCCAAGGAGGAAGAAAAAGAGGCAGACCAAGGAAGAGATGGGAGGACAACATCAGCGAATGGACAGGCCTAGAACTCAACAAAACCTGAGAAAGGCAAAACAGAGAGAGGAATGGAGGAAACTGGTTATCAAGTCTTCAGGGGTGCCCCCACGGTCACCAGACTAAGGGGTAGATAGATAGATAGATAGATACGGTCACCAGACTAAGGGGTAGATAGATAGATAGATAGATAGATAGATAGATAGATAGGTAGATAGATAGATAGATAGATAGATAGATAGATAGATAGATAGATAGATAGATAGATGATAGATAGATAGATAGATAGATAGATGGCTCGATGAAAAAAAGGAAATCAATGCATTATTCAACGTACCATCTGGGAATAAAAATTTGACTTGACTTGACTTGAAAACAGTCATTGTATCTGTTCGTCAGTTGGTGTTCAATGGGGTTGGTTTTTTTAAAGTGACACCAGAGAATGATAACAGTTTCAAAAGCATCAATAGCATAATTATGCATTATTTGGGGAAGGTAGGCAGTATAATCAGGGGGTGGGATAACTCAGTGGTCAGAGCACTCGCTTTCCCCAAGCTAAGGTTAAGCAGCATCAAGCGTGGTTACCAGTTGGATGGGTGACTGTTTGAACGCCTTGGCTTCAGTACAGTCCCCCAGTTCACCCAGCTGTCAATGGGGACCTGCCCCTCTTTAGGGTCAGGGAAGGTAAAGCAGCGAGGGAGAGGAGATGGGCACCACCGCCCTCAATATGCTGGCCCCTAGAGAAGCGGAGGTCTGTGATGCCTCGCTCCCCTACGACCACACAGGTTATGGGACACCTCTACCTTTACCTTTTTATACAAAATAATCATTATATATGTATGTCTTTTTGTGTAATTTTTTTTTGTCCTTTCATGTTGTGGAGCGATGCTAGAAAACCACAAACTTTTAGCATCATCTCCAGTACGGAAAACATAATTTTATACTGCAATGATTAGGCTACTTCTGTTCCTCGTTAGGTGCACAAAGTGTTTGATATTCCAGGTTCTAGAATAACGCTTAAAATTATCAGCTTTTAGCAGCACCATCTGCTTAATAGGAAGCGCCTGGAAAAGGTAAAAGTTTTCAATTTTATGATATAATCATCAAAAACCTGTTGGACGTTGCTCTTTATTTCTGGTTCATCGATCTGGAATATATATACATATATATATAATATTATGCGATCGCGCGCGCGCGTGTATGTGTATGGGTGTGTGTGCGTGTGTGTCAAAGTCAAAGTCAATGTCAATTTTTTAAATTTCCAGACGGTACATTGAATAAACATTGATTTGCTTTTTTTTTTCATCAAACCATTTACATCTATCTAAGGAAAAAAATTTTTACTAACATGATTTCAACAGCTTTAAATAATGAAATAACCTATCAAAAAAGAAAAAGGAACCAGTCAAAAAGAAAACAAACAAAACGCCCCCCCAAAACATAAACAAACAAACAAAAACTGCACTCAAAAGTGACGCATACACACATACACACACACATACGCATGTGCGGGAGCTCGCCCACACGAGCACGTATGCACGTACACGCGTACACACATTTAGAGTTTAAAACTTTATAAAATGTCAATGAAACAAATTTATCAATTACAATATCACAAATACCATTATTTAAGAGTTTTAAAAAGGCCTATAAAATGTCAATCAAACAAATTATCAGGCAACAATTTCTCCATACTTCAATCCATACTTTATACATTAAAAAAGGAAGGAAAATATCAAAAATCTAAAAGAAGAAAAACAACAACAACAATAAAACGAAAAAAAACCCAACAACAAATATAATACAATGTGTGTGTGTGTGTGTGTGTGTGTGTGTGTGTGTGTGTGTGTGTGTGTGTGGTGTGTGTGTGTGTGTGTGTGTGTGTGTCTGTGTGTGTCTGTGTGTGTCTGTGTGTGTCTGTGTGTGTCTGTGTGTATGTGTCTCTGTGTCTGTGTGTCTGTGTCTCTGTGTCTGTGTCTGTGTGTGTGCTCTGTGTCTCTGTGTCTTTGTATCTCTGTGTCTGTATCAAGTTTCTGCTTAATTCAGGAAGCGTCCATCTGAAAATATCAGTTTTTCCCTGGACTCACTAACTCCACTCCTCTCAAAAAGTCTTTTGGGTAAGACTGCAAACCAAGTTCTCCAGTGAAAACAAGCACAAACAGAACACTTTGTGCCAAAGTTAAAAAATCAACAACACATCTTTGGTGGGGCGTGATAGCCTTAGTGGTTAGTTCGCTGCGTTCTTAATTTGAATCACGGGCCGCGGGATAGCCTGGTGGTTGGAGTGATGCGCATTGTGCTCGTAATCTGCTGACCCGGGTTCCAATCTGGTTCAAGGGGATTTTTCCTGTGGAGTTAACATCAGTGCCGACTCCAGAATGGTTAGAATAAAGGGAATTAACCCTTCCTTTTAACACACACTTTTCTTAACCCTCTTAACTCCCTTCTTTTATTGCTTGTCTTCATCTGCACTATATGTGTGGTGCGACAGTAAACTCTACGACAGACAGACAGACATTAAAACGCGTTCCACTTATCGGAAGAGTAGGCCATCGTGTGCCGGTAGGAACGGATGACAAAATGTACAAAAACTGCGAACACACGAGGACCGGATGTAAAAAAAAAAAAAAGCACGTGAGCGCTTATTCTCTTATTCTCGCTATAAAAGAATAAATAAATAAATAAATAAATAAATAAATAAATAAATAAATAAATAAATAAATAATCTGGTGGTTAGAGTGATGCACATTGCGTTCGTGGTCTGCTGACCCGGGTTCGAATCTTGCTCAAGAGGATTTTTTCCCCTCTGGTAGCCTATAAACATCAGTGCTGACCCCATTCCCCCGAAAATTCTTTCAAATGAGACTTTAAACCGAGGTCCCATGTGCTAACGCACGCAGAACATCTTGCGTACATGTAAAAACACGACCCGCTTATCGGACGAGTAGGCTAGGCGGTGGGAATGAATGACACAAATTTACAAAAACTGCATACACGCGGGGACTAGATATAAAAAAGCGCATGAGTGCTTATTCCATTATTCTCCATATAAAAGACAAAGAAAAAGAGCAGGCCATTGTGTGTTGGTGGGAATGAATGACACAAATTTACAAAAACTGCATACACGCGGGGACTAGATATAAAAAAGCGCATGAGTGCTTATTCCATTATCCTTCATATAAAAGACAAAGGAAAAGAGTAGGCCGTTGTGTGTTGGTGGGAGCGGATAACAGAATTGACAAAATTGCATACACACAGGGACTGGATGTTAAAAGAAGCATGAGTGCTTATTCCATTATCCTCCTTATAAAATCAAAGAAAAAGAGTAGACCATTGTGTGCTAGTCGGAACGGATGACAAAATTGACAAAAACTGCATACACGCGAGGACTGAATGCAAAAAGCGCATGAGTGCTTATTCCATTATCCTCCATATAGCCTAAAAGACAAAGTAAAAGAGTAGGCCATTGTGTGTTGGTGGGAAGGGATGACAGAATTGACAAAAACTGCATACACACAAGGACTGGATGTTAAAAAAAAAGTGCATGAGTGCTTATTCCATTATCCTCGAAATAAAGAAAAAAAAGAAAAGAAAAAAAAAGGAAAAAAAATGCTCGGGATCGAACCCAGGTTCAAACCGCCCCTGAGACACCCCTTCAAGAGAAGTTTTCCTGGAACATTTAACACTAACTCCACTCCCCTGAGAAAAAAATCCTTCGGATAAGACTCTAAACCAAAGCCCCGAGTGCGAAGGTTCATACGTATGTTCATCTTACACACACGTTAAAAACCCATTCCACCTTCCCAAGAAATAGATCAATGTGTGCTGGTAGGAATGGATGACAAAAATTGTTTTTTTTCTAAATAAAATGTATGAACAGTCGTGTTATGTTTAGACACCATCCCCGAAGTAAGATTGCAGCTACCTTAACTATGGGGAAAAGGGGTTGCATATGTAAAATCCCGCCATTGGTAAACTTCAGAGCTCTAGCCGAGAAACGAGAAAAAAATATGGAGAAAAAAATTAATAAGGGTTTGAGTAAAGGCAAAAGTTTGCAAAATGTAGATCTAGGTAAATTACTTTTTTTTTCAATGGGCTATAATGATAATAATGATACAAGTAATAGTGATATTCAACAACAACAACAACAACAATAATAATAATAATAATAATAATAATAATAATAATAATAATAATAATAATAATAACAACAACAACAACAAAACAACAACAACAACAACAAACAATAATAATAATAATAATAATAATAATAATAATAATAATAATAATAATAATAATAATGCACGATGCTTTTTTCACTAGTGCCAGAACATATACACCTAAGAATCTACGTCTTTTAGGAATTTTGTATAACGTCTACGTTTGATGTACAAAAAATGTCTCGTTCTGACTTTATTGGCAATAAAGTTTTCTGATTCTCTCTCTCTCTCTCTCTCTCTCTCTCTCTCTCTCTCTCTCTCTCTCTCTCTCTCTCTCTCTCTCTCTCTCTCTCTCTCTCTCTCAGTCTTTTTGGAATTTTGATTACGTTTACGTTTGATGTAAAAAAAGAGTCACTTGATGACAATAAAATTTTTCTGATTCTGATTCACACAAACACACATATGCCCAACTCACATTGTCCTGTGTAACAGCCGAAGTATATAGCCTTTGTCTCACAACAAAAACCCAAACTAGGAAACAAAACGAAACGAACTGTCCTTCCAGGCAGATGTGAAGGCAGAGAAATAGCTGTCGTCTGCTCTCAAGCTGTGTCTTCAAACTGTTGCCCCGACAGTCGTGGCTGCAAGTCCTTTATACCGTTGTGGTTTGGGTCATGGGGTTTTAGTTGTGATTCCCTTTATCATGTCACTCTAAGATTTTCATAGTCAGCAAAACTGTGTAGTGTAGTACACGTATGGATCACACACAACCTTGATTATTTCTTCTGTATCAAGTCACGTCATAAAGGCAAGGAGGTTGGGGGGAGAGGGGTGGGGGTGGGCGGGGGGGGGGGGGGGGGGGTAAGGGTGGTGGTGGGGGGGGGGGGGATGGGGAGTTGTGTATGTGGTGATAGGGAGTCAAAGTCAAAGACAAACTTTTATTTTCAGATACTACATTAAATAAGCCGTGCAACTGCATTTTTTTAACATCAAGCCGTTCATCTAAGTAAAAAATAAAAATCATGTATATTATGTATATAATTATGAGAATAAAAACTTCAACAAAAACAAGTCTTCATACAAAATTAATTAAACAAACAGATGGGGTGATAAGGATGTTTGAAATCTTAGTCATCATAATAATAATTTTGGATGATTCTGAGATGTGGAGAGCTCTTGTGGAAAAGCTAGAGGGTTATCAGTTTAGATAAATGTGACGCTCCACCACGAAATGAGTTGCTTACCACCTGACCTACTTTTCTGCTAGGAGCCATTAAAGGCAGGTGGGGGTTAAGTTATCGATTTTAAGATTTTGTTTGATTATAAAACTATAGCCATCATTCTACATTGTTGTGAAATATCAACGCATAATTGTGTTTCCTTTTGCATTTAAACGTGTTTTAAAAATACCACAGCCCTCATTCTGCCCACCTATTAGGATGCTTAACTTGTCATTTTCTCATTTCCTGCAGTCTATCATTTAAAGCTGTAATAACTTTTGATAGAATTGTCATATTTTCAATCTGTTTTTCGTATTATGTAGCCAATTCATTGCATATTAATGATGTCAATAACTAAAAATTGACCTTAGGTGCAATGCGACTCCTTATGTGGTGGAGGGTCACAAATCAGAATAATAAGAAAGCTGGCAGAATGGTTAATCTGCATTCAGTCCTTTCAGGATGAGACTATAAACCGAGGTCACGTGTGCAAACACACGCAGAACATCTTGCGCACACGTTAAACCCCGTTCCGCTATTCGGGAGAGTAAGCCATTATGCGCCGGAGGGAACGGCATGACAACATTGACAAAACTGCATACACACGAGGGCAGGATGTAAAAAAGGGATACAAGTGTTTATTCCATTATCTTCGAAAAAAAAAGCACAAATAAATAGGATAAAAAATAAAATAGATAATTAGAAAGCTGTTAACAAAGTAGGAATATAAACATTTTTTATAATGCTTTTTTATGGGAGTAAATAAGACAGACAAATAGACCTTGAAGAACAAGAGGATTCACTTGATTTGTGGACTGGTGTGACTTTTACCCTCTTAAACATGAGAGGAAAGTTGTGTTGTTGTTGTTTTTTTTCTTCTCTCTCTCTATGCACAAGGAATGCAAAAGTTGTGAATGTTTCAACTATAACTGAACCAGAAAGTGTAGTTATTCTTTCTTGCAGGTTGTCCACATCACGTGTTCTACAATTTTTGTTTTTGAGAGAAGCTTTCCAACTCTGTTTCACATGTTTACAGATTGGAGCCGTATCTTTTGATATGCAGGAATGAAAATTATAGGCGCCTATTCAGCAGATTTCGCACCAGCTCCCATGATTTAATGATAGAGCAAGAGAGATATATGAATATGCTGAAAGAAGAAAGAAAAATGCAAATGGTGTAACAAAATAGAAGACGAGTATCACTTACTTGATGTTTGTACACTATATGATGATTTAAGACAGAACTTTCTATCTAATGTTAAGATTAAGGAAATGAATAATATGAGTAACTACAAGAATCTGAGTAAGTTTTTCAACAACGAGGACTGTCTGCTAGACATGATCAAATATGTGCAGGATTCTTTTTCCAGAGGAGCAAGAACGTAGATACATTACATATCTAAGAATCTACATCTTTTAAGAATGTTAAATACGTTTATGTTTGGTGTCAAATAAGTCTCGTTCTGACTGAATGGCAATAAAGTTTTCTGATTCTGAAAAAAAAAATCACATCTAAGGTTGTTAATGGCACTAGTTCAAATGGAGTTTTAATTTGTTTTTATAATTATCATTAGTGTGATTTTTTTTTAAATCTTGAATTTCGAGGACAATCGAATAAGCACACATGTGGGTTTTTTTTTTTTTTACATCCAGTCCCTGTGTGTATGCAGTTTTGTCAAATTTGTGTGTGTGTGTGTGTGTGTGTGTGTGTGTGTGTGTGTGTGTGTGTGTGTGTGTGTGTGTGTGTGTGTGCGTGCGTGGTGTGTGTGTGTGTGTGTGTGTGCGCGCTTGCGTGCGTGTGCGCGCGCGTGTATGTGCTTGCGCCCGTGCGTGCATGCGTGCGTGCTTGCGTATGCTTGTTCGTGCGTGCATGCGCGTGCGTGTGTGTGTGTGTGCGTGTATGTGTGCGTGTAGAAAGGTGGAAGGGGTGGGTTGGGGGTAAATCGACAAAATCAGCATTCTCTCAGCACAGTCAGACGTAAGGCCTATCATATCAAAGTTTCACTACACTCCCAATACTGGGGATGTCTCGTGACACGTTCAGTGGACAAACCGATCACATCCATGGCTATCTATCTAGTCCTAAAGTTCCTAACGTCATGAGTCTGGGGTTCCAATCTTGGCCTGGTGACCATGCTGGATAAGGTTGGAATTGTCCTAAAGTTCCTAACGTCATGAGTCTGGGGTTCCAATCTTGGCCCGGTGACCATGCTAGATAAGGTTGGAACTGGTTGCCTGGCAGTTCGAGCCCCAGTCCTCTCGCATGCGTGTCTATACGGGGGACGGGATATAGCCTAGTGGTCAGACCATTGCGCTGGCAATTTGACGACCCGGGTTCGATTCCCGTTTGAGGAGGTTTTTCCCCTGGAGTTAACATCAGTGCTGACTCCACTCTCCCCAAAAGTCTTTAGGATGAGACCATAAACCGAGGCCCCGTGTGTGAACGCGCGCAGAACATCTTGCGCGCGCACACGTTAAATCCTGTTCCGCTTCTCGTAAGAGTAGGCCATCGTGTGCCGGTGGGAAAAGATGACATTTACAAAACTGCATACACACGAGGACTGGCTGAAAAAAAGCACATGAGTGCTTATTCCATTATCCTCGATATAAAAGAATAAAGAAAATGAAATAAGATTAAAAAATACCTTGGGGTTATTTTTGAGTATGCAAGCATGTAAATGATTCAATATTTACACCTTGAATATCTTATATTTCATATCACAGTGATTCCCAGGTGCCACGGATGATACAGGGTGTATATTCTAGGATGTTAAATTCTGGAATGCCCAACAATAGCAACACAACAGAATATAGTGTAAAAAAAAGGGAGAGGGTCCCATTACCTATGTGGCCGTAGGGGAGCGAGGCATCAGAGACCTCAGCTTCTCTAGGGGCCAGCGTATTGAGGGCGGCGCCCATCTTCTCTCCCTCGCTGCTTTACCTTCCCTGACCCTAAAGAGGGCAGGTACCCATTGACAGCTGGCTTAAATGGAGTGTAATAATATTATATTGTAGACCTATAGCATGATATAAGATATAATTATTCAATGGATGTTAAGTTCGGGAACGCCCTACAACAACAATACAACAAAATGTAGTGTAAGAATATCATATTGTAAGTCTATAGCTAGCAGGATGTAATATCTTTGTTCCGCTCAACAAACACAGCCACACAGAGATTCGTAATGGGTGAGACAGAATGCATATTCTGCTGGGCAGGGCATGTCTCTAGAATGGAGGACCATCGCCTACCGAAGATGGTTCTCTACGGTGAACTTTCCACCGGACACCGCTACAGAGGCGCACCAAAGAAGAGATTTCTCTGAAGAAATCTCTGTCAGCCTGCCTCATAGACCATAACCAGTGGTCAGTCCTTGCTGCTGACCGGCAGGCCTGGCGACACACTGTGCATCAGTCGGTCTCCTCCTTTGAGGACAATCGCAGAGCGGCCCTTGAGGAGAGGCGAATGAGGAGGAAGAACCGCGTCCCCTCTACATCAACCCCAGAATCGACTTTCCCCTGCAGCCGCTGCGGCCGGGTTTGTTTGTCACGCATTGGACTGAACAGCCACCAGCGAGCCTGCACCAGACGTGGACAGTGCCCTTAATCTTCGTTCGCGAAGCCAAGCCATGATGATGATGAAGTTCGGGAACGCCCAACAACAACAACACTACAGAATGCAGTGTAATAATATCATATTGAAGGCGTATAGCATGATATAAGATAACATTGTTCAGCAATGCAAAAACAATCTCACAGTGATTCCCAGGTGGGATGAGTGAGTCAGAGTGCATATTCCAGAAAGTTAAGTTCGGGAACGTCCAACAATATCTACACAACAGAATGTAGTGTAACATAACGTATAGCATGATATTATATCATTGTTTAGCACAGCCAAAAAACAGTCTCAATATGATTCTTTTTCTTTTTTCTTTTTCTGTGCCGTCATGTTCGACGATGACCTCCAAAACATCAGAGGAGGCAGCTGCTGTTTCGGACACTGGGCAGCAATTTGATTATAGTGAAGATGCCTTGCCCACAGCACACCCCTACTCTCTCAGCCAAGAGGGCATACGGACAGTCAGCGTTGGAGATGTTCTCTAAAGACCAACTAAGGTGATTCCCAGGTGGGATAAGTGAGACAGGCAGAATGCATATTGATAGTGATTCCTAAGATGTTAAGCTGGAGAACGCCCAACAGATCTTAGTATTTTGGTATGTTGTGTGTAAAAAAAACACAAAAACTCGGGTGGTTGTGCGTGCGAACGTGCAAGTATTTTGTTTGCCAAGCTGTCTAATCATAGGGTAGGCCTTCGGTGTTGGTGTTGGTACCTATTTCTCTTACTTGACGCCTCGCTCCTCTACAACCACAGGTAATGGGACACCTTTACCTTTTTTACCTTAAAGACCTCAGCTTCTCTAGGGACCAGCATATTGAGGGCGGTGCCCATCTCCTCTCCCTCGCTGCTATACCTTCCCTGACCCTAAAGAGGGCAGGTACCCATTTACAGCTGGGTGAACTGGGGGGACTGTACTGAAGCCAAGGCGCGCAAACGGTCACCCATCCAGTTGGTAACCACGCTCGATGCTGCTTAACCTGGCTGGGGGAAAGCGAGCGCTCTGACCACTGAGCTATCCCGTCCCCTTCATTTCTTTACCAATACTATTACAGTACTTTATTTATTATTTTATTTATCTATTGATTTTATTCATTCATATATTTACTTATTCTTTTTATATCGAAAATAACGGAATAAGCGCTCGCGTGCTTTTTTACATCCAATCCCCGTGTGTATGCAGTTTTGTGAATTTTT
>CM060349.1:12559464-12561964 GCA_030674155.1 Stramonita haemastoma
AACGAACAGGGATGAGGTTAAGGGTCACTTGACTGTGCCAGTGTAAAATATCAGAAATTAAAAAAAAGATTTTAATTTTGACCCCAGCCAGAAGCTTTGTCAGTTATTGATGTCTGTAAGCAAACAACCTAAGCCTACATCAAAATAAACGTTGGACTTTGGTCCCTGTGGGTCCATGACATTATCGCTATAATGTGGGCAGTGCACTGTGTTTGGTGAAAAAAATCATGAGCGGGATTTTTCCTGGGTTAACTTCCATGCAGACCTGCCAGTGCTGTAACTCCCTCCATGTGGGTGGGATTAGGTGTATATGTGAGATGAGGCAGTCAGCAGATTACCTCCCATGCGATCAGAGCCCTGTCGCCGCGTCGTGTTACTAAATCAAGACACACAGCGAATTGTGCAATGCTCTGTTTCCTTGGGTGGTGGTGGTCGAAAACCCTCCATTGCATACACTTCGCCTTCACAGAGAAATGTTAGTATTTATGCAGCCTCTTGTTAGAGGCCACATCCTACCTATCTATCTACCTGTGCCTGAGGTGCTGTGAAGAGATGGAACATGAAAGATCTTCACCTGTTACATATTTGCATGCAGACAACAAAATAGGCAGGGACTCTGTCCTCTCAGCTGCTAATTATCCCAGCCTATCCCAGCCCAGCTGTGGCCAGCTGGTGCTATTTATAGCAAGAGCTGACCACACTTGGACTAGGTAAAAGGAAGAAGCGTGCTAAATTTAGCACTCTTGACTAGGCCCTACTGAGTGATGTTGGATTTGTGCACTGTGGGAATTATAAGGGACAAGGATGACCCCCCATCAACACGATTTTTTTAAACAAGATTGTTCATCTAAATTTAATCACTATCATTATCATTCTTCCCAAAGACCAAAATAAATCTCACCAATAACCACAGCATTTTTCCAAAAGCAAAAAAAATACTGCTAGAAAAATTCTATTATTTTCCACCAGAAAAAAAAGACAAAAAAAAAAAAAAATCAGCACATTTTCATTTTCGTGTCCTGGAAAATTCATGAATACAGATGTTGATGACATATATATTATATCCATTTATATTGGTCTTCAGTAAGTGTAAAAATTAGAGACACACACACACACACACACACACACTTGAATATACATGAGACAACCAGTTGTTTCTGGCCAAAATTTTGCAACATATAAAACAAATCCTTTCTCAAAACACACAAACAATGGCCCCACAAACAAATAAACACACACCCTCAATATTACCAAACATAATTATCCAGACACCATCAGGGACACTGGTTTCTAGAAATCACATCACTTGCTATGGCTCCTGTGTCCGATCTTATTATGTGTACATCATGTTATGTATTATGACTAGAAACAGCACATTGCTACACGTGTTCTGTGACATGAGGTTATACAGTACAGCACACCATAACGCAAAGCAACGTACCTGAAGAAAATCACATGTATAATATCGTAACATAACAATCTCAAATATTGTCAAGTCATGACTTTGTGTTTTTATGATTCTTTATAATATGAAAATCCACTCGAGACACTAAGTTCCAAACTGAATAGGAACTGATTTATAAATAAATTACTGGAATCAATAATCTTTCATATCGTCCTTGTAAACTGTACATTAAACAAAATAATCACTAGTATAATATAATCATAATCATTCATATCGTCCATACAAACTGTATACATGTACATTAAACAAAATGATCACTAGTATAATATAATCATAATCATTCATATCGCCCTTATAAACTGTACATTAAACAAAATGATCACTAGTATAAGACAATAATATCTATGAAGACTACCAAACAATATTGCAATAACATAAACCACTGATTATGAATGTAGTATACATGAGGTAGGTCAAATTCTGTAATACTTATTATAAATTTACTCCCTTGGGATGACAGTGAAATTCTAAAAAAAAAATAAAGAAAGAAAAAAAAAGAAAAAAAAAGAAAGAACCTACTGTTCTTCTATTTTGTGTTGAGTTCACAAATGTGATGCTCCACCACGAAATGAGTTGCTTTGCACTTGAGTCCTGACCCACTTTTCCGCTAGGAGCCCATAAAGGCAGGTGGGGGTCAGGTTGTCGATTTTGAGATTTTGATTGATTGTGAAACTATAGCCATTACTCTACCTTATACTGAAGTATCAAGGTGTTAGTTTGTTTCCTTTTGTTTTAAAAGCATGTTAAAAAATACCCAAACCCTCATTATCACCACCTACTATTACAGTTTTTTTACACTTTAGAAACATGTCAATTTCTTGATTTGTCACTTCCTGCACTCTATCATTTAAATTTGTAATAACTTTTTGTAGAACTGTCCAATTTTCAATCTGTTTTTTGTATTGAATAGCCTTTTTATCATATATTAATAACATGTCAATATCTAAAAACTGACCTCTGGTGCAATGCGACTCATTATGTGGTGGAGCGTCACAAATAAATAAATGGACTGTATAAATTTCTTCATCATTTTGG
>CM060349.1:12566964-12571964 GCA_030674155.1 Stramonita haemastoma
TTTTTGACTGCTTTCTGTTTGTTTTTTGTCCGTTTCGTCTGAAGAAAATTGTCTGGAGCTTGTGTGGGTTTCTCGGTTCCTAGGAAATGATTCGTGTCTGGATGACAGTGTTTTTCGACTTTCGTTATCACTAAAATTTTCTATGTGTGTGCCAGCATTCCCTTCAGAGTGAACTAAACTGTCAAAACTTGTAGCAAAGGCATCGTTTCCTAAATCACGAACATTTTCTGCGTACAATTTCGGTTCCGATTTAACACGCCTGGAACTGCCTGAGTTTGGATCTGGGTGTAGGCAGGAGCTGTCTACGATGGGGAGAAAGTGGTCAGAGTCTTCAGGACCATCAGTCATCACACCCAAGAATCCATTGCTTCCTAAATCGCCATTTTCTACAGGGTTGAAGAAACCCAGGCCAGCTTCATTCTCTTCCCCAACTCCCAGAAAATTGCTGGTGGGCTCTGGGTCCAGGTTTGGTCTGACCCCCAGAAAGTTATCCACACTGCTGCTGTCTGAACTGCCCTTTCTACGGGGACCGGCCTTGACCTCTCTCTTTTTATTTCTTGTGGACTGGGCTTCATCGCGAGTGGCGTCACTTTCGTCGGCCGTGGTTTTCCGTTTTGTCCATGTTTTCTCTTTGGTCTTCAGGCTGATGCGGCGAGTTGTGTGGCCAGTGCAGGCATTGTCCAAGACAGGGATCTCCATGCTGGCTGGTGCATGAACCTGCAGCAAAGAAAAGAACAGGTCTAAATAGAAAGCGCCGCTGTGGTCTAGTGGTTAGGGCGTTTGGACTCGTATTCTAAAGGTTTGCGGTTTGATCCCAGTTTTCGCCTTATGGTCGTTGTGCCCTTGGGAAAAGGCACTTTACGGGCTATTTCTCACCACCCAGGTGTAAAAGGGTACCAAGCCGCCGCTGTGGTCTAGTGGTTAGGGTATTGGACTCATAATCTAAACGTTGCGGGTTCGATCCCAGCTTTTAGCTATGGTGTTGTGCCCTTGGAAAAGGCACTTTACGGCTAGTTTCTCACCCCACCCAGGTGTAAAAGGGGTACCAACCTTGTGTTGGGGGTTAACCCTGCGATAGACTGGCATCCTATCCAGGGGGGAGTCTATACTCTCAGTCACTTAACGCCACAGAAACCGGGATAAGCACCGGCCTGATGAGCCTTAGGATCGGGACAGACTTTAACTTTTTAAACTTTTAACATAGAAAGCATGAAAGGTTGCTGCAGTGCACTCTAGATACTACTTTTAGTTTACAGGATGGGAGCGGGATCTATCTATAGCTCAGTGGTCAGAGCGCTCGCTTTTCCCCCAGCCAATGTTAAGTAGCGTCGAGCGTGGTTGCCAATAGGATGGGTGACCGTTTGTGCCCTTGGCTTCAGTACAGTTCCCCCAGCTGTAAATGGGTACCTGCCCTCTTTAGGGTCAGGAAGATAAAGCAGCGAGGGAGAGGAGATGGGCGCTGCCCTCAACATGCTGGCCCCTAGAGAAGCTGAGGTCTCTGACGCCTCGCTCCCCTACGACAACACAGGTTATGGGACACCTCTACCTTTTTTTACCTACAGAATTATCTAGGAGGAGCAATCAACTTTGCTTTGGTTTAAAAAAAAAAGGTAATAAAAGGTAAAGGTGTTCCATAACCTGTGTGGTCGTAGGGGAGCCAGGCATCAGAGACCTCAGCTTCTCTAGGGGCCAGGATGTTGAGGGCAGCGCCATCTCTCCCTCCCTGCTTTACCTTCCCTGACCCTAAAGAGGGCAGGTGCCCATTTACAGCTGGGTGAACTGGGGAACTGCACTGAAGCCAAGGCATGCAAATAGTCACCCTTCCATTTAGTAACCACAATTGATGCTGCTTAACCTTAGCTTGGGAAAAAGCGAGTGTCCTTCCATCCCCCCCTTCACTAGTTTGCGTTTTGGACCAAGTTTGCTTAAATATTATGTCTGGTCACCAGATGTGTTGTCATTGTCATCTAATAATAATATATATTTTTATATGATGAATATGTCACAAATCACAGGTCAAACCAGCAAAACTACATGCATGGATATAACAACAGTTCATGCATGTTAGTGCTGGATAAGTATCTGTGGCCTGGCTGAAGTGTTTACCCATGGTTAAATTCATGGATAATATAACTATACATTGATATATATCTCTTATACATATATATGTGCAATTGTACTTTACAGATGGGCCACACAATGTCCTCATGACATCTGTTGTGTTATAACTTGTATTTTTATAATGTCTTGAGGAGACAGAAGTTTTGTTTCATTTTTTTTCTTTAGGAAACTTGTTTAATATTAATAATTATTGCTATATAGATTTCAATCATATGTCCTGGGCCTTTATTACTGTCAGTTCATATACTGATCTATCATATGTATAACTACACATGTTTGTTATTGGGACAATAAAAGGTGGTAGTACAATCAAAATGTCACCAAGAATGTGTAATGTACAGTCTGATCAGCATTACTGCATAGGTGTGACAAATAAATAATAAAACAACACAGAGCTTCTGTCATTGTGTCATCCTACAAAACTTACATAAATATTGGTAGTCTATAAGTCTAAGTCTAAAGAAGTCGTAGTAACGGCATGGGTATACACATCACACACACACATGTATGTATAATTTTAATACACACACAGAGACACATAGTGACAGTGACAGACACACTCTAAAGAGTAGCTTGAAGGCCATGAATGCTGGTGGGAACAGACGACAAAATTTACAAAATCATGTGTATACTGCACACAGGGACAGGATTTTTTTTTTTTAAAAGCCTGTAAGTGCTTTTTTCATTATCCTCAAAATAAATGAAAAGTAAAAATGAAAAAAGACACTGACAGAGTGACACACACACACAGTCACACACACACACACACCAAACACACACACACAACACACACATACACACAACACACACAGACACACACACACAAACACAACACACACACACACAATACACACACACACACACACACACACACACACACACACAGTGACACACACACACCAAACACACACCAAACACACATGTATTCAAAATCCAACTTTCGAACAAAACAAATCAATAAATTAATCAATCAATATAAACTTACCAGACCATACAATCTGTTTCGGAGTTGGTCATATGATACAATCTAAACTAGCCTCAAGTCAGGTGAAGCCAGGATAGGACATTACACCTCACAGTCACTGAGTCAGTGCAGGTTAACGCCAATCAGATTCCATGGGGCTTCATCTTTGTTTGATCTGCAAAAAAATAAAGATAATGGTATAAAATGTGTATTGATCTATTACTTGTGGGTATGTCACTAATATGTGTGTGAGTTCATGCTCTGTGTGTGCATGTGTGTTTGTATGTGTGTGTGTGTGTGTGTGTGTGTGTGTGTGTGTGTGTGTGTGTGTGATCACTGATGTGTGTGCACTGTGTGTGTGTGTGTGTGTCTGATGTGTGCACTGGTGTGTGTCATGTGTATGTAGTATTACATCTGAACATGTAGATAAACTGTTTTATTGCAATGAATTTGAATGTTTTGAAGAACTGTTTCAATTCCACTTCCAAAGTCATTACATGACTGCTAAACACTGAAAGTGGAAGCAGCTTAATTTGCGACAGTTATAATGTGAGAATAGTACTTACTAAATTATTGTCATCAATATGACACAAACCTCATCATACAGAGGGAAATAAAATGGGAAAATTTTGAAAGTAAGCAGTTCTAAGCACCCAATCAAGAGAGCACACACACACACACACACACACACACACACACACACACACACACACACACACACACACACTGCGCTCGCACCCAGGCAGGCAGGAAAACACACACACACACACACACACACACACACACACACACACACACACACACACGCGCGCCGCGCGCGCGCGCAGGTACGCACATTATGCACGTATGCACGCGCGCGCGCACGCACGCCGCACACAGCACACGCACACACACACACGCACACACGCACGGCGCACACACCACAGCACACACGCACGCGCGCACACACACACACACACCCCACACCTGACAGATATGTGCAGGATCTAGGCTCAGAATTGTAACAGTCACTGAGTCAGACTGTATAGAATGTCATAATTACTGCGTGTATCAGATTATCGCTGATCAATCATCGTATCAATATCATAACCAATACTGATAAAAGTGATAGATATCGCAACTCCGTAATCAATCCCCAAACATCTCTAGCGACTTCAAAAGATTAAAAATAATGAATGAATTTACACGGGAATAAAGTAAATACCTCCTTTGTCGAGGCACCGCATTACAAATGTACCGAAGATTTATCTACGAGTAGTGAATCTCCTAGTTTTTTTGTTGCTGGTCTACACTGGAACTGGATTACCATTAATTATAATGAATCCGAGCACCATACTATTTTTGAGCGGAAATGGCGTCATTGGTGAGAAGGGAGATCATTCACGTAGCCTAGCCTAGTAAGATACGAGTCAATACTACCTCCCTTGGCACGATCGACGTTTTATACGGACAGACGTGATACCCGTTTAACTGGCCTATCATAGACTACCGTGGAACAGTCCTTTAAAAAAAAAAATTCTGTTTATTTTTTCCCCATGGAACAGTCCCTATAATCGGTGTATATCCGCTGGGACTATAATATGATCTCAACAACAACAACAACTACCATGGACATCGTATGGACGTATTCATAATTATAATGCTAATACATGGAATTTATATAGCGCTATATCTTGCAAAAAACAAATCAAAGCGCTTGCATTCGACCTATACAAGACACAAACAATCAACAATAATAATTTTGACAAATTTGAATGTGCACACACGCACACGCACACACACACACGCACACAAACAAACACGCCCCCGCGCACACACTTATAAGGTTATACACTTTGCAAGGGTGAACGGGATTTCAGATTATGAAGGCAGGGACAGATAAGAGATGGAAACAGAAGGCGAAAATCTTAGGTTT
>CM060349.1:12586964-12619464 GCA_030674155.1 Stramonita haemastoma
AATCCTGTTCCGCTTTTCGTAAGAGTAGGTAGGCCATCGTGTGCCGGTGGGAACAGATGACAATGTATACAAAAACTGCATACACACGGGGACCGGATGAAAAAAAGCACATGATTGCTTATTCTGTTATCCTCGATATAAAAATAAAATATAAAATAATAAAATTTAAAAAAATGAACTAGATTTATTCTTCAGGCCGCCATCAGCCCAAGAATGGGGGGTAAACAAAGCATAGCGAAGCAAAACAAATAAAGCAAAAAAAAAAAAAAAAAATAAAATCTCATGACGTATGTGGTTACTGCCAAAACATATCAAGAGAGAGAGAGTGAAAACAATGAACAAGATTTATTTTTCAGGCCACCAGCCCAAAGAATGGGGGGGGGGGGGGGGGGGGGGTTAAACAAAGCATAGCAAACCAAAGTAAATAAAGCAAAAAACAAAATAAAACCTCATGACATAACTATGTGGTTACTGCCAAAACATATCAAAGTGTGAACATCTGTCCTTTCAAATTAAATTGACCTTTTTTTTTTTTAAATGTTGTTATTTTGTTTTGTCAATTCTCCAAGTTTTGGACAAAATCCTGCCTTATTTTTAAGGCATTGAACACGTGAGAAGGAGCGCTCCTCTGTCCGAGAGGGATGATCATAAGTCCTATCGGATGTAAGGGGTTTTGTTTGAGGCTTTGTGGAACATGTGCATGAGATTAAAGGGTTTTGTAATAAAAGAAATATGTCATATATGTAACGGAGTCATTGTAAACTTTGTAGAACACGTGTGCGTAAGATGACAGCTTTTTCTGAGACAAAAAATAAGTCATATTACATGTAATGTGTTCATTTCAGACTTAATAGAACATGTGCATAAGATTACAGCTCTTTTTTGTTTTTTTTTAGACAAGAAATACGTCATATCAAATGTAATGAGTCATTACAGACTTTGTAGAACACGTGTATAAGATATGTCATAATTATCAGATGAATTGGATTGTCGTAGAATCTTTGAAAAGTATGCATAAGATTAGGGCTGCTTTTGAGATGACTGATGCATCATATTAAATGGAATGGCTTCGTCTGAGACTTTGTAGAACACACGTGTGCGTAAGATGACAGCTTTTTTCTGAGACAAGAAATATGTCATATCAAATTAATGGATTTATCTGAGACTTTGTAGAAGACTTGCCTAAGATAACAGCTTTTTCTGAAACAAAAAATACGTCATATCAAATGTAATGTGTTCATTTCAGACTTAAGAGAACACGTGCATGAGATTACAGCTCTTTTTTCAGACAAGAAATACGTCATATCAAAATGTAATGAGTTATTACAGACTTTGTAGAACACGTGCGTAAGATACGTCATATCAGATGAATAGTAGAATCTTTGAAAAGCGTGCATAAGATTACGGCTGTTTTTGAGACAACTGATACATCATATTAAATGTAATGGCTTTGTCTGAGACTTTGTAGAACACATGTGCGTAAGATGACAGCTTTTTTCTGAGATAATTAATACATCATATGAAATGTAGTGGAGTCATTTTAGACTGTGTACAACTGTGCATAAAGATTACAGCTTTTTCTGAGACAAAAAAACGTCATAACATATGTAGTAGACGCTTCTGAGACTTTGTAGAGCCTGTTCATAATATTACAGCTTTCTGTGAGACAGGAAATACAATGCAATGAAGTGGTTTCAGACTTTTGTAGAACACTATGCATAAGAAACGTCATATCAGATATTATCAGAGAATCTATGTGCATAAGACGACAGTTTTTTTTCTGAGACAAGAATTACGTCATATCAAACGTAATGGAGTCATTTCAGACTTTGTAGAACTATGCAGAAGACACATCATATCAGATAACTAGGACTATCAGAGAATTTGTGGAACAGTTCTCTCCCATGCCGAAGCCAGACGTGCTGGGCCTAACTTGTCAGGCGCTTAACGGCAGTGCAATGCATTTTTCGGTCATAGGGGGGCGGGATAGCCTAGTGGTCAGAACATTGCCCTCACAATTTGACGACCCGGGTTCGATTCCCGCTCGATGGGATTTTTCCTCTGGAGTTAACATCAGTGCTGACTCCACTCTCCCCAAAAGTTCTTCGGATGAGACTATTAACCAAGGCACCCGTGTGCGAACGCACGCAGAACATCTTGCGTACACGTTAAATCATGTTCCACTTTTCGTAAAAGTAGGCCATCGTGTGGGAACAGATGACACGATTTACAAAAACTTCATACACACGGGGACTGTATGTAAAAAAAAACCCACACTAGAGCTTATTCCATTATCCTCGATAGAAAAGAATTTTTTTAAAAAAATGTGACAGTCAACAATAGTTGCTGTCTGAGCGTTCGACGAAGTAAATATAATGGATTCATCATAGGCTCTGTGGATCACTTACAAAGTAGTATTCCTTTTGTGAAGGAGCTGATATATCATATGAATGGCAGTGCAGGTGTTTTAGAAGAAAAAAAAAGTTGTATGGTTGTTTCCTGTCATGAAAAGGTGACTTTATTTACTTTCGAAGGTGCTTTTGTATTTCTGTTTTCGTGAATTATATCTTTAAAAGGATGTAGAAAACGAATTTTTGAAATGAGTACTACATCGTTTTTTTTTCTATATTAATTTGAGTCAGTGTTTACAAATATTTTCTCTACGCTTTTCATTTTTATTCCTTAAAAAAAATCTCTCTCTCTCTCTCTCTCTCTCTCTCTCTCTCTCTCTCTCTCTCTCTCTCTCTCTCTCTCTCTCTCTCTCTCTCTCTCTCTCTCTCTCTCTCTCTCTCTCTCTCTCTCTCTCTCTCTCTCTCTCTCTCACATATATATATATATTATATTACACTTTTCTCTCAGGGAATTATGTAACTCCTTTATATAATGCCTTTGTGAGCTTTTTGTTGCTGTTGTTGTGCGTTCCCCAGCTTAACACCCTTGAGTTCACCCAGAATGTGCAGTACTCTGACTCACTTATTCCACCTAGGAATCACTGTGAGATTGAAATTGCACACTGAATTAGAATTTTGTGTGTCTGAGTGTTTTCAAGTACCTCGCCAAATAGGCAGCCATTCTCCGACTTCAGAAGATATTATATATATATATATATATATATATATATATATATATATATATATATATATATATATATATATATATATATATATATATATATATATATATATATATATATAATTATATATAGTAGGCACCCATCAGTCTCGGAAGACTATGGAGTTGCGTTCTAGTCTTTAGAGCGCAAAGCCTGGGCAAGTAAGTATGGAGGGCATATTGCTACCCATGCAGCAGACCCCCCCCCCCCCCCCCTCCCACTCCTCTCCACGCCACTGGAATGATCCATTGGAAAGGCAATGACCAATACGAATGGTTCCAGTACCGTCGCAGGAGCCGCCAGAACGTTGCCATATACAGCCCCGAGCCGCCCTGGGACTCCAACTCCCCGATTTTTCCTCAGGGATGGTGTCTCTGTTTCTCTCTCTCTCTCTCTCTCTCTCTCTCTCTCTCTCTCTCTCTCTCTCTCTCTCTCTCTCTCTCTCTCTCTCTCTCTCTCTCTCTCTCTCTCTCTCTCTCTCTCTCCTCTTCTCTCTCTCTCTCTCTCTCTCTTTCTTTCTTTCTTTCCTCGACTACAGCTCCAAGATTCACCAGTGGTAAGATTTTATGTTTGCAGCCTTCTACCTACCATGAAGGTAGCCGCATTCCGACTGTAGGGATGATGTCTAAACACCACACCACTATGAATGCTGCTTCGTTAATTTCTTTTTTATCACCTGTTCCCCACTGGCACACACTGGCCTGCTCTCCTTAAAAGCAGAACGGGTTTAAACGTGTGAGCAAGATGTTCTATGCGCGTGCTGCGTGCGTGTGTGCATGCGTCTTGTCACATGTTTGAAGCAGCTGACTGCACTGGCAGAGGAGGAGATTGAATGCTCTCGCGAAATCAAGTCCATTTTTTTCCAGCATCGCTATTTGCAAATCTGAAGATGACGCAAAAGAAAATAAAACATAATAATAAGATTGCTTACAAGCATGTGTGTGTACATTCGAATTTGCTATTTTCTAATACTATTAATTGTCATTGATTGCTTGTGTGTTGTATAGGTGGAATGCAAGCTCTTTGATTTGCTTTTGTTAGATATAGCGCTGTATAAATTCCATGTCTTCTTGTTCTTCTTCTTGTTCTTGTTCTTGTTCTTGTTCTCCTCCTCCTCCTCCTCCTCCTCCTCCTCCTCCTCCTCCTCCTCCTCCTCCTGCTGCTTCTTCTTCTTCTTCTTCTTCTTCTTCTTCTTCTTCTTCTTCTTCTTCTTCTTCTTCTTCTTCTTCTTCTTCTTCTTCTTCTTCTTCTTCTTCTTCTTCTTCTTCTTCTTCTTCTTCTTCTTCTTCTTCTCCTCCTCCTCCTCCTCCTCCTCCTCATCGAAAGGGCTTGCGAGGCTTGCAAAAACAATACTGCAAGGCACTGTCCAAAGAGGAAGAAAAAGAGGCAGGCCAAGGAAGAGATGGGAGGACAACATCAGCGAGTGGACATGCCTAGAACTCGATAAAAAAAACCTTGAGAAAGGCACTTTTTAGACTTGTGGCACCCTGACGAGGCTCAAACTGTGGTCCACAGGCCAGGTTAGGCGCCGTGGTAGCAGTGGGAGCTTCACGCTGAAGTCTGCTCAAAATGGCATTCTGAATCCTGTTTATTTTCTGTTTCTGTTTAGTTGATGTTTATGTATGTATGTATGTATGTATGTATGTATGTATGTATGTATGTATGTATGTATGTATGTATGTATGTATGTATGTATGTATGTATGTATGTATGTATGTATGTATGTATGTATGTATGTATGTAGTAGTAGGCACCCATCATTCTCAGAAGACTATGGAGTTGCACTCTAGTCTTTAGAGCGCAAAGCCTGGGTAAGTAAGTGTGGAGGGCAAGCTGTTACCCATGCAGCAGACCCCCCTCTCCACGCCACTGGAATGATCCATTGGAAAGGCAATGACCGATACGAATGGTTCCAGTATCGTCGCAGGAGCCACCAGAACGTTGCCATACACGGCCCCGAGCCGCCCTGGGACTCAACTCCCCGATTTTAATGTTTATGTATGTATGTATGTATGTATGTATGTATGTATGTATGTATGTATGTATGTATGTATGTATGTATGTACGTATGTACGTATGCACGTATGCACGTATGCACGCATGCATGTATGTATTCATTTTATTGATTGATTGATTAATTGATTGATTCATTGATCGATGTTTTGCAGCAAGCCACGCCCTCCCATACACGGGGTAATGGGCAGAAATGAGTTCATTCCATTCATGGCCATACCCCTGCACTATGGGAAGAGGTGGACACAGCACTGGAGGTGCAGTGGTAAAATAAGTATTCACCTCACTCACTCACTCAATCCTGGTGGCCCCGCTGGGGGGGGGGGGGGGCATAAGGCACAGACAAGGGACCTCCAGGCAGTCCTATCTTGGGCGAGCCACCGCAACTCATTCCAGGTCTTTCCCATTATCTTCATTTCCTCCTCCACAGTCCTTCTCCAGGTCCCAAGGGGTCGGCCTCTGTTTCGTTTCCCAGGAGGTGCCCAGGACAAGGCCTCGAGAGGGTGTCTGCCTTTTTTCATGCGTAAGACATGGCCAAGCCAGGTCCAGCGCCGTTGCTTCACCTGCAGCACAATGTTGTTGAAGCCTGTCCTCCTCCAGATTTCCTCATTTGTCGCTCTCTGCTCCCACCTAATCTTAAGAATCCTCCTCAGACACCTCCCCTCAAAGCCTCTCAACCTGCTAGTATTCACCTACCACCCTGGTAATCGGGGTTCGTATCCACATACGCGCAGATTTTGTTCCTGTTTTTTTTTGTCTGTCTGTCCTGTCTGTGTCTGTCTGTCTGTCTGTCTGTCTGTCTGTCTTGTCTCTGTCTCTGTCTCTGTCTCTGTCTCTGTCTCTGTCTCTCTCTCGTCTCTCTCGCTCCTTCCTCTCTCTTCTCTCTCTCTGTCTCTTCTCTCTCCTCTCTCTCTCTCTCTGTCTCTCCTCTCTCTTCTCCCTCTCTCTGTCTCCCCTCTCTCTGTCTCCTCTCTCTTCTCTCTTCTCTCTCTGTCTCTCTGTCTCTCTGTCTCTGTCTCTCTTCTCTGTCCTCTCTTCTCTCTCTGTCTCTCTCTCTCTCTCTCTCTCTCTCTGTCTCTCTCTCTCTCTCTCTCTCTCTGTCTCTCTCTCTCTCTTCTCTCTCTCTCTCTCTCTCTCTCTCTCTCTCTCTCCTCTCTCTCTCTCTCTCTCTCTCTCTCTTCTCTCTGTCTCTGTCTCTCGTCTCTGTCTCTGTCTCTGTCTCTCTCTTCTCTCTCTCTCTCTCTGTCTCTCTGTCTCTCTCTCTCTCTGTCTGTCTGTCTCTGTCTCTCTCTCTCTCTCTCTCTCTCTCTCTCTCCTCTCTTCTCTGTCTCTCTCTCCTCTCTCTCTCTCGTCTCTCTCTGTCTCTCTCTCTCTCTCTGTCTCTCTCTCTCTCTCTGTCTCTCTCTGTCTCTCTCTCTCTCTCTCTCTCTCTCTCTCTCTCTCTCTCCCTCTCTCCTCTCTCTCTCTCTCTCTCTCTGTCTCTCTCTGTCTCTCTCTCTCTCTCTCTCTCTCTCTCTCTCCTCTCTCTCTCTCTCTTCTCTCTCTCTCTCTCTCTCTCTCTCTCTCTCTCTCTCTCTCTCTCTCTCTCTCTCTCTCTCTCTCTCTCTCTCTCCTCTCTCTCTCTCTCTCTCTCTCTCTCTCTCTCTCTCTCTCATTCGAATGAGGCTATAAACCGTAGGCCACGTGTGCAATCGCATGCAGAACATCTTGGCACACCTTAAAAAACCCGTCCCGCTTTTCGGAAGGGCAGGCTATTTAATCGTGTGCCAGTAGGAGCGGATGACAACAAAATAAAGAACTACCATGCACACATATGTCGTGTTTAGACACCATCCCTGAGGATGTGTGAGGATATACCCCGAACTATGTCACTTTTGTACAGAACTATGTCACAATTGTACAGAATGTCATGCTCGTACAGAAGGTGACATGGCTACATAATGCTACCTTTGTACAGAATGCCACCCTGTGGAGAGAGCACGTCGCCACAAAAGCAGCGCCACCTTTTTTTTTCTTTTCCAATAACACCTTGGGTCACGAACTGGAAGGTTACGGGTACGAACCCCATTAGAGGCTTCAGGATTCTTGGGACTCTGGCTGTCTTCCACCCAGAGTAACTTTGCCCTGGTCTCCTTGGGAAAATTTATTATTATTTTATTTTTATTTATTTTATTTCTTCTTTTTTTTTAAAATTTCATTTTATACCACTTTATGTCACAGCAGATTTCTCTGCGTGAAATTCGGGCTGCTCTTCCCGGGGAGAGCGCGTCACCACAAGTGCAGCGCCTACCAATTTTTTTTTCTCCGGGATGGTGTCTAAACACAACACCTGTGTGCATGCTGGGTTTTTTTCTATTAAAAATATTGTTTTTATAATTTTGTCATCAGCTCCTACCGGCACACGATGGCCTGGTATTCCGAAAGGCCGAACGGGGTTTTTACGTGTGTGCAAGATGTTCTGCGTGCGTTCGCACACGGGGACTTGGTTTATAGTCTCATCCGAATAACTGAGAGCACACGTACACAGTCGAGCTTCAGCCACAGGTTGCGATTTTATTCTGTACTTACTATCATAATAGTAATTGGAACCATTCGTATTGGTCATTGCCTTTCCAATGGATCATTCCAGTGGCGTGGAGAGGGAGGGGGGGGGGGGGGGTTCTGCTGCATGGGTAACAGCTTGCCCTCCATACTTACTTACCCAGGCTTTGCACTCTAAAGACTAGAGTGCAACTCCATAGTCTTCCGAGACTGATGGGTGCCTACTACTATCATTCTATATCCCGGGGTCGATCAGGCCCGAGAAATACATAATATAGACCCACTTGTTATAGGAGTTGATGACTTAGAATAAGGTGACAGTCCTCATCTGGCCTTGGTGGTTGGTGCTGCAATAAACAAGAATGGAATGGATGGTGGTCTAGAGGTAACGCGCCTGGTCCGGGTCGGAGTGTGCGATGGTTCGAATCCCGTTCCGGCCCGAAACTTTTCCCCCAGCCATTAGACCATGAGTCGTGGTCTGGGTGCTAAGTCTTTCGGATGAGACTATAAACTGAGGTCCCGTGTGTTACTCATTATTATTTAGCGCACTTCTAAGAACCCACGGCAACAAGAGGGCTGTCCATGGCAAAATTCTGTAGAGAAAAGCCACTCTGATAGGCAAACAAGTCCAGTTGCAGACAGCAAAAAGAACAAAAAAGAGGATCGCGCTGCATATGCGGCGACGCGCTATACCCAAGCCTGCTCTGTCTCCCCGAATTTGAATTTCACGCAGAGAAATCTGTTGTGACTCAAAGTGGTATAATATAAAATAAAAATAAAAAAGCTACAATACCACTCTGCGTTTATTTTCAAACAATGTTATTCCTCAAAACGAATGCAAAGTAATACTGTAGGGAATTTACGTTACGCGATGGTTACCCCCCAAAAAATTGATACATGAAAATTTGAGCTGTAGAAGATGCGTGCGTGCGTGCGTGCGTGCGTGTCGTGCGTGCGTGCGTGCGTGCGTGCGTGCGTGCGTGGTGTGTGGTGTGTGTGTGTGTGGTGTGTGTGTGTGTGTGTTGTGTGTGTGTGTGTGTGTGTGTGTGTGTTTTCTTTATTTTTCATTTATTCTTTTATTTCCAGGATAATGGGATAAGCACGCATAAGCTTTTTTACATCCAGTCCCCGTGTGTATGCAGTTTTGTAAATTTTGTCATCCGTTCCCACCGGCACACAATGGCCTACTCTTACGAAAAGCCGAACAGGGTATGCTGATACATTTAACAGATTATTTCTGGGTCTGGGAAATATTAATAGACGATTATCCCTGTAGGCTACTCATTAATTTTGATTTTATTGGTGATCTTGAGAGGGGCGTTTCCATTGACAACTTTTTGTACAAATAGAGCTTTATTGAAATAAAGTCTGTTTTGGAAGATTAGAATATTTGTTTGCTTTTAATCGTTGATGGTTAGGGAGTTTGATTTTAACAGGACAGGTTTTAGTGCTCTTTTATAAGTGTGTGTGTTTATTATTATTATTTTTTTATATCGAGGATAATGGGATAAGCACTCGTGCTTTTTTCATCCAGTCCCCGTGTGTATGCAGTTGTGTAAATATTGTCATCTGTTCCCATCGGCACACAATGTGTGTGTGTGTATGTGTGTGTGTGTGTGTGGAGAAGAGAGAGAGAGAGAGAGAGAGAGAGAGAGAGAGAGAGAGAGAGAGAGAGAGAGAGAGAGAGAGAGAGAGAGAGAGAGAGAGGAGAGAGAGAGAGAGAGAGGAGAGAGAGAGAGAGAGAGAGAGACGAGAGGTGAAATGTTGTCTGGATGAAAGTCAATTTGTTTTTCTTTTGTAATGAATATGTGTGCCAATTAAAAAAAAAGTGACATTAACATTCCTTTAAATAGTGCAAGATAGTGCATTATAACAACTGATGGTGTTCTAATCATATGACCCTATAATCTTTTGAGCATTTACATGTAAGTACAGCCCTGCACGCGCGCGTGCTGGTGTGTGTGTGTGTGTGAGTGTGTGTGTGTGTGTGTGTGTGTGTGTGTGTGTGTGTGTGTGTGTGTGTGTGTGTGTGTGTGTGTGTGTGTGTGCGCGTGTGTGTGTCGTGTGCGTGCGTGTGTGCGTGTTTACGATTTTTTAGATTTAATTTTATTACTTTCTGTGACAAATGTTTTTGTTTTCTGTTTTTATGTATATAATTATGGCTTGTGACCCACTGCAATTCCTATTTTTATTGATATAAGTAAGTGTGCAGTATTTATATTGGTATATATATTATCTTGTAATGTGTGCGTACTGACGTGTAAGTACTGTGTCCTATATTATCTGTGATAACTGCTTTTCCCATTCACTTTTTTATGCATGACTTGTTATCCACATGGATTTTTCTCTATTTCAGATAATTACGTGTTTGAATTGAATTGATGAACTACTAACATCCGCATATATATATATATAATATTGTTTTTATTATTATAGATATAATAGTAGTTATGAATATGAATATATGAACTACTAATACATCACATATATATATAAAATGTGGGTGTGTTATGTATGGAGAGATTGACACAGAGAGACAATACAGACACACACTCAGATACACACACAGTCACACACAGACACAGATAGGCAGACAGTCAAAGAGAGATAAACAGAGAGACAGAGTGAGACACAAAGAAGACAGACAGACAGACAGACAGACAGACAGAAACAGAGCACAGACAGACAGACAAACAGACGACAGCAACAGACAGACAGACACGTGCACATACTCTACACTTGCAAACACCCAGTCATTCCGACAGAACTTTGAACACAGACTTTGCTTAAATTCTTGTGTTTATTCTGGTCTTATTTACTCATTTTAGTACTTTTCACAAGTTTTGACAATATTTTCCAGTCCTTCTGAATTAAAAAACACAAAACCTTTTACTACAGCTGCCAGGCTACCCAACCCTAACTCCAGCTTGTTTTGGCTGAAGGGAGAGGTAGTTGTTTTTCAGTGCTCTGACCAGCAGTGACACAATGACCAACCCACTGACATTTGTTCACTTGTCAATTCTTACACCATCATGTGACATATCTCAGACCACAATAGCATGTTCATTCCAATTGAATTGTACAACACACAAGTGACAAAAAGCTCAATTCCAGCCATGTTATCTTTATAGCCAGAAAATACATGGTTTTTAAAATGTACACATTTTTTAAAGTCTAAACATTGCAATTTTAAAGTGACACTTCAATGCTTCCTCTTCCTTTTAAAGTTTTTTAAAGTTAAAATTTGAATACAGCTGCAAAGCCAGCAATTTACAGAGATTTCTTTAAAACTACACAGAGACCTTTATTTACCATAACAGGAAAAAAAAATGGCGAAAAATAATTTTTGATTCCGATTCCTGAATTTATCAAAGGCCTGTACATGATTACATTTCATTTTTGTAATGGTATTTGAATGGAGAATTTAAAATAAAAAAGCAACCCCCAACAAGCCCCCCCCCCCCCCCCCTCTCCAGGACTACTTAAAAATCTTTCAGATACATTCATTTTTCATAAGCTGTATTGGTGTAAAATCTGTTATGTATCTGCTTGTGGAAAATCAATACACAGATCTGCCACCAATACACACTAACCTCACTTCATTGCAAAGGCAAGCATAGAACCTGGTCCCTTTTATACTACATTGAATGCCATTTCAAAAAAGAAAAGGAAAAAAAAAAGAAAAAAAGAAAGGCATATTCTCCCAAATATACTTCACACACCACTATATAATCATAAACTAATAACATCCCTGCCAAATAAAAACTAAAGGCTATTGCAGGTCTAGATAATTTTACAACTGATATTTCATTAGACCAAAATCTTGCAGAGACTTTAAAAAAGTAAACATAGAAATACATTTTATTTTTTGCACAAAATCTTATAAAAAGAATTTAAAAAAACAAAAATAGCCGTGTATTTCTTACATTTGATCTCATATAAATACAAAAATACACTATTCTGTTTTTAGCATTGGATGTGATAACTCCCCCCCAAAAAAAAAACAACAACAACTATTGTATTTCTTGAATTCAGTTTCTTTGACCAGAAAAACAGAAAAAATTACTATTGTATTTGTTGCACTAAAAAACAACAACAACATATAGTCTACTATTGTATTTTGTACAGTCCATTTTATCCTGAAAAATACTATTGTATTTTTTGCATACATTATTGTTTTAAAAAATCTATTAAAAATATATATATCATTGTATTGCATTTGAGCTTATAAAAATCGTAAAGACACTATTGAATTTCTTGCATTGGATTTCATAATAAAAAAATATATACTATTGAATAACTTGCATTCAATTTCTTTGAGAAAAAACAAAAAAAAATTACTGTTGGTTTCTCGCATTCAATTTTTTTTTAATGAAACATATACTGTTCCATTTCTTGCTGTCAGTTTCATCCTTTAAAAAAACGAAAAATACGTAGTACATTTTTGTTATTGGCTGCATGCATAAAAATTGTTTGAATGCAAGGGCTTAATTTGTTTTTGCAAGATACAGCCCTATAAAATTCCATTTATTATATTATTATTTTATTATAAGTAGTAGTAGTAGTAGTAGTAGTAGTAGTAGTTAGTAGTAGTAGTAGTAGTAGTAGTAGTAGTAGTATTTCTTGCATTCAATTTCATCATGAAAAAAACAAAAAGTGTACTACTGAATTTCTGGCATTCAAATTCATTATTTAAAAAAAAACCGAAAATATATACTATTGCATTTCTTGCATTCAATCTCATTATTTTTAAAAATCTGAAAAATATGTCGATATGCTTTTGAAATACAGAAGAAAGAAAAATCAATTCCAGCCATGTTATCTTTACAGCCACAAAGCACAGTTACCTTAATTAGAATATCAATATGCTTTTAAAACAAAGTGACAAAAAACTTAATTCCAGCCATGTTATCTTTATAGCCAGAAAATACAGTTGCCTTTAATATTATTTCAATATGCTTTTACAACACAAAAGCTCAATTTTTAGCCATGTTATTTTTACAGCTAGAAAACACAGTTATCTTAAATATATGTCAATATGTTTTCAAAACACAGAAGTGACAAAAAGCTTAATGCCAGCAATGTTAATTTTACAGCCAGAAAACACCCCGAATAAATAAGTGCAATACATCATCTTGTAAGTTTTCAAGAAGAGGGAGTTGTACAAAGCTTAAATTGTTAAGAAAGTCAGTAGGGTAGTCAAGTGCCATTGGTGTGGGCACCACTTGATTTCTAAACTTTTAAAAAATCATCAAATAGGGGTTTTATGAAATAAAGGAAAAATGGAAGTAGCTAGTAATGTTTGTTACAAAAAAATCACCTTGTCGGTACTCTTAACAAAAAAGGTAACATTTTCTTCACTGATTCAGATGAACAAGTTTGGATTTTATCCCACATGATCATCATTAAAGTAATTCAATATGGTTTCAATTTTATCCATGCCATCTACATTTATAGTTTAGATTCTAGAACAGGCTTAACTGGGTATGAGGCAAAAAATAAAGTTAAATTTATAGTTTAGACTCTAGAACAGGCTTAACTGGGTATGAGGCAAAAAGTTAGTTTTTTGTGCCTTGTTTTAAGTAATGAATTGTACTAATTAAGCAAAGGAAACCACTGGTAACACTTGCAACCCTAAAGCTAAAACAAAAAACCCAACAAAAAACAGAAAAAAATCAAACAAACAAAAATATGCTACTGACAAAGGGGGGTTCCAGTTTACCATTGCATGGTGGAAAATCAATGTTTCTCATTCTTCTTTAGCCCAAAAAATGTCTTGTGCCAGAATTGGTAAAACAAATATGAAAGGCTGTTAAAATGCTTGCAAATTGTTTTTAAAAGTAAAAGAAATAAACAATTTCAAAGTAACATTCCATTCTCCACCATTAAAAAAAAGGCAATTTTAAAGTCAATTTTGACTACAGCTACAAATCCAGCAATTTTACAGAGATTTCAATTAAAAAAACACAAGTAAAAACCAACAAGCCCCCCACACTGGCACACTTAAAGGACTACTAGACTGTAGCATGAAATCTTTCTGATACATTAATTTTTCACAAGCTGTACTGTTGTAAAATCTGTTATGGATCTGCTAGCGAAAATTAATACATAGATCTGCCACCAAAACACACTAACTTCATTTTAATACAAAGGAAAGCATAAAACCTGGTCCCTTTTATGTTACATTAGATGGCCTTTCAAAAAAAAAAAAGGAATACAAAAAAAGAAAAACGAAAGGCATGTTCTCCCACATATACTTCCCACACCAATATATAAACTAAGAACATCCCTGCCAATATCAGAGGCTATTGCAGGTCTAGATATTTTTATAACTGATATTTCATTAGACCAAAATTTTGGCCAGGATTTAAGTAAACAAAGAAATGCATTTTTTTCTTTCATTAAATCTTTTAACTTTTTAAAAATATATCAGTGTATTTCTTGCATTCAATGTCATAAAGATTGAAAAAGACCCTATTGTATTTTTTTTGTAGTGATCTCATAATACCCCCCCCCCAAAAAAAAAAAACACAAACAAACAAACAACAACAACAAAAGCAAAACCTATTGTATTTCTTGCATTTAATTTCATTTAAAAAATGAAACATGTACTATTCTATTTCTTGCAGTGAGTTTCGTTATAAAAAAATACCATTGTATTTCTCGTATTCAATTTCATTAACAATATGAAAAATACACTATTGTATTTGTTGGATTTGAGTTCATAAAAATTGAAAAAGACCCTATTGTATTTCTTGCATTCAATCTCATATTACCCCCCTCACCCCAAATAAAAACAAAAAGCTATTCTATTACTTGCATGCAATTTCTTTGGAAAAAAAACACAGAAAAATTTACTAGATCTATTGTATTTCTTGCATTCAATTTCATTAAAAAAAATGAAACATATACTAATGTAGTTCTTGCAGTTGGTTTTATCATAACAAAAAAACAAAAAAATGCTATTGCATTTATTGCAATTAATTTCATTATTAAAAAAAACAACTGAAAAATATAGTGCTGTATTTCTTGCATTCAATTAAAAAAAAATTATTGTATTTTCTTGCATTCAATTTCATTTCGGGAAAAGCAGCAAAATATATACTATTGTATTTCTTGCATTCAACTTCACAATGAAAAAGTATATTTAACACTATTTTTTTGCATTCAATTTCATTATTACACAGACCCAAAATATACTATTGTATTTCTTGCATTCAATTTCATTATTTAAAACCCCATGAAAATATAACTACCATGCCAATATGCTTTTAAAATACAGAAGTGATAGAAAGCATAATTCCAGCCATGTTACCTTTTCAGCCAGAAAACAGTTATCTTAAATATGTCAATATGCTTTTAAAAAACACAAGTGAAACAAAGCTTAATTCCAACTATGTTAATTTTACAGCCAGAAAACACCCCAAATAAATAAGTGCAATACATCATTATTTCAATGAATGATCATTGTGAAATGTTTCAACAAAAAGAGGGGTTATACAAAGCTTGATTTTTTCTCAAGAAAGTCAGTTGGGTGGGCAGGTGCCATTGGTGTGTGCTCACCACTCCATTTCTAAACTTTAAAAAAAAAATCAAATAGGGGTGTTATGAAACAAAGGAAAAACGAAAGTAATGCTTGTTACCAACAAAATCATCTTGTTTGTACTCTAAAAAAATAAAACAAAAAAGGCTAGATAACTATAAAAATAAAAATTTTCTTCACTCATTCAGATGGACATTTTTTGGTTTTTATCTCACAGAATAATGATAACAGTTATTCAACTGCTTGCAATTTTACCCATGCCATCTACATTTATAGTTGAGATTCTAGAACAAGTTTAACTGGGCATAAAGTTTTTTGCTTTGTTTTTGTAATGAAGTGTACTAATAGAGCAAGAAAACCACTGATAAAACTTGTAACTTTATAAAGCAAAACAAAGCAACAACAACAAATACGATATTAAAAACAAAAAAAAACAAAAAAACTGGACTATGCTTTTGACAAAATAATCTGGTTTTCAGTTTACCATTGCATGGGAGGAAAATCAATATCTGTCATTCTTTTTGGCAATTTTTTCCTTCTACCAGAATTGGTAAAACAACAAATATGAAAGGCTGTTAAACAAAATGTACACATAATTCTTTTAAAATCAAAACATTACAATTTTAAAGTGACATTTCAATAATTCCTCTTCTTCCATATTTATAAAAAAAAAACCCAGCAATTTCTTAAAAGTTAGCTGCAAATCCAGCAATTTTACAGAGATTTCTTTAAATCTACACACTCAGACATATTAATTTGCCATAACTTGAAAAAGAATTTGGCAAAAAATAATTTCTGATTCTGATTCCTGCTCTTATCAAATGCCAGTACATGACTAGATTTTTGCAATGATATTTGAATTACAATTTCAAAAAAGCAAAAACCAAATACCCGTCCCCCCCTGACACACACACACACACACACACACACACACACACACACACACACACACACACACACACACACACACACTGACACACACACACACACACACACACACACTGACACACACACACACACACACAACACTTAACGGACTACTACACTATAGCATGAAGTCTTTCAGATACATTCATTTTTCATAAGCTGTATTGGTGTAAAATCTGTTATCAATCTGCCAGTGGAAAATCAATACACAGATCTGCCACCAATACACATTAACGTCATTTTAATACAAAGGCAAGCATAGAACCTGGTCCCTTTTATACTACATTGGATGCTATTTCAAAAGAAAGGTTAAAGCAAAAAGAAAAAGAAAAAAAGAATATACTTTACACACCACTATAAATCATATTAACTAATAACACCCCTGCCAATATCAAAGACTATTCCAGGTCTAGATAATTTTAAAACTGATATTTCATTAGACCAAAATCTTGCCAAGACTTAGAAAAGTAAACAAAGAAATATTTTTTTTCTTGCATTAAATCTTCTAAAATAAATGAAAAAAAACGAAAATAAGGGAGTATTTCTTGCATTGATCTCATTAAAAAAAAGCACTATTGTATTTCTTGCATTCATATGATAATAGCCCCCCCCCCCCCCTTGTCCCCCATCCCCCACTCCCCCCCCCCCCCACCCCACAAAGAAAAAAAAAAGAATTTCTTGCTTGCATTCAATTTCTTTCACAAAAAAGATCAGAAAAAAATACTATTGTATTTCTTGCACTCAATTTTATCTTTTAAAAATGAAACACATATTATTGTATTTCTTAAAGTCTGTTTCATCATTTTAAAAAAAGCCCGAAAAATACTGCTGTATTTTCTAAATTTCAATTTCATTATTAAAAAAAAACTTTAAAAAATATACCATTGTATTTCTTGCATTGGATCTCATAGAACATAGAAAGATAAACTTTCGTATTTCTTACATTTGAGCTTATAAAAATAAAAATAAACACTATTGTATTTCTGGCATTCAATTTGATCATTTAAAAAAAAAACCCAGCCTAAAATACTATTGTACAACTTGCATTCAATTTCTTTAACAATAAAAAATAAAATACTATTGTATTTCTTGCTTTCAATTTTGTTTAAAAAATATATACCATTGTATTTCTTGCAGTCAGTTTCACCATTAAAAAGAAGAAGAAAAATAATAGTGTATATCTTGCAATGACTTTCATTATAAAAGAAAAACCTGCAAAATATATCATTGTATTTCTTGTATACAATTTGATTGTTAAAAAAAGAAGAAAATTACTACTATTGTATTTCTTGCATACAATTTCATTATGAATAAAAGAAAATGCTGTGGTATTTCTTGCATTCAATTTCGCTATGAAAAAACAATGAAATATAAACTTTTGTATTTCTTCCATTCAATATTGTTATGAAAAAACAAAAAAAGTAATACTGAATTTCATGCATTCAAATTCATTATTAAAAAAAGAAACCACGAAAAATATACTATTGCATTTCTTGCATTCAATTTCATTATTCAAAAAACCCTGAAAAATGTACTATCATGTCAATATGCTTTTGAAACACACAAGTGACCGAAAAGCTCAATTCCAGTCATGTTATCTTTACAGCCATAAAGCACAGTTACCTGAATTAAATAGAATATCAATATGCTTTTAAAACAAAGTGACATTACTTAATTCCAGCCATGTTATCTTTACAGCCAGAAAACACAGTTACTTTCAATATCATGTCAATATCCTTTTAAAACACACAAGTGACAAAAGCCTTAATTCCAGCTATGTTAATTTAACAGCCAAAAAGCACCCCAAATGAATAAGTGCAAGTACATCATCTTGTAAGTTTTAAAGAAGAGGGAACTGTACAAAGCTTGTATTCTTCTCAAGAAAGTCAGTAGGGTAGTCAATTGGCAGTGGTGTGTGCTCACCACTTGATTTTTAAACTTTGGGGGGAAAAACATTTTTATCAATTTTGTATAGGGGTGTTATGAAATAAATGGAAAATGGAAGTAACCCTACTTACAACAAGAATTATCTTGTTGGTATTCTTTAAAAAGGCAACATTTTCCTCACTCATTCAGATGGACAAGTTTGGATCTTATCTCACATAATCATGATAACAGTATTTCAATTGCATTGTAATTTAAGGGATGCCATACTACATTTATAGTTGAGATTCCTGAACAAGTTTATCTGGGCATGAGGCAAAATAAAGTTTCTTTGGTCTTGATTTTTGTTATGAAGTGTACTAATAGAGCAAGGAAACCACTGATAATACTTGCAACCCAAAAGCAACCCCCCGAAAAACAACAACAACAAAAACAAATAAAAAAAACAACAACAACAGAAAAGCCTGACTTAAAATATGCTACTGACAAATAGTGTTTCCAATTTACCATTGCATGGGAGGCAAATCAATATATGTCCTTTAGCAAAAAAAACAACAACTGGTTTTCTTCTACCAGAAGTGGTAAAATAATTGTGAAATGTTAAGCAAAATGTACACAGATTTTTTAAAGTCAAAACATTGCAATTTTAAAGTAACATTTCAATACTTTCTCTTCCTCCATCATTTCAAAAAACAAAAGCAGAAATAAAAAGGCCCCCCTCCCCCCCCCCCCCCCCCCCACACACACACACGCACACTTAGACTACTGGACTATAGCATGAAATCTTTCACATAATTTTTCATAAGCTGTATTGGTGTAAAATCTGTTATGGATTTTTTAGCAAAAAATCAATACACAGATCTGCCACCAATACACACTAACTTCATTTCAATGCAAAGGCAAGCATAGAACCTGGTCCCTTTTATATTACATTGGATGCCATTTCAACAAAAAAAAAGAAAAAGAAAAAAGTCTTCTCCCACATGTACTCCACACACCACTATATATAAACTAATGACACCCCTGCCAATATCAAAGGCTATGGCAGGTCAAGATATTTTTACAACTGATATTTCATTAGATCAAAATCTTGCCAAGACTTAAAAGTAACCAAAGAAATACATTTTATTTCTTTAATGAAATATTTTCAAAAAGGAAAAAAAAAGGAAAAACGACAGTATTCCTTGCATTTAATTTTTTTTAACCATATTGTATCTCTTGCTTCCCATCTCATAATAACATCTCCCCAAAATACTAATGTATTTCTTGCATTCAATTTCTTTGACCAAAAAAAATTACTATTGTAGCTTTTCTATTCAATTTCATTTAAAAAAAAGAAACATATACTATTGTATTTCTTGCAGTCAGTTTTATCATAAAAAATACTATTGTATTTCTTGCATTCAATTTCATTATTTAAAAAAACTGAAAAATATAAAACTTTCACATTCATCTGATAAAAAATATGAAAATTACACTATTGCTTTTCTTGCATTTGAGCTCATAAAAATCGAAAAAGACACTATTGTGCTTTTTGCATTCGATCTCATAACCAAAAAATACTATTGTATTACTTGCATTCAATTTCTTTAACAAAAATGAAGAAGAATTTACTATTGTATTTCTTGCATCCATTTCATTAAAAAAAAAAAAACAACACTATTGTACTTCTTGCCTTAGTTTCATCATAAAGAACTGAAAAAATAGAATTGTATTTCTTGCATTCAATTTCATTAATAAAAAAAAAAACTGAGACATAACACTACTGTATTTCTTGTATTCAATTTCCACGTAAAAAAAAACACAAATATGTACTTTGTGCATTTCTCGCACTCAATTTCATTGTGAAAAAAACCCACAAAAAATATACTACTGTATTTCTTGCATTCAACTTCATCATTGAAAAAACGAAAAATATACCATTGCATTTCTTGCATTCAATTTCATTATTTAACCCCCCCTGAAAAATATACTATCATGTCAATATGCTTTTAAAACATAGATGTGAAAAAAAACCCTTGATTCCAGCCATGTTATCTTTAAAGCCAGACAACAAGCTAAACAACACCCCCCCCCTTTCTCCCCCCCCCCCCCCCCCCCCACTTAACCAACTCTAGACTACAGCATGAAATCTTTCAGATACATTCATTTTTCATGAGCTGTATTGGTGTAAAATCTGTTATTTACCCGCATCTGCTAGCGAAAATCAATACACAGATCTGCCACCAATACACCCTAACATCATTTCCATGTAAAGGCAAGCATAGGACCTGGTTCCTTTTATATTATATTGGATACCATTTCAACAAAAAAAAGTTTTTAAAAAGTTAAGTGAAAGCCACTTTCTCCCACACACTACTATAAAAACTAACAACACCCCTGCCAGTATCAAAGACTATTACAGGACTAGATTTTTTGTCAACTGACCTTTCATTAAACCAAAATCTTGCCAACACTTTAAAAAACAACAGCAACAGAGAATTAGTTTGTAATTCTTGCATTTTATCTTATATAAAAAACACGAAAAACGTACTAGTGTATTTCTTGCATTCAATGTCATAAAAGTTACAACAAATTCACTATTGTATTTCTTGCATTTGATCTCATGAAAAAAACAAAAGTACTGGTATTTTCTGCATCCAATTTCAAAAAAAAAGAAGAAAAATTTACTTTTGTATTTTTTGCATACAATTTCTCTATGGAAAAAAGAAAAATTTACTTTTTTTTTGCATTCAATTTCATGATTAAAAAATATTCTATTGTATTTCTTACATTCAAGCTCATTAAAAAAAAAAACGAAAAATATGATATTGTATTTCTTGCATTCAATTTCATTCAAAAACAAAACAAAAATATACTAATGTATTTCTTGGAGTCAATTTCATGTTTTAAAAAACTGAAACATTATGCTATTGTATTTCTTGGAGTCAATTTCATTGTAAAAAAAAACAAAAAACAAAAAAAACAAAAACAAAAACGTACTTTTGTATTCCTTGCATTTAATTTCATTATAAACAAACAAATATAGATTATTGTATTATGTTAATTTCAGTATAAAAAGAAACTACGAAAGAATACTATTGTATTTCTTACATTCAATCGAATTAAAAACCCGAAGATATATACCATCGTAATTCTTGCATTAAATTTCTTTTCTTTTTTTTGAAAGCAACAAAAAATACACTATTGTATTTTTCATTCAACCTCATTGAAAAAGAACCAAAAATACACTATGTAAATGCTTTGTTAAAAAACATTTCCATCACCTCCCCCTCCCCCCCTCTCTCTCTCAAAATTTTTTTTTGTCAGATCTGAACATGGACTACCCTTCCTCCTAAACATCCCAATAATCCCCTCCTCCTTCCTCCTCTTTCTCACTTAAAAAAACTAAAAGACAACAACCCCTCTGTCAAATATCATGCAAACACTAGCATGCACATATGCATACACACATGGGCTCATGTCTATCTCTTACACACTACCACACTGACAGTATTCCTTTCAGTTCTGAAAGCCTCCATTTACAAATGCACAAAAATACAGTCACAAGTCTTCATTTTTTTTCAAATAAAGTGTAGTACGTAAATTCTACAACAGTCTGCAAATATAATTTTTGCCTCTTGCATAGAATTACCCCCCAAAAAATGCCATTCTTGTGATAGTCATAGGGCCAGGTCATTTTTATCTGACACCGTTTCTGAATGGATGTAAAGACAAAGGTTAAAAACAACAACAGAAAAAGAAAAAACCCAACCTAGGACACCAATGGTCGACCATACACCAAACATTCATCCAAAACAAGTAGCAATCATGGTGTACCTAACTACTTTTTCTGCTAAAAAAAAAACCCCAACCCCACAATCTCTCTCTCTCTCTTCTTGTTGGTTTTACAATAATTATATCTAATGAACTAGTAATCAACGCCAGTGATATACCATTCCCTAGATATGCCTGCAGTACACACACACACACTTGTGTGCCCATGGGGATGGCTGACAAGATTTGTCAACTGTATGCACATGAGGACTGGATGTCAAAAAAGAAAGACCACAGCACACATTGCTTATTCCTTTAACCTCGAAACCATAGAATTTGAGAACACCCTCCCTCCTTCCCTCTCTCAGGGAGACTGAATGTAAAAAAAAAAATTTAAGCACACAAGTGCTTATTCCACTATTGTCAGAATAAAAAGTTGAGAATTTGGGAAAGATAAAATTTGCCAAAATGTATCTACTGGGAACTGGATGGAAAACAAAAAGCACAGGAGTGCTTATTGCCTTTTCTAAATAAAAGAAATTGAGAAAACACACACCACACACACACACACACACACACACACACACACACACACACACACACACACACAACACACACACACACACACCAGAGTCTTTCATTCCCACTGACCTAAACATCACTTTCTACACCCCCCCCCCCACCTTTAAACACCCCTGGCCTATGATACATCCCCTCTCCCCTCCTCTCCCCTACTCCTTTTCCTTCCCATCCTCTCCCCCCTCTCCCTACCCTCTCAAATCCATCACTCCGCCAATCCCTATAATAAAATTGAGCTTTGTTTTTAATCTGCACCCCATATTTTTGTTTTTAAATAAAAGAAAATATCTTCCCTTAACTGACCCCCTCGCTCTCCACAAAGTCACTACGACTACCTATCTCTTTCCTTAAATTTCTAACCCCTAATTCCCCCCTTCCACCTATCAGTATAAATAGTATCCCCACCTTCTGGAAATTCTGTGCCAAGATTTCCCTCATTTCTCTCCTCATGTTTCTGCCTCGTTCCTTTTCTTCCTTTTACATTCTTGTCTATTTTCTTCCTTCTTGGTCCGTTTTCCTGCCTTTTTTTTCAAAAATAAGACTTAAAGGATGGTGATTCTCTACTACCATGAAATATGCGCTGGGCCTGCCTTGTCAGTCACGCTTAACAGAAGCATTCCCTCATATGACAGACGACAGTAGTTGCTGTTTGAGAGCAGGACAACGATGAAAACGAAAAAGAAAAAGTTCTACAACCACCCCCAACCATACCAGACCAAAATGTTTTGCCATAGTGTCAGCATGTACCAAGGAATCTACCTGCCATTTGTGTCCACATGAGGGGCCAGGGTTGGTTAGAGTAATTGTAAAGGTTAGTTGTAAAGGGTTAGGGTTAGTGTTAAAAGGTTAATATTCGGGAGAGGGTTGTCAGTCCGTTGGCTGGTCTGTCGGCATGCATGCATGTGGACACAAGAACAGGTAGACACTATGGTGTGTAGCTTTAGACACAACGGTACAGATCGTTTTCATCACCTGATAAAAAATTTAGCATAGCCAGGGAACGCAGAAGTTTCATCAAATTGTTCTAATTACCAGTCCTGTCAAAATCCAAAGTTTTTGTTGGATTTTGGTGTTGGGAATTTTTTAGAATAAATTTCCAGTTTTCAGCCAAAGCCATTAAAAATCTTTCATGTTTAAACAGCTTTTCTCTTCTTTTTTTGTTTTTAAAAAAGAATTACACCCAAAATAACCCACACGAGAATTTTATTTTTAAAAAGGAATAGGCGGAAACTGAACTGCATGAAAAAAAACTATCAGGTAGCCCCCTCCACCCCCATCTCCCCTCTTCCCCCTTTTTTTCTTACCCCCACTGATCCAAAGGTGTATTCCACCTCTTCCTCCCAACACCCCTTTCCCTTAAAATACATCTCCTACCAAAGGTTATGTCCCCTCTTTACTACCACCACCTTCCTCCCTACACACACACACACACACCACACACACACACACACACACACACACACACACACACACACAACACACACACACACGCTCACTCACTCACTCGCTCGCTCACTCGCTAAAAGCAACCTTGCGCACACGTTGAAAACCTGCTCCCCTTTTCGGAAGAGTATGCCATTGTGCACCAGTGTGAACAGATGACTAAATTGAAAAAAATAAACCTATACACAGGGGGTCTGGATGTATAAAAGCTCACGAGCGCTTATTGCATTATCCTGGAAATAAAAATAGAAAAATAGAAAATCTTTACAACACTTGTAAAGTATGGAAAAAATATTTCGCTTGAACATAATTTAAACGGTCATTTGATATAACTTGTAAACTTTCTTTATACTGCGTGCATTTCGGAATGATATATCAATGGTGGATTATCCCATAGCCTTGTTCATAATACTGTAAAACTTGATTCTACTCTCTCTCTCTCTCTCTCTCTCTCTCTCTCTCTCTCTCTCTCTCTCTCTCTCTCTCTCTCTCTCTCTCTCCTCTCCTCTACTACTACTACTACTACTACTACCACTACTCCTACTACAAACTATTACTGTGTCTGCACCCATCATCTATGTTTGAAAAAAACAAAAAACACAGAAAAACAACTACATCAAAACACCATAAAATGCTAGCCTTGCAGGGATGGTAGGGCATCAAAGGGTACACAACCACAAGTAGTTGTCCACACAATATTTTTATCCCAGTCATTATCTTTTTTTTTAACTCAAAAAGACAGATTATCACGAGTCTTACAATAAATGTTGACTAGCCTATTTTTCTCAACATACGAAATCTTATTCATTTAAAAAGAAAATGTATGAAAAAAAAATCCTTTCCGTCTTATACACAACAATGTAGCATGTTCGAACAATATTTTAAACTAAAATATGAAAAATGTTAATAAAAAAAAGTTAACAGCAAAAATGCTTTATAAATTATCTCATCGATGATAAAACTCGTAATAAAGAATTGGTAATCCTTTTACTGTCTTTCGAGCAGAAATATGGAGATAGTATTGGCTTCCACTAACCACTACTTCACAAAAAAACCTTCTCAACATGCACTATAGAGCATTACCAGAGCAGTGCTATAGAGAAGTACTACAGAGCATTACCATACCTACACGCATGAACAAAGAGCATTAATTCTGGTGTATATTACTTTAAAGTGGAAAACCGTAAAACGTTGAAGACTACTACAAAGGGTTTTTTCTTTGAAAAAAAAAAAAGAAAGATTTTTTTTTTATTGCATCATACTGTTATTTGTACATGTCTCAGTGAAACATGTTCAAACAAGAGTTGTTTCCCTTTAGCTAATTTCATTAATTTTTTTTTTTTTTTTTTTTTTTTTTGGGGGGGACTAATGGAACCAAATACATACAAAAAAAAGACCTCAAGCCCCTTATGCATATAATTATCTTATATGTAGTAAAGGTTACGTCAGTCCAGAGGTATTGTCTCAGCCTATTCTTAATCCGATTCCTTAAAAAGAAATTACGAAACTTTAATAATTCATTAACAGTCCTATGTGCACCAAGGGGCAAACAACAGTTGTATGATCACTTTATGTAACTTTAAAAAAAAATAACTAAAAATTTTTTTTGCTGTATTGTTGCTTCCATAAGCAGGTTTTATCGGGCGTCAGCATTTTCTGAATTACTTCATATAAATCATTGGGAAAAAAAATTTAAGCACAAATTACAACCAGTCTTAACTAACCTACTGACATATTAGGGCAAGAGATTTTTTCCTATTATTTCAATAATTCATTAGTCAAAACCACATATATGTGGGCGTGCACGCACATGTATACGCCAGGCATCCCAGTTTTCCATGTCCAACTATGTAACAGATGCTGATTCTGTTCATTTAAAAAAAAAAAAAGCTAATGCTATAACCTAAAACACAAATTCATTGAAGGGCATGCTTTAAATCATTTTTCTTTCCGAATAAATAAAAACTGGATGGGGTTGAGGATGTAAGCCATTTTACGTTATTCAAAAAAAAAAAAAAAAAAAGATACATTTTTTTCTTCTCTTTAAAAATAAAAATTACCTCGAAGCTTAAAAATGCCTATGGAAACAAATGTATCGATGTTGTCCTCGATGATTTGCCGTGTTGTCTTCGATGTTGTCCTCTATGATTTGCCGTGTTGTCTTCAATGTTGTCCTCGATGATTTGCCGTGTTGTCTTCAATGTTGTCATTGATAATTTGCCGTGTTATCTTCGATGCTGACCACGTCAGCGATGATTTGCCAGGTTGTCTTCGAAGATGTCCTTGATCATTTGTCCTGTGGCGACCCTTCAAAACAAAGGTCAAATTGTTCAGATCCCTGGTCATGTCCATCTTGCTCTACGGCTGCGAAAGTTGGACAATGACCGCTGAAACCACCAAGCGGATCCGGACGTTCGAGACAGAATGCTTCATGCGACTGCTTGGCATTTCCTGGAAGGATCGGAAAACAAACACCTATATGCGAAGTCAAGTCGCACTGATGGCTGGTCCTCAGGAACCCCTACTAGCCACTGTCAAGAAAAGGAAGCTGGCATGGTTTGGCCATATCACACGCCACACACACCTCCCCAAGACAGTCCTACAAGGAACGCTAGAAGGTGGCAGACGCCGAGGCAGACAAACCAAAAGCTGGATGGATAACATCAAGGAGTGGACCCGCCTGGACAGTCCAACACTCATTCGGAAGGCGGAGGACAGGGCTGGATGGCGACGGCTGGCTGCAGAATCGTCTTGGTTATGGGCCTTGCTGATAATGATCTCCCTTTGTAGAAAAGGCAGGTCACTACGGCTGCCCTCACACATCACTGTCAGGTCAGGTCACTGGCCCTTGATTCCAGACCACTGTCCCTGAAAGCAGAAAGTCATCATCAGTAAGACTGCGTGCTTGTGTGTGTGTGTGTGTGTGTGTGTGTGTGTGTGTGTGTGTGTGTGTGTGTGTGTGTGTGTGTGTGTGTGTGTGTGTGTGTGTGTGTGTGTGTGTGTGTGTGTGCATCCCTGTGTTATGCAGCACTATATTTTTTCGTTCCTCAGCCGAAGTTCCCAGGTTCACTAATGGCGACACTTTGCATAATCGTGGGATCTTTGTCTACCAGCAAGGTAGCCGCATTCCGACTTCAGGGATGATGTCTAAACAAAATGTGCATGCTTTAAAAAAAATCGTAAGTTCCTACAGACAACCAATAGCCTACTCCTCGGATATGTTCTGCGTGCATTTGCTGAGGGGATCTTGGCTTAAGTCTCATTTGAAAGACTTTCGGGAGAGTTTAGTTTGTACTGATGTTAACTCCAGGGAAAAAATCTCGAATGGAATTCTCAGCGGCGGATCGAACCCGGGCCGTAAGATCAGGAGCTCAACGCTCTAACTACAAGGCTATCTCGGTCCCCGACAAAAATAGTAAATGCTCACTGGTTAAATAAATTTCGGATTGAGTTATCAAGTACACTATTTCTGCCCATCTTTGCATTCTTTACACAATAAGCAGCAAACAAACCAGAGAATCTTTACAGTTTAAAAAAAACAAAACCTTAACGACTGGTCATGCTTTAGACTTCAGAGCTAAACACCCCATAGACCTGAATCATGTATAATAGTCGCTCCACTATAGCTGCACAGTTCTTATATACTTACACTCCGAAGCATTTGTTGAAGTTTTCCACTACAGCTGTACACTTCTTATAATATTTACACGTTCTGGACATATTTTGATGAAATCAGCTTTCAAGATGATGGCCTCAGTTTTGAGGAGACGGCTCCCAGGTGATCCACATGATGGCTTTCAGGGGGAAGACTCTCAGATGATCCACATGACTCACCACAGAAGAGGACTCTCAGAGGACCCACACGACCACTCACCAGACTAGGGCCCGCGTGGAATAAAGTATGGGAAGGAAGGAGCCTAAGGAAATGCTGTGAACATGTGAGATGTGACAACGTCCAAATCCCTCTTGACCACTGTCTCAAAGCCTGTGTAGGTGGTGGTGTTTACGGACACCAAGATCACGGTAGGTTGTGGTGTTTATGGACATCAAGATCACGGTAGGTGGTGGTGTTTACGGACATCAAGATCACGGTAGGTGGTGGTGTTTACGGACATCAAGATCACGGTAGGCGGTGGTGTTTACGGACATCAAGATCACGGTAGGTGGTGGTGTTTACGGACATCAAGATCACGGTAGGTGGTGGTGTTTACGGACATCAAGATCACGGTAGGCGGTGGTGTTTACGGACATCAAGATCACGGTAGGTGGTGGTGTTTACGGACATCAAGATCACGGTAGGTGGTGGTGTTTACGGACATCAAGATCACGGTAGGCGGTGGTGTTTACGGACATCAAGATCACGGTAGGCGGTGGTGTTTACGGACATCAAGATCACGTTAGGTGGTGGTGTTTACGGACATCAAGATCACGGTAGGCGGTGGTGTTTACGGACACCAGGATCACTGTCACCCAGATTGGCTCCTGTCATCTCTTGCATTTTTGTTCCCTATTCTTTAGTTCTAGTTTTTTTTTTTAATTTCTGTATTTTATTTTGTTTACATTTTCTATTTTGTCTCTGTAAACTATTTCCTATTCTCGGTTTTGTTGAATGAAAATGGTTTAGGTTTTGTTTCATTTATTTTATTCCCTATTCTATGTTTTATTTTCCTCTATTTTATTTTTTTATATCTACTTTTATAATTTAGCAAGGACTGAGGATGCAATCAGAAGTGTGGTGCCCAGCGATCCTTTGACGGTCAGTCAGTCCAAAGTCCAGCAAACGAATGCGACCGAGTGGACTGGACTGACCTCGACTTGTAACGGGAAAAAAAGTCGAAATTTGCGCGTTCGCGAGGAGTGGAGGAGGAAGCTGGTTGCAAAATCCTCAGGGGTGAGTGCCACAAGACTACGGACAGGTGAAGGTGAAAGGGGGGGGGGGGGGGGGAAATGTGCAGGTGAGACAGGTGTCCGTTTTTGTGAGGTGACCATTGTCCAGACGTCTCGCAGCCGGTTGTGTTGTGTTTCTGGTCGTGCCTGTGAAATCGGTTGTTGCAAGGCGGCAGTAGTGTGGTCGATGGCTGTGTGTATACTGACTGCAATCAGATGTGCTGGGCCTGACTTGTCAGGCGCTTAACGGCAGCGCAACGCGTTTTCGCTCATATGACAAACAAATGTAGTTGCTGTCTTAGCAATCCACGCAGAAAAAGAGGAAGATCGGATATTTTCCTGTTGTCCCAGATCTGAAACCTTCAGAGTTTCGTTGTTTGCCGAAATCGAATGCGCGGGGCCTGACTTGCCAGGCGCTTAACGGCAGCGCAGGGCATTTTTCGCTCCTTTGACGGACAGCACTAGTTGCTTGTCTGAGGGAGAGGAGAGAAGAGAGGAGAGAGAGAGAGAGAGAGAGAGAGAGAGAGAGAGAGAGAGAGAGAGAGAGAGAGAGGAGAGAGAGAGAGAAGAGGAGAGACAGACAGACAGACAGACAGACAGACAGACAGACAGACAGACAGACAGACAGACAGACAGACAGACAGACAGACAGACAGACAGAGACAGAGACAGATTTGGACGAAGCAGAAGCTTCTTTTGCATTTCCTGTGACTTCATTCCCTCCCCTTTTATTGACCAACACGGGCCTAACCAGTGAGAGTCATGCGGGTCATGGATTGTGGGGTGAGGAGGTCAAAGGTTGCAGTGAAGTGTCTGAAAGCAAAGACATACAAACATGCATGCATTCCCGAATTCGGAATGCGGCTACCTTCATGCGGGCCAAAACGGTCGCATACACAAAAATCTCACCATTTGTGAACTTCAGAGCTCTAACTGAGAAACGAAACAAATACATAGGCCTACCTGTGATAAGGAGGATTCATTTTTGTCTAATCAGAAGGATAAGGTCAATGTGTGTGTGTGTGTGTGTGTGTGTGTGTGTGTGTGTGTGTGTGTGTGTGTGTGTGTGTGTGTGTGTGTGTGTGTGTGTGTGTGTGTGTGTGTGTGTGGTGTGTGACTTTAAGCCGAGTCCCTCAAATATACGAAAAATTCAGGCTGGTCTCTCTAGGGACACCGAAGCGTCGCCAACAGCAGCGCCAACCATTTTAGTTTACTGTGTATGAATGCGAGCGCATAGACACCGTAGGATATTTTGGAAAAGGAACAAATCAAAACGATTCCTAACCTCCTAAAAAAAAAGACGCAAATAAATTGCCTGGGAAACCTTTCACAACATCAACAAACCAAATTCCGGAATATGGGGAAAAAATTAAACAGTTATAAAGCCACAAGAGAGAAAGGGGGAGGGGGGAGAGAGGGGGGGAGAGAGGGGAGGAGGAGAGAGAGGAGAGGGGGAGAGGGGGGGAGAGAGGAGGGGAGAGAGAAGGGGGAGAGAGGAGGAGAGGAGAGGGGGAGGGGGGGAGAGAGGGAGAAGGGGGAGAGAAGAGACAGAGAGAGCAGAGATACAGAGAAGAAAGGGGAGGAGGGGGGGGGGGAGGAGAGAGAGAGAGAGAGAGAGAAGAAGAAAAGAGAGGAGGAGAGAGAGAGAAGAGAGAGAGAGACAGAAGAGAGAGAGACAGAGACAGAGAGAAGAGAGGAAGAGAGACAGAGAGACAGAAGACAGAGAGACGAGAGAAGAGAGGAGAGAGAGAGAGAGGAGAGAGACAGAGAGGAGAGAAGAAGGAGAAGAGCAGCAGAGAGACAGAAGAGAGAGACAGAGAAGACAGAGAAGAGACAGAGACAGAAGACAGAGAACAGACAGAGAAGTAAAGACGAAGGACAGAGACGAGACAGAGACAAAGACAGAGAGAGAGAGAGAGACAGACAAACAGACAGACGACAGACAGACAGAGACAGACAGACCAGAGACGACAGACAGACAGACAGACAGACAGACAGACAGAGACAGACGGACAGACAGACAATGATGCCAAGTGTATCAAGTGTCTACAAAATAATCATCTTACTGACATTCAGTGATGGTTGAAGTCCTGCTTTCTTTGCAGTCCCTCAGTGAACAGACAGCTCAGTCTCTGCAGTGAAGGCAGCAGTACGCTGCAGGTAGTGTGTGGTGGTGGTGGTGGTGGGTGGGGGTGGTGGTGGTGTGGTGGTGGTGTGGTGGTGGTGGTGATGGTAGTGGTGGTGGTGTTGTGGTAGTGGTAGTGGTGGTGTGGTGGTGGTGGTGGTGTTGGGGGTGGGTGGGGGTGGTGGTGGTGATAGTGGTGGTGGTGGTGATGGTAGCGGTGGTGGTGGTGGTGGGGGTGGTGGGGGTGGGGTGGTGATGGTGGTGGTGGTGGTGGTTGGGGGTGGTGGCGGTAGTGGTAATGGTAGTGATGGTCGCGGTAGCGGTAGTGGTGGTGGTGGTGGTGGTAGCGGTGGTTGTAGTCTGCTGTTTGTTAGCCGTCTTGATGACACAAGGCTCCTCTGTGAAGAAAAAAAGTGTTAATATTCTAGCAAGGATTAGCTAGAAGCATGCTGCCCCCCCCCCCCCCCCCCCCCGAAAAAAGAAAACTCGCTATTTACAATAATACAACATGAACACATTTATTCTGTTTTACTGCTATTGCTATAGAATCCTTGAATGCGAAAATTCGTAATTCTTAATGATGTGTCTTGTGTGTGCGTGTGAATTATCCGTTTCGCTTTTATACTTTTCAAAACTTAGTGTGATTAACCAAAATATCACGCTATTCTGTTTATTACAACTGTGTGTGAACTATTCTTACGCTCTCTAAATCACAAAATTCATTTCCCTCCTCATTGTATTTCAGATACAGTGGCAGGGGTTGGTCAGTTGTGTGACCTTTCATAGCGCAAAAGTGGACACTATATACGACTCAGTGATGAGGGAGGTTTTGACCTGAAAAATGGCAATCACCGATTTAAAGTCTTAGTCCTTTTTTGCAAAGGTGGTGATAGTTTGTAGAATATTTCACTGACGCACACTGGTGTTGTGTTTAAACATCCAATTCCCAAAGTCAGAATGTGGCTAACCTTAATGGTGGGTAAAAACAGGGGCATTTGCAAGAAATTCACAACTGGTGAACCTCAGAGCTCTAGCCAGGAATGACTCCACCCCATCCCCCCCCCCCCCCCCCCCCCACCCACCACCACAAAACAAACACACACACAAGATGAGGGAGGGTGAAAAAAACAGTTGTTTACACTTAATCTTTGCCACTAAATAAAAATCATTTAGATTTAAACTTGACAAAACACACAACCCCACCACCCCCTCCAAAAAAGTACCAAAACAAATAAGTAGCACCCCCCACACAAAACAAACCCAAAACAAAACCAACAAATAAACCCCAGCAAAAAATCCACCACAATACACACAAAACAACAATCAGTTTTACCTGTAGCTTCAGGTCAAAACTGCCCGCGAGGACTGCAGCAAAGTGATGGATTTTAAATCATTGTGCTTGCAGAGACACGAAGTGGCGTTAGCCCTGGTCCAGTGTGGAGTGAAGTGAGGTGATGGGGGTGTGGTGCTGCAACACGTTCACTGCTCCTCTCCTCTCCTCACCTGATCTCTGTGTGGGGGTGAAACTAGAGTAGAATTCGGGTTTCACGTGCAGTATGGAACGAAACTGTTTGCATTCAGGTAGTAGGGTAACTTAGGAAGGAAGTGGCAGGATGGTTAAGACGTTCGCCTGCCAATATGTAAACCGTGAGTGTCTGGGTTCGTACCAGCCTCGCCCTTTCTTCCCAGT
>CM060349.1:12624464-12626964 GCA_030674155.1 Stramonita haemastoma
ACGAAAAGTGGAACAGGATTTAACGTGTGCGCAAGATTGTGTAGCGTGCGTTCGCACACGGGGCCTCGGTTTATAGTCTCATCTGAAAGACTTTTGGGAAAAGTGGAGACAGCACTGTTGTTAACTCCAGAGGGAAAATCCCCTCGACCGGGAATCGAACTCGGGTCGTCAAATGCCAGCGCAATGTTCTGACCACTAGGCTACCCCGTCCCCAACCAGACTTGGATTCACGTTCACGTTTGAAATGGATTCAAGTGGCCCGGCAGCGGCTGAATATTGATAAGGTCCTAGTGGACTTTTGGTCCTAAGGATGCGACGTTGCCTATCAAGCCCTCTACTGAAGACACTGACGGCTCAGTCGCGGAGCCAGACTGAGGTAGACGCCCACCCGGGGTAGTGACCACCAAAACATCCCGCTAAGAACCTTCTTCCATACATTTCCAATCAGGGAGTGACAGGGCCGTACTCTACATCTTCCTATCATAATATATCCCAGCGCCAACCGGGCCCAAGGGATCTAGAAACTTGCAGTGTTGGTCAGCAAATTTGAGCAACGCTTCTTCCATACATTTGCAATCAGGGAGTGACAGGGCTGTACTCTACATCTCCCTATCAGTGGTAAGAAACTCGCGTAGAGCGTGGCAGCAGAGAGTCCTCAGAGGAGAAGCCCCCTTCAAACAAGTGTTTCGGGCCTTTAATCTTCCTTACACTCTAGCGAGGCCGGCCCACATCCAGTTCATGACTCTGGATGTATCTCTGCTGCCCCTTCATGTATGTGATGAGTTCTGACTCGGATTTGAACCCATGATCTCTGGATATGCACACTTTTTGGGGGGATTAGCCACCTATGGTATTATGGGGTCATCTAGGCCTTATGCAGTTCGCTTTTGTTCCTCCTTGACCAGATCCAACTTGAACATCTCTCGGCTGCTTCTGTCATGGCTTTCAGGGCTCTGTTTTTTTTTCTTTCCCTGCAATCGAGAACTGTTTCATGAGGTTGTGTGCAGATTCTCCAACAAACCCCCTGGCTCCGACTTCTACAGCAAGGACTTTGACCTGATAGCCTTCTTTCCTCAGGCTGTTGGCCAGATCTGCATATTTTTCAGTCTTGTAGGTGAGATGCCTCCACCCTGTTCTCATATGGAACAGTCAGCTCTATCATGATCAGCTGCTTTATTGAGTGGGAGTTGACTACTTTGTCAGGTCTCATACCACTCTTGCTGATGATCTCAGGGTGACTCTTCCATTCTGGGAGGTCTGCAGTGCACTCCCAGTCGTCTGCTCCATCCAGCAGACTCTGCTTGCAGGTTCTGAATGGCACTGATGTTCGTGGCCATGACTTTTTCCTCCTGCCGTGAAGAAGGTTGCGGGAGCTTTTTGTGTCCTGATGTTGCCACTTGTGGAGCAGGTACCTGAACCAGACTGCTTCTACAATCTCTTTGAGCACTTGGTTGTGCCTCCATGTGTACCTTCCTTGGGCTAAGGCTACCTTACATGAGCTGAGGACATGTTCCACTGTTTGTTTTTCACGGCAGAGGGGGCATGCAGCATCGTCTGATTTTCCCCACTTCACCAGGTTTGCATTTGATGGTAGAAGGTCATACGCGGATCTGAGAATGAAGCTGATCCTGAGAGGGGCCATGTGCCAAATGTCATTCCAGGTGAGTCTTTTTTGGAGCGCACTCTCCCATGTTGTCCATTGCCCTTGCTGGCTCTGCTGGACTGCTTTTTGGAGTCTCTTTTGGTCTTCTTCTTTCCTCATCTCTTGAATGACCATGTCCCGTTTGGCTTTTCCTTTTGCCTTTGACCACCATTCTGTTTTTGTTGACCCTAGTCCTTGTCTGTTGGTCTGTGTGTGTCCTGTTATCTCTCTGAACTTGAGACTGTAGTTTTATTTGTTTATTCTTTTAAATCAAGGATAATGGAACAAGCACACATGTGTTTTTTACATCCAGTCCCCGTGTGTATGCGGTTTTGTAATTCTTGTCATCTGTTCCCACCAGCACACAATGGTCTACTCTTTCAAAAAGCGGAACAGGATTTAACGTGCGTTCAAGATGTTCTGCGTGCGTTCGCACACGGGGCCTTTGTTTATAGTCCCATCCGAACGACTTTCGGGAAAGTGGCATCAGTCCTGATGTTAACTCCAGGGGAAAAATCCTCTTGAACAGGATTTGAACCTGTGTCATCAGATTGCGAGCACAAAGTTCTAACCACGAAGCCATCCCGTCCCCCCCCCCCCCCCCCCCCCCCCCCCAGTCGTTTATGTAGTTGCAGAATGGACAAAGGGGTGAGATATGTTGGGCCCCCTCAGGATAATCGTGGACTGAACCAGTCAGTACTTCAGTTTGTCATGAATTTGATACTTAAAGACTTCTTTTTTTCAAACTTTTCAATACATTTTTTGTTACATAATTACACCAAATGAAAAACATATAAACGGTTTTGTTGACACTGAGAGAGAGAGAGAGAGAGAGAGAGAGAGAGAGAGAGAGAGAGA
>CM060349.1:12629464-12634464 GCA_030674155.1 Stramonita haemastoma
CCAAGGCACTGTTCTGTCCCCCATCCTTTTCTCCCTTTATACTAATGACTGCACTGGCTCTGATCTTGTACCATTAATAAAATATTCGGATGACTCTGCTCTGGCAGATTTGTCTAATTCCCATGTCATGTATCTTAAACAAGTTGAAGAGTTTTCCTCCTGGTGCAAACAGAACTGCCTTGAGTTAAATGTTGAAAAAACTAAAGAAATGTTAATTGATTTTCGCAAAAACCCTGGGCCCATACCGAACCTTTGCATTGATGGTGTAGCGGGTTGAACTGAACGTGTGCAACAATACAAATATCTAGGTACTATTATTGATGATAAACTGAACTTTACTGCTAACAGAGATCTCTTAAATAAGAAATGCCATTCTTGCATCTTTTTCCTTCAGAAACTCCGAGTCTTCAAGTGAATGTTAAAGTTCTACAGAATTTCTATCGATGCTTTATTTAGTCTGTCCTTTCCTTCTCTTTAATTTGCTGGTACAGAAGCCTGACTGTAAAAAACAAAAGTGTTGTGAACAAAATTGTTACAAGATGTGGCAAAATTGTGGGCTGCTAGCAAATGAAACTGAAATTATTTGTATGAATGCCTTGTGAGAGACAGAGCAAAAAAGATTTTAAGTGATGGTACTCATGGGCTAGCAAAATATTTCGAACTTTTGCCTTCTCAAAAGCGCTACAGAGTACTTAAGTTTAAAACCTTGCGATATAAAAATAGTTTTCTTCCCACCTCAATTCTGCTGCTTAATGAGAGCATGTAAAAAAAAATCTGAACAAACCCAAAGCAGAGAGAGAGAGAGAGAGAGAGAGAGAGAGAGAGAGAGAGAGAGAGAGAGAGAGAGAGAGAGAGAGAGAGAAGCAAGTGATGGAGGAGGGTGGTGGGGGTGAGAGGCGAGGGTGAAACAGAGCTCAGCTAGGAAAGGGACGGGACAATGTAAAGCAGAGGGAGGCCCTTTTTTTTTTTTAAATGTCTTTTCATATCATACAATATGTTTTAGAAATTATTTGTTTTATGTCATAAAAATATGTAGGCGTGTTATTATCTTAGACTGTGCTTAACATTGTAATAAAAGATTGTTACTTTCATTGATATTTGTCTTATCATACGACTATTTTTAACAAGTTAAATGATTTAATATCAATTATGGTTTATTTCACAAAAATGTGTGCACATGTATGCAGTGTTTCCAACAGTGCGCGCGCGCGCGCGCGTGCGTGTGTGCGTGTGTGTGTGTGTGTGTGTGTGTGTGTGTGTGTGTGTGTGTGTCTGAATGCGTGAGCAAACTGGTGTGCGTAGGAATGGTTGAGATTTTGTTTTGGTGAGTTTATGACTGGGTGAGGTATTGTTGAGTTGTGGGTGATTTTTTATATCATGATATGTGCGAGCTTTTTTTTTTTTTTCGTTATGTTACTTCTTACATGTTTGCTTTTTATGTGTGGCATGTAACCTGCATGAATTTCTCTATGAGATAATAAAGTATTTTTGAATTTGAATTTGAATTATAGGAAAAAGTGCCCTTGCACTGGTGTGTATGTATGTGTTGTGTTCTTTTATTCTTTTAATTTATCATCATTCTTTTATTTTGAGAATAATGCGTGTGTGCGTGCGCGTGTGTGTGCGTGCGTGTGTGTGTTTATTTATCTAGTTATTTTATATAAAGTATAATGGAATAAGCTCTCATGTGCTTTTTTTTCATCCAGTCCCCATGTGTATCACTCACTCACTCACTCAGTCCCATGTCCCAAAGGACGTAGGAGGGATATGAGAGAAGACGCAACAGAGATCTTTTTCTATGCTTCACGATCCTGTGTGGCTAGTAGGAGGTGTTGCAGGGGTTGGGAGGTCCGGTCTTTGATGTTGTCAACCCATGATTTCTTTTGGCGGCCTCTTCTCTTGCCCTCGACTGTTCCTTGCAAGATGGTTTTTGCTAGGGTGTTGTGTCTTGTGGTGTGACCAAACCACATCAGCTTTCTCCATTTATGGTGGAGAGCAAAGGCTCTTGGGGGCCCACATGCTTTTTGATTTCACATAGTTATTGGTCTTGTGTTCTTTGTATGATATTTTGAGGAGTCTTCTGTGGCACTTGTTCTCGAATGCTTGGATTCTCCTCTCTAACTCTGCTGTCAGAGTCCACGATTCACAGCCATATAGGAGGATAGATATCACGAGGGGTTTGTAGAGGTGGTATTTGGTGCAGAAGCTGATGTTGTTGCTTCTGATGATCCTCCCGTGTCTGACTAGAGCAGATGTTGCTGTTGCAATAACAATAACAATATGGAATAACAATAATGGAATTTACAGAGCGCTATATCTTGCAGAAAAAAATCAATGGTGCTTTCACTTCATTGTTTGATGTGCCATCTTTTGTTAGGATGGAGCCTAAGTATTTGAATTGGCTCACCTCTTCCAATATTTCTCCATTCATCTTTATTTCCGTGATGTCATTACTTGTGCTGTTGACCATGATCTTTGATTTCTCTGTACTGACCTCCATGCCGTATGCGCTCACTCGATCTGTTAGACTGTCTGTGAGGATTTGCAGTTCTTGTTTGCTGCTGCCCATGAGGTCGATGTCATCTGCAAATCTGAGGTTGCAAAGGGGTCTTCCACCAATGGAGATGGAAGTGTGGTGGTTTTGCAGTGTCTCTGTCATGATGTTTTCGAGGAAGAGGTTGAAGAGTACAGGTGAGAGAAGGCAGCCCTGGCGGACCCCAACTGTGGTCTTGAAGAACTCGCCCACGTGATTGTTCATGAAAACTGCACTTCTTGCGTTCTCATACAGTGCCTTGATGACTTCAATTAGGCAGTTGTCAATGTTGAAGTGCCTGAGTGGTTGCCAGAGGCCGTCATGCCATACTCTGTCAAAGGCCTTTTTGAAGTCTATGAAATTGTTGCACAATTCTTTTTGGTGTTGGAGATGCTTCTCTATCAGAATTCTCAGATTGAAAATTTGTTCCATTGTGCTGCGTTTTGGTCTAAAGCCCGCTTGTTCTTCTGCCAGGAGTTTTTCCGCTTGGTTTTTCAGTCTGTTGAGGACTACCTGCAGCATGATCTTGCTAGGATGACTTATGAGACTGATGGTTCTGTAGTTCTGGCATTGCTTGAGGTTTCCTTTCTTTGGCAGGGTATTACAAGAGACTGTGTCCATTCTTTTGGCCATTCTTTGGTGTCGTGGATCTTCTGACAAACTTCTGTGAATGGCCTTGCTGTTTCATTCCCTCCATTTTTTATGAGTTCAGCTGGGATGTTAACGATTCCAGGGGACTTCCCCTTCTTCAATTGTTTAATAGCTGTGTCTACTTCACACCTTAGTATTGGTGGATCTTTATCTTGGTGTTCAGGGGGTTTGTCAGAAACTATGTTGGTATATGGGCGTAGTGGGTAGTTATACAATCCCTCACAGTATTCTGTCCAGCGTTGGAGGATGGCATTGTTTTCCGTTAAAAGATTTCCTTCTTTGTCTTCAATAACAGAGGCTTTAGGCTGTGTGGTTTTCGTTAGTGCTTTCAGAGTGTCGTAAGCTGTTTTGCTGTTTCCCTTGGTCATTCCAGCTTCGATGTTGTTGCATTGTTCTTCTATCTATCTATTTCCAGTCGAGGAAATTTTTCTCCTGGAGTTAACATCAGTGCTGCCTCCACCCTCCCCAAAAGTCCTTCGGATGAGACTTTAAAACCGAGACCCCGTGTGCGAACGCACGCAGAACATCTTGCGCACACGTTAAATCCTGTTCCGCTTTTCGTAAGAGTAGGCCATCGTGTGCCGGTGGGAACAGATGACAATATTTACAAAACTGCATACAAACGGTGACCGGATGAAAAAAGCACATGATTGCTTATTCTGTTATCCTCGATATAAAAAAATAAATATAAAAGAATAAATATATAAAATAAAATAAATATCCACGCTTCTTTGGCTTCTCTCATCTTTTTCCTCACTTCTCTGTGGCTATCCATGTACTTGTTGTTGGCTTCTTGACTTGTGAACTTCTGTTTCTTAAGTTCTCTTCTTTTGTCGCAGAGGTCAAGAACCTCATTTGTCACCCAGGGTTGTTTCTTTGTTCTGCTTCTTCCTAATGTTTCTTCTACTGCTGTCGTTAGCACTTCTTTGATGTTGTTGGCTAGTGTGTCCACATCATTGTCGATGGCTGTGAGTGCGGCGAACTTTCCTCCAATGTTGGCTTGGAAGATCTCAACCACTGTTGGGTTTTTGAGTTTTTCCTGGTCAAATCTTATGTGTGGGCTTTTTGGCTGGTGTTTTGCTTTCAGTTTCAGCCTGATGGTGGTAAGTACAAGGTCGTGGTCACTGCCAATGTCAGCTCCTGGGAATGTTCTTGTGTTTGCCTTGTTTATGCTGGATTTGAATCTTTGGGGTGACAGAATGTAGTCAATTTGATTATGAATCAGACCATTTGGTGAGTGCCAGGTTGATGTTCTAGATGGCTTGTGAGGGTGGAGTGTGTTAGCCAGAGTTAGTTTGTGCTTCTTTGCGAATTCCAGCAGCCGCTGTCCTCTGTCATTTGTTTCTCCCAGTCCAAAGCGTCCTGTGGTTCCTGTCCAGGTGTCATAGGCATCAGGTCCCACCTTAGCATTCCATGTGTATGCAATTTTGTAAATATCATCTGTTCCCACCAGCACACAATGGCCTACTCTTACGAAAAGTGGAACAGGATTTAACGTGTGCGCAAGATGTTCTGCGTGCGTTTGCACACGGTGCCTCGGTTTACAGTCTCACCCGAAAGACTTTTGGGCAGAGCGGAGTCAGCACTGATGTTAACTCCAGGGCAAAGATCCCCTCAAAAGGGAATCGAACCTGGGGCGTCAAATTGTGAGCGCAATGTTGTGACCACTAGGCTATCCCGTCCCCCCATCCCGTGTGTGTGTGCGTGTGCGTGTGTGCGTTTGCGAGCGCGCCAGCGTGTGTATGTGTGTGTGTACGTCCGCGTGCGCTTGTGTATGTGTAGGCTATAATTATGTGGACGTGTACGCGCGCTTGTG
>CM060349.1:12636964-12641964 GCA_030674155.1 Stramonita haemastoma
TTTGATATTTTTCATTTTTTATGATAAGGTATGAATTGAAAGTATTTGAATATTGTAACCTGATATAATTTGTTTGATTTTTATGATTATTATTTTTTCTTTATACCACTTTATGTCACAGCAGATTTCTCTGCGTGAAATTCAGGCTGCTCTTCCGGGGCCCAGTTTCACTCTGCTCCATATGTTGAAGACAGCTGATGTTGAGTCGTCTTGAGTGCCTTTTATGTCTTCGTGGAAGGCTCTCATAATACTGAGAAGTTTAGGTGGACACCTTATCTTGGGAAGGATCTTAAAGAGGCCATCCCAACTAACCAAATCGAAAGCCTTTGTGAGGTCTCTGAAGGCAATGAAAAACGGCTGCCTTTACTCCCTATATTCCTCCTGAAGTTGTCTGAGGCAGAAGAATATGTCAATGGTGGATCTGTTAGCACAGAAACCACATTGAGATTCAGGGTAGTCTTGCTCTGCAAACACCTGGAGCCTCTTCAGTACTACTCGTGCAAAGACTTTCCTAATGATGCTGAGGAGGGATATGCGCAATAGTTATTGCGATCGCTTCTGTCACCTTTGTTTTTGTATCGTGTGATGATGTTAGTATCCCTCATTTCTTGTGTTAATTCACCTTCAATCCAACAGAGGCATAGGATTTCATGTAACTTGGTGATGAGTGTCTCTTTGAAGCACTTCAGTGCTTTGGCGGGAATACTGTCTTTCCCAGATGCCTTACCAGAGGCAAGAGAGTCTAGGGCTTTGCTGAGTTCATCTATGGATGGTTCTCTATCAAGCTCTTCCAGGTCGGAGCATGTCTCTCCGTTTCTGGTACAGTCATGGTTGGCATGGTTGTCAAGGTGACAGTCCTGATATGGCCAGTGTGGTCAGCAGGGCTGTAAACAGCGTGATTGGATTGGATTGATTGGCATGACCTGTGAGGGCCAGGACGTCTGAAAGTTGGGCTATGCATCTGGTCAGTTCACTGCGTGCTTTAGTGGCATCCTGCCCTGAGATGGTATCTCTTACCTTCAAAAGTTGGTCAGTGCAGAGCATTATGGCTATGGCAGCTTTTGACAGCGTCTTCTGTGTGTTTGCCATCCGAATATCCGTCTTTCTTGGGAAGGGCTTGAGGACAGAAAATAACTTCCTGGTTTGGTTGGGGAACGCCCAAGTATGCACAGTTTTGGGAACAGGGTATTTGGTAAGCTTTTCCCTCAGCTTTCTGTCTGGAAGTTTTGATCCAAATCAGGACTCAAGCAGCTTTGCCAATTTTTCAGAGACTCGTGGTCCTTTCTCTTCATTGTCATCAAAGGATGATGCCATTTCCGCGAAAATATCGTCATCTTCATCTTCTGTAGCTTCTGCAATAAGTTCTTTGTTCAGCTCCTCTTCCTTCTCATCAGAAACATTGTTGGTGACAATTTCTAAATCACTGCCTGCCTTCTTTCTTTTCCCTTCATTTTTAGCAAGGGGTTATCTGCGTCAGTGCTAATTTTTCTCTTCTCAGAGTGTGGTGCATTTCTTTCAAAATTATCCATTCTTTTGGAAAGGTTTTGAATTGTTGAGAAAATGTCTAAGAGAAATGGTTCCTTTTCAGCAGTAATTCAGCAGAAGTGACAGCTTGTGGTTCTTCTTCATGTGATCCCGAATCCAAACTAACTCCTGGTCACTAGAGTAGTCAACAGCAAGGATCTCCATAATCCTTTTTTTTTTTATTAATTTAAAAACACTATTCACAAAACACAGATTTCACAGGCACTACAAAAAGCAGGTGATGATAAAAAATAGTTTTAAACACAACATTTAAAACAAGCCCAAAAAAGCAAGCCTTAGAAAACTATATTATAGCTAATGCTCAGATTCCTGATAGTGATGGGCGTTGCCGACACAGCAAGAGGCGATGTGATAACGTCTGGACAGTAGCTCGGCTAGGCACCGACAGCGGGGGCTGTGCAGGGTTCTCATGTGATTATAGTGGAGGGATATTTTTTATTTTATTTTATTTATGTTATCTATTCTTTCATATCGAGCATAATGGAATAAGCACTCATGTGCTTTTAAATTGAATACAGAAATGAGCAAGAACTTGAATATGAAAATGATAAAAAAACAGTAATAATACTGATTTTTAATACCATTTCACCATCCATCATTACCCTACCATAACAAAGTTGATGCTCACTTTAACAGAGAAAGAGACCTGTGCGTTGATGACGTCCCCTGGAGGAAGACTTAAGTGGACAAAGTGTCCACACTGATCATAGCAAACAAGTTGTCATCCTTTCCCTGGGCTCCAAAGACAAGGTCAAGGTCGCAGTGGCCAGTGACCCCCAGGAGATAAAGAAAGGTGAGTATCCTTGTGTCTGAGTGGGGAGAGAGCGTTGTCAGGGGCTCCACACTGTTTATGTCATTGATGTTGTCACTACACGTTTTATGGTAGCCTCTGGACATATCCATGATAACAGTGAGGTCATGAATGTGCCAATCTGTCCTCAACTGTATTCAAAGCCACAATGAGACACCATTTTAAGGGGTGTTTTCCCCTTGAGTTGCCATCAGTGTCGACTCCATTCTCCAAAAGTCCTACAGATGAAACTATAAACCGAAGTCCCATGTACAAACACGCATACATTTATAGCACTATAACCTGTTTTACCTTTTGAAGAGTAAGCCATGTGTGACAGCGAGACTAGAGGGTAAAGGAAGACGTTAGAACTCAGGCACTCCACAACTCAAAGAATGACGTGAGGCCATGCAGGGGTGCTATGGTAACATAATTTATTTTATCTATCAACAACACACACCTGAAACAAACATAAAATGTAGAAAACGACTCTATCCATATTTTCCAGGTACATAATTCAAAAACTAAAAGGCACCCATAGCAAATACTATTGTCATCCAGCCAAATGTAAGAAAACCAGACTCCTTTCATCACCACACCAAGATACCAAAGTTAATCCTAGGGAACCAATAGAGAGTATACAATTGTAAATTAAACCAAAATATTACAATTAACTAAGAAAACTCTTTGCTCAGTACTTCAACTGACATTATTCTAATAATGTCCACAGAGCTTAGTCTTTACTAAGATCTCTTTCACAACATTGGCTCCTATCACAACCCATGGATATTGTAGCACAAGAGAGAGAGAGATGATATATTTAGATGAGAGAGAGAGAGAGAGAGAGAGAGACTCTTTGCTCATACTATCACTACACTATCTAAATATGTCCGCAGAGCTTGTCAATACTCGATATTACCCATTATCCTTGATTAAAAATGATAAATAATAAATAAATCCAATGAAAAACACAGACAAAACAGACAGAGCGCAAGACAACGACGTATAATCTAGTGTCCAAAATCATACAATGTACAACTTTGGACACAAATGTACATCCACAGTCACACCTAATGTGGCCATACGGCCTTGATGCTAATTTCTACTTTCACAAACTATGTAACTCCCAAACAGAGAAGCAGACCACCTGGTTCATCTCTAAGAGTCATTTAATCCAATTAAAGCATTGCCCTAGCACTTTATTCCAACAACTTTACTAGCCCACTTTACTTTACCTGTGATCAATGCAACAAACTTAATCTCAAAATACACAAACATCAAAATTAATATTGATTACTTACTCATGGAATTCCATTTGTAACACCAACATCCAACTATAGAATAAATCCAAGATCACACTGTTGGGAAAAGCCTCATAACTAGCCAGCTTTCATGTGTAATGCAACTACACAATTCACTGAACCAGATCAATATCAAATTCAGAAGTACACACATAAAATTCACTTATTGAATCAGCGTTTACCTTGACAAATCTCTATAACCAACAACTGCTGTCAAAAATTAATTTTGAAAAATTCGCTTACAGCTCAAGCAGAAGAACAGAACTATATTTTCCAAAGTCATTCTTCAAGTTTCATCACACAACAGTCCCTCCACCTTGGAAAAAATGTAGTACCAGACAGCAAGCTACAGAATGTTTTTGCAACACTATGCACACATGTTATATTGCTTTTGCTGCAAAAATACTGTCCCCAACTGACAATGATTTAACATTTGAAAGCTGAGACTAGCCAATGCTGACCACACATTAGAATCAGCTGACAAGCAAATATATTCACAAGCTAAAATCAACCCATCTTCTGACTCTAGGCCTACCAAAATATCTGCTAATTCACCAGAGGAGGGGTGGAGGAGGGGGCAAATGCAAGTTCAGCAAGTTAGAGGCCCCAGAGCCTGTTGAATAAGACCAGCTGGGGCAAGCTCTAAAGTGTTCATCACTTGGCTGTCTGAGTGGGCAAGGGTACACCTCTGACTACTCTACAACAATGCCTCCGGCCACACACAAAGAAAACCTGACTGGATCTGATAGAGGTACTGTAAGACAAAGGCTGAGCCATCAGCCCTGGGCTATAGGCCTCCGTGTGATTAGCTAGACACCTGAACTTGGACAATACAGATCTCAGCTGCTTTCTTGCGGTACATTCAAAGAAAGTACAGATCACAACTACATGTATGCAACTAGAGTAGATCCTTTTTTGTTAAACAGAACACTGTAACACTCTACCCAAGTTGAACACATTTAGAAAGGGGGGAGGGGGGAGGAAAGGGGGAAGAGTTGTAGTTCAAAGGTTATAGTGCATAAAGAGCACACTCTAACACTCTTCAAAAAGATAAAATCCAAAAAAAATATGTTTATAGTCATCTGACCCATCTATCAATGTATCTACCAACCAACCAACCATTCCAAAGATACCAACGCACAAACCAACACAAAGAACAAACTAAAGAACCAGGCAAGCAACTAACCAGCCAGCCAAACAACTAACAAATCAATCAATAATAAACCAACCCATCAACCAACCAACCAATAAAGCAACCAACCAACCATTCAACCAGCCAGTTAAACAAACCAAAAAGCAACCAATCAAGTTGTCAAGCAATTAACATTCAATCAGAAACAACCTGTTTCAGCCGGTAAATAGGC
>CM060349.1:12646964-12689464 GCA_030674155.1 Stramonita haemastoma
GTGTTCTGTCGCCAAAAGAATAGAAAAGCTGAATGGCTGGTTTACATGTCAGTCAAGACAGAGTAAAGCAAAACACTTGCACTAAAATAAGGTAAGACTATTTACTTTTCGTTCTTGATCAGTTTTGATCGGGGACTGGATGTAAAAACACACGCACACAAAAAAAACACATGAGTGCTTATTCATTATCATCGAAATGAAAGAATTTGACATAATGTGATTGTTGTTGGAGGTGGTGTTGTTTGTTGGTGGTGATAGTGGTGATTGTGGAGTCAAACCTACTTTAATCAATCTTCTCATTTATAAGTGCAAATACAACACTGACTGGCATATCATTGATAGGAATCTTTAATCTTGAAGAAGAAAAAAACTGAGAAGAAAGTTATGTATCATAGTTATGTGTTTGAAAATTCCAAGATAACTTCAAATAACACACACACACACACACACACACACACACACACACACACACACACACACACACACACACAACGCACAGTGCTTCAAATCGATGTATGTATATATAGATACTGAGGGGGAACAAATTAAAAATAAAAGTTATTACAATGCAAACACAAGTACTTTCTATAACATGAAGGCAGAAACACACACCCACACCCACCCACTTACCAACACATACACTCACATGCGCATGCACACACGCGTATGAGTTTGCATGCTTACTTTTAATGATGCACACAGGCGCTTATGTATACATATATACATATATGTATAGATAGATAGATAGATAGATAGATAGATAGATAGATAGATAGATAGATAGATAGATAGATAGATTGTGTGTTTGTTGTGTGTGTCTAGGTTGTGTGTGTGTGTGTGTGTGTGTGTGTGTGTGTGTGTGTGTGTGTGTGTGTGTGTGTGGTGTGTGTGTGTGAGACAAAGATGGAAAACAAACAAGTTGTGAAGTTCAAGTCTCTAACATTTCGGTTTATGAACCTTCCTCAGAGACGTTTTCTGAAAGACAAACACAAACACAGCCAGACTATCAACTGCGGGAATGGAAGCTGCCAAAGGCATCTAGATAGATCTATACAACTTACAAGATATGGAGTGACTAGCTATATTTACTATTTATCAAAATATGTAGAATATAATCACACCTATTTTTACACAAGACAAGAAAGCAAACAAGAGGTAGGTCTATAAACCTTGATGAACTATAGAAGTGGAAGACTGGGAGAGGGGGAATAAGTGAAAAAGAAAATACAGAGGTAAAAACAAAGTGAACATGATAAAATGAGTATCACTACAAGACACTTAAGCCGGCACATCTGTGCACCAGCACACACACACACAAACAGACGCGCACGCGCGCACTCACGCATGCACGCACACATACGCGCACACACAAATAAAAACAAGATAGAATTTTAAAACTTAAAAAAAAAAAAAAAAAATTTTGGAACGCAGGCAGAAAGAGAAACAGAAAACTACGTAGGGAGGAAGAGAAAGAGATGCAGACAAACAGACAAGCAAAGAGAGTAATGCCAGACACAGGGGAAATGGTAACATACAACTTGCAGAATATTTACTTTTGCTAACCATGCTCACCTGACCTTCACCTCCACAGACATCTACAATCAAAACCATCTATACTTAAACAAAAAACTCAACCATCCTGGTCTCTGGCTACTATATATACATAATAGTAATACAGACACACCATACACGCCACCATCACCACCAAGGCTATCAACACCACCTATCCACCCCCCCCCCCCCCCTCACACACACACACACACATACACACACACACACACACACACCAAAACGGGCTGCCCACTAACCTCCATTTGTGCCGCTCAACCGTACACACCATGCAAAAAACGGCACAGAGACGCCACAAGCTTTTGCGTAATGGTAAACGTCATATTCAAAATGACGACAAAAAACAAACCCGTCATGATGACGTAAAAGACTATGCATCGGTGGTCTAGAGACAACGCGCCTGACTAGAAGTAGAAAGCGAAAAGTCCCGGTCGGTGTCTGCGGTGGTTCGAATCTCGTTTGGGCCCAAAACTTTCCCCCCATCCACTAAGACCATGAGGGGTGGTCTGGGTGCTAGTCTTTTGGGTGAGACGATAAACCGAAGTCCCATGTGTTACACATGGTTATTCAGCGCACGTAAAAGAACCCACGGCAACAAGAGGGTTGTCCCTGGCAACATTCTGTAGAAAAAAAGCCACTGTGTTACGGAAACAAATACAACTGCAGACAGGAAAAAGAAAAAAAAATAATGGGTAGGCACTGCACTTGTGGCGACGCGCTCTTCCCGGGGGAAAAGCAGCCCGAATTTCACGCAGAGAAATCTGCTGTGACATAAAGTTGTAGATATAAACATAAAATAACTACACCAGTGTTTTCGTTGGTGTTGGATCTGTGCAAGTAGAACCGTGTTTCTAAAGGTGTTCTTTTGTTTCTCCCCCATATGGTTTGAAGGGGCAGCAGGTGTCGCGGTAGAGAAGGTACACCAGGTTTCTGTCGAATCTGGAGGTTTTTCTTTTAAGGGGGGGAGGGGAGGGAGAGTGGAACATGAGGAGAGTGAGAAGGGAGATGGGGGGAAGGGGGAATGGAGGAGGAGAGGGAGCAAGGGGTAGCGTTGAGAGGGGAGAGGAGAGAGGTGGAGAGAGGGCGGGAGAGAGAGAGAGAGAGAGAGAGAGAGAGAGAGAGAGAGAGAGAGAGAGAGGAGAGAAGAGAGAGAGAAGAGAGAGAGAGAGAGATTTGTGATTATGATTGATTTATGATTTATTCTTTTATATCGAGGATAATGGAATAAGCACTCTTGCGCGACTTTACATCCAGTCCCGTGAGTATGCAGTTTTGTAAATGTCATCTGTTCCCACCGGCACACGATGGCCTACTCTTACGAAAGCGGAACAGGATTTAACGTGTGCGCAAGATGTTCTGCGTGCGTTCGCACACGGGGCCTCGGTTAAAAGTCTCATCGAGAGAGAGAGAGAGAGAGGAGAGAGAGAGAGAGAGAGAGAGAGAGAGAGAGAGAGAGAGAGAGAGAGAGAGAGAATGAAATATCCAAGCATAGCATTTTTGAAATCGTGTTAAAGAAAACCTATTTAAAAGTCAAGTTCAAAGATGCGTAACATATTATGTAAGGGATTAAACCAAACGACCAAAGGAAAAAGCAAAAAATAACCACAAACCAAACAAAAAGAAAACCCACCCAAAAACCACACAACCCCTCCCCCCAAAAAACAACAACAACAACAACCAACAAACAAAAAAACAAACAACAAAAAAACAACAAAAACAAAAAACAACAACACAACAACAAAAAAAAAATCAAATTAGTCCTCATTTAAATGACAGGAATACAATATCACATTCTACAAAAGAACATTTCTATCTAATGAAAATTTTATGGTAGTATTTATGTGAAAGAGTAAGATAGACAGACAGACAGACAGACAGACAGACAGACAGACAGACAGATAGATAGATAGATAGATAGATAGATAGATAGATAGATAGATAGATAGATAGATAGATAGATAGATAGATAGATAGATAGATAGATAGTTGTTCTTTTATATCAAGGATAATAGAATAAGCACTCATATGCTTTAAAAAAAAAATTTACTATCAGTCCCGTGTGTATGCAGTATTGTAAATTTTGTTATTTGTTCCCACCAGCACACAATGGCCTACTCTTTTGAAAAGCGGAACAGGATTTAACGTGGGTATAAGATGTTCTGCGTGAGTTCGCACACGGGGCCTCGGTTTATAGTCTCATCCAAAAGACTTTTGGGGGGAGTGGAGTCTGCACTCATGTTAACTCCAGAGGAAAAATCCCCTCGAACGGAAATCAAACCAGAGTCGTCAAATTGCGAGCGCAATGTTCTGACCACTAGGCTATCCCGTCCCCCCAAAAGTGGAAGACACAGATAGAGAGATAGAGAGATAGAGAGATAGATAGATAGATAGATATGCACACACACACACACACACACACACACACACACACACACACACACACACACACACACACACACACACACACACACACGCTGTGTACGCAATTATCCAAACATACACGCAAAGGAGAGAGAGACACAGAGAGACAGAGAGACAGAGAGAGAGAATTTTCAGGTTACATCATTATTAAAACAAACCAAAAAACAAAGTTTTACAAAACACCCACATTAAACACTTCTTTACTTCCTTAAAACAATATTCTTTAAACCTATCAAGTCACAATGTGGTCAAAGGCCTAATAATCTTTTGTCAAAAGTAAAGTAAAGAAAAAAAATTGCCACAAAACTATTAAAAGTTAGGCAAATCATCTATAAATCAAACTCGATGCATTAATTTATAAAGGCATATTATACTAAAAAGGAAGAAAATGAGGAATGCAAGTATTTATGACGATAAGGAATCTCATACTAATTGAATAAAAATTTAATACATCATAAGAGACAGAGACAGACAGATAGACAGACAAAAAGGTGCACATGCAATCCATCTCTTGTGCACATACTCTACACTTGCAAACACCCAGTCATTCACAAACAGAACTTTGAAAAAACTTGCTCAAATTTTTGCTTTTATTCCTGGTCTTATTTCTGAGTTGTAGTACTTTTGATCAATTTTTGACAATATCCTCCAGTCATTCTAAATTATATAAAACTATTTTACTACAGCTGCCAGCCGGCTACCCAACCCTAACTCCAGCTTTTTTTTGGCTGAAGGGGGAGCCAGGCTTTTCCTAATGTTCTGATCAGCAGTGACACACAATGACCAACCCACTGACATTTGTTTGCTTGTCAACTATCACATCATCATTTGACATACCTCAGACCACAATAATGTGTTCATTCCAATCTACTTTTACAACACACAAGTGAAAAAAGTTTAATTAAAGCCATGTTATATTTACAGCCAGAAAACATAAGTTACCTTAAATATCATATATATGCTTTTACAACACACAAGTAATATAAAGCGTAATTCCAGCCCCGTTATCTTTACAACTAGAAAACACAGTTACCTTGAATATTATGTCAATATGCTTTTAAAACACGTAAGTGACAAAAAACTTAATTCCAGCCATGTTATCTTTACAGCCATAAACACCCCAAATAAGTAAGGGCAATACATCATCTTGTAAGTTTTCAAGAAGAGGGAGTTATACAAAGCCTGTGTTTTCTCGACAAAGTCAGTTGGTTAGTCAAGTGCCAGTGGTGTGTGCTCACATGATTCCTAAGTTTTAAGAAAATGTTAATTTTGTATAGGGTTGTTATGATAAAGGGGGAATGGAAGGATTGCTCGTTACAAAAAAGAATCTTGTTGGTACTCTAAAAAAAAAAAAAGCAACGTTTTCTTCACTCATTCAGATGGACAAGTTTGGATTTTATCTCAAATATGATAATTCAATTGGTTGCAATTTTATCCACACCATTGTGCATATAACAGTTGAGATTCTAGAACATGTTTCACTGCACAAGAGGCAAAAAGCAGATTTTTTTTTTTTGCAATGAAGTATACTAATAAAGCAAAGAAACGACTAATAATACTTGCAGCCTAAAAGCAAACAACCAAAACAAAACAAAACAAAAAGAACGAGCAAAAACCCCAACTTAACATGCTACTGACAATTTAATGGGGTTTCCAATACACCATTTCATGGGAGGAAAATCAAGATCTTTCATGCTTCTTTGGCCAAAAAAATGGTTTTCTTCCACCAGAATTGGTAAGATAAATTTGAAAGGTTGTTAAAAAGTACACAATTTTAAAAAATATTTTAAAATTGTATCTTCAAAGTGACACTTCAATACTCTCCTTTTCTTCATCATTAAAAAAGGCAAACTTTTTTTAAAGTCAAAATTTGATTACAGCTGCAAATCCAGCAATTTTACAGGGATTTCTTCAAAACCACACACACACAGAACTTGATTTGCCATGACTTGAAAATGAATTTGGCAATAAATTATTTCTTATTCTGATTCCTGCCTTTATCAAAGGCTAGTACATGTCTAGATTGCATTTTTGTAAATGTATTTTAATTGACTGTTAAAAAAAGCACAAACCACCCCCCTACACACACACGCACGCACGCACGCACGCACGCACGCACGCACGCACGCACGCACGCACGCACGCACGCACACACACACACACACACACACACACAACACACACATTTAAGGGACAACTCGACTGTAGCATGAAACCTTTCAGATACATTAATTTTTCATAAGCTATGTATCGGTGTAAAATCTGTTATGGATCTGCTAGCAGATAACCAGTACACAGATCTGCCACCAATACACACCGACATTATTTAAATGCACGTGCAAGCACAGAACCTGGCCCCTTTTATACTACAATGGATGCCATTTCAAAAAAAAAAAAAAGACTCTCCCACATAAACTTCACACACCACTGTATAAACTAAATCACCCCTGCCAATATCAAAGGACTAGATTTTTTTTCAAATGTTTCATTAAACCAAAATCTTACCAAGACTTAAAAAATGAAGAATTACATTGTATTTCTTGCATTCAATCTCATTTAAAAACAAACAAACAAACAACAAAAATGTATATCTTGCATTCAATCTCATTTAAAATAAAAGAAAAATACTTGACTAAATTTCATTCAATGTAATAAAAACAAACAAACTTACAAATAAAAACTAAATTACCCCTGTCAATATCAAATGCTATCAGAGAACTAGATATTTTTTTCAAAATTAATGTCATTTCATGAAACCAAAATCTTACCAAGACTTTAAGAAAATGAAGAATTAGATTGTATTTCTTGAAATCGATATTAAAAAAAATACTTTACCATATTTCTTTCATAGAATCTAAAAATTAAAAAACCCGAAAAACATGCTATTGATTTCTTTCTAGAAAACAAAAATATACTACAAGTTTTCTGCATTCAATGTTAGAGTAAAAAAAAAAAGTAAAAAATACTATTGTATTTCTTGCATTAAATTTTTAAAAAATGATAAATATACTAATATTTCCCCCCCCCCCTTTAAGATTCATAAAAAAGACAAACATTAATATACTATTGTATTTCCTGTATTCAATTTCATTATAAAAAAAGAGAATATACTATGGTATTTCATGCATTCAATTTCATTCTTTAAAAAACCGAAAAATTTACTTCTGTATTTCTTGCATTCAATTTCATAATTAAAAAACAAAAAGAACACTTTGTATTTTTTACAGTCAATTTCACTATCAAAAAAAAGCAAACATACTATTATATTTCTTGCATTCAGTTTCAGCACATAAAAAGGAAAAATATTCTATTGTATTTCTTGCATTTAATTTCATTATCAGAAAAAAAAAAACCTATTATTTCTTGCATTCAATTTCAATTATTTTAGAAAATGAAAAAAATCCTATTGTGTTTCTTGTATTCAATTCCATTATTAAAAAAAGAGAAAAATATACTATTGTACTTCTTGTATTTAAACAAATAAAAAAAAATACTATCAGATTTTCTGCATTAGATTTCATTGTTGAAAAAAAAACAAAGAAATATCCTATCGTATTTCTTGCAAACGATTTTATTATTTAAAATAGAAACAAAAAAATACACTTTTGGTTTTTAATTCAATTTTGTTATTAAAAAAACAAAACGGAAATACACTATTGCATTTATTGCATTCAATTTCATTATTAAAAGAAATCATCAAAATATACTATTATATTTCTTGCATTCAATTTCTTCACCAAAAAGCCCGAAAAATATACTATTGTATATCTTGCATTTAGTAGCATTCTTTAAAAACAATAATAACAGCAAAAATCAACAACAAATATACTATTGTAGTTTTTGCCATCAATTAAAAAAAAAATTGAAGAATATATGATGTAAAAAAAAAATTCCACAAAAATATACCATCTCTCTCTCTCTCTCTCTCTCTCTCTCTCTCTCTCTCTCTCTCTCTCTCTCTCTCTCTCTCTCTCTCTCTCTCTCTCATTTTTTTTTAATGTGAACATGGGATGACTATTCCTCCTAAACATTCCTATAACCCTCTTCTTCCTCCTCCTCCCTCCTCTTCCTCACTTAAGATAACTAGAAGAAGCACCCATCTGTCAAACATTTTTATGCAAATACTAGCATGCATGCACACACACACACACACACACACACACACACACACACACCACACACACACACACACACACACACACACACACACACGAGCTTATGTCTACATCTTACACACTACCACACTGACAGTCTTCCTTTCAGTTCTGAAAACCATTTACAAATGTACAAACTTTCGATCATATTTCCTCTTTTATCTTCAATGAAAGTGTTAAATTCTACAACAATCTGTAAATACCAATTTCGCCCCCTGCATAAAATTAGATAAAAACGTTACAAATTTCGTGATATTCATAGGACCAGGTGTTTTTTCTCTGACACTGTCTCTGAATCAATGTAAAGAAAAAGATTTAAAAAAAACAAAAAATGAAAAAAAAACAGCCTAAGACACCACTGGTCAACCATATATCAAACATTCAAATTAACAAGTAGCAACCATTGTGTACTAATAGAACAAGGAAAATAACTGATAATACTTGCAACCTAAATGCAAAAAGGTCCCCACCAAAACAACAAAAATACAAAAAGCACAAGCAAAAAACCCAACTTAAACATGCTACTGACAAATGGGGTTTCCATTTCACCATTTCATAAGATGAAAATCAATACTGTCATTATTCTTTGGCCAATAATGGTTTTCTTCTACCAAAATTGGTAAAACAACAAATATGAAAGGTTTTAAACAAAATGTACAAGAACTTTTTTCAAACAAACAAACATTCTAATTTCAAAGTGACATTTCAATACTTCCTTTTTCTCCATCATTTAAAAAAAAACAACAACATGGCAAGTTTTTTAAAAGTCAAAATCTGATTACAGCTGCAAATCCAGCAATTCCACATAGATTTCTTTAAAACCACCACACCACACACACACACACACACACACACACACACACACACACACACACACACACACACACACACACACACACACAGAACTTGATTTGCTATAATTTTAAAATTTGGCAATAAATAATTACTGATTCTGATTCTTGCCTTAATCAAAGGCCGGTAATGACTAGATTTCATTTTTGTAATGGTATTTGAATAGACTATTAAAAAAAGCACAAACCACCCCCCTCTACACACACACACACACACACACACACACACACACCACACACACACACACACACACACACACACACACACACACACACACACACACACACACACAATGTACTACTACACTATATCATGAAATCTTTCCAGTACATAAATTTTTCATAAGCTGTATTGGTGTAACATATGGTATGGATCTGCTAATGCAGAATCAGTACACAGATCTGCCACCAATACACACTATCATCATTTCAGTACAAAAGCAAGCATAGAGCCTGGTCTCTTATATACTACATTGGATGCCATTTCAAAAATAAAAAGGAAAAGAAAAAGAAAAAAGGCACTTGCTCCCACACATGTATACTTCACACACCACTATATAAACTAAATCAGCCCTACCAGTACCATAGGCTATGTCATGACTATTTTTTTTTCAAATGTCATTTAATAAAACCCTAAATCTTGCTGACACTTTGGAAAAATAAGAATTAGATTGTATTTCTTGCAATTAATCTCTTAGAAAAACACTGAAAATATACTAGATCTACTGCATTTCTTGCATTCAATCTTATCACAAAAATAAACAAAATTATATTTCGTGCATTCAATCTTATAAAAAAAGATATGCTGCCGTCTTTCTTCCATTCAATTTTCATTCCCCCAAAAACCCCAACAACAAAAATAAATTACTTTATTTCTTGCTATCAATTTCACTGTAAAAAAAAAAACCCTCAGAAAAATAATTTATACTTTTGTTTCTCTTGCATTCAATTTCATAACCCCCCCCCCCTCACCCCAGGAAATTATATATTGTATTTCTTGTATTCAATTTCATTATTTAAAAACAAGAAAATATACTTGTATTTTTGCATTCAATTTCATCCTTTAAAAAAGAAAGCAAGGACAAACATTCTACTGTAATTCTTGCATTCAATTTCATAATTTAAAAAAATGGCTTTACCTTTGTATTTCTTCCTGTCAATTTCCTTACCAAAAAAACCCAGACAATATTCTATGATATCTCTTGCATCCATTTTCAGTATATAAAAAAGAAAAAGTAAATTGTATTTCTTGCATTCAATTCCATTATAAAAAGCAAAAACATATACTACTGAATTTTTTGGAATCAATTCCATTATTTACAAAAATACTATTGTATTTCTTGAATTCAATTTCATTTTTTAATCAAAATGAAAAATACACAGATGTACTTATGTGTACTCAAACAAAAAGATATACTATCATATTTCTTGCATTCAATTTTCTTATTGAAAAAAAAACCCATAACAGGTACAAATTGTATTTCTTGCAACTAATTTCACTATCAGAAAAAAACTGTCTGGGTTTTTTTTTTTTTTTTTTTTTTTTGGGGGGGGGGGGGGTTCAATTTCATTATTTAAAAAAAAACAACGAAAAATATACATTGTATTTCTTGCATTCAATTTCATTATAAGAAGAAATCGAAAAATATACTACTGTATTTCTTGCATTCAATTTCATTATTAAAAGAACGAAAATATTCTATTGCATTTGTTGCATTCAATTTCATTATTTAAAAAACATGAAAAAATATACTATTGTATTTCTTGCATTCAGTAACATTCTTTTCAAACAAAAAGAGGAAAATATACTATTGTATTTCTTACATTCAACCTCATAAAAACAGTAATATATACGATGTAAAAATAACAACCACCACACACACACACAAAAAAAACAACCCTATCTCTCTCTCTCTCTCCTTCTCTCATCTCTCTCTCTCTCTCTCTCTCTCTCTCTCTCTCCTCTCTCTCTCTCTCTCAAAATTCTCTGAAGTGAACATGGATTACTGTTCCTTCTAAACATTCCTATAACCCTCCCCCCTCCCTCCTCTTCCTCACCTAAAAAAAACTGACAAAAAACCCACCTGTCAAACATTAATGCAAACACTAGTATGCACATGTGCATGCACACATTCCCTCATGACTATCTCTTACACAGGACAGAATTCCTTTCAGTTCTAAAAACCATTTACAAATATGCAAACATGCTATCACATTCATTCATTTTTCTTCACATGAAGGGTATAATGTAAATTCTATAACAGTCTGCAAATAGGATTTTTCCCTCCTGCTAGAGTTAAAAAAAAAAAAAAACAATTCTTTTGATAGTCAAAGGACAAGGTCATTTTTCTCTGACATGTTTCTGAATCAATGTAAAGAAAAAGGTTATAAAAAAATATTTTAAAAAGAAAAAAAAAAAGAAAATTGCAACCTAAGACACCAATGGTGGACCATACACCAAACATTCATCGAAAACTAACAAAAGCAATCCTGGTATCCCAAACTGCTTTTTCTATTTAAAAAAAACCCCAACACCCTACCCCCCTCCAACACACCTTTTCGCTGGTTTCACAATATAACTAATGAACTAGTAATCAACACCAGTGATATACCATTCCATAGATATTCCTGCAGTGCACACACACTTGTGTGTTAGTGGGATGGCTGACAAAGTTTGCAAACTGTATGCACATGGGGACTGGATGTAAAAAACAAACCCAAAACAGCACATAGTGCATATTCCATTAACCTGGAAATGATAGAATTTGAGAAAAACACACACACACCCACACACACACACCACAACACACACACACACACACACACACACACACACACACACACACACACACACACACACACACACTAAGAGACTACTTACTATAGCATGAAACCTTTCAGATACATTAATTTTTCATAAGCTATGTATTGGTGTAAAATCTGCTATGGTTCTGCTAGCAGATAACCAATACACAGATCTGCCACCAATACACACTAACCTCATTTCAATACAAAGGCAAGCATAGAGCCTCGTCCCTTTTATACTACAATGGATGCCATTTCAAAAAACAAAAGAATAGAGACTCTTTCTCCCACATAAACTTTACACACCACTGTATAAACTAATGTGGCGCTCCACCACGAAATGAGTCGCTTAGCACATTACCCAATTTTGGGCTAGGAGCCATTAAAGGCAGGTGGGGGTAAAATTGTCAATTTTGAGATTTTGATTGATTATTAAACCATATCTGTTATTCTACCTTGAAAACAAAATATCAAGGCATAATTTTTAATCCTTTGCTTTTAAAAGTGTTTTTGAAAATACCCAAGCCCTCATTTTGACAACCAGTTACGAAGATAAACTTGCCCGTTTTCATTTTGTCACGTCCTGCAGTCTTGTCATTTCAATTTGTAATAACTTTTGATAGAATTGTCCGATTTTCAATCTGTTTTTTTGTTTTGTATAGCCATTCATTGCAAATTAATAACATGTCAGTAACTAAAAATTGACCTCTGGTGCAATGCGACTCCTTATGTGGTGGAGCGTCACAAATCATCACTGTCATCAAAGGCTGTAGCAGGACTACATTCTTTTTCAACTGTCATTTCAATAAACCATATCTTGCCAAGACTTTAAGAAAATGAACAATTAGATTGTATTTCTTGCATTCAATCTCATGAAAAAAAAACACCGAAAATGTACTATTGTATGTCTTGCATTCAATCTTGTTTAAAAAACAAACAAAACCAGTTTATTGCATTTGTTTCATTCAATCTAAAAAAAATTTTTAAAGCTATTTTTAAATTCTAAAAATAAACCTACACAAATAGACTACCATTTTTCTTGCATTAAATTTCATTGTAAAAAAAGAAAGAAAAAGAAGAAGAAAAAATATATACTGTTGTATTTCTTGCGTTCAATTTGTTCTTTTCTAAAAAACATTTTTTTTATTTTATAAAACCAATAAACACACTAATGTTTCTCTCACATTCAGTTTCATAAAAGACCGAAAAAATATATCTTTGTATTTCTTAAATTCAGTTTAATTACTTTAAAAACAAAAAGAAAAGTATGCTATTGCATTTCTTGCTTTTAATTTTATTCTTAAAAGCAAAACAAAAAAATACTACTGGATTTCTCCTCCTACTTATTTCTCCCCTTTATTACTTAAGATAACTAAAAGAGCCATCCATCTGTCAAACATTTTTATGCAAACACTAGCATGCACACACACACACACACACACATACACACATGGGCTCATGTCTATATCTTACCCACTACCATATTGGCAGTCTTCATATCAATTCTAAAAAAAAAAAAACCTCCATTTTTAAATGTACAGACATGCAATCACATTTCTCTGTCTTCACAGAAAGTGTGTAACATAAATTTTACAACAGTCTGTAAACATGACTTTTACCTCCTGCGTAAAATTAAAAAACAAACAGACAAACAAAACATTGCCATTCTTTTGATAATCATAGGACCAGGTGATTTTTCTCGACACTGTCTCTGAATCAATGTAAAAGAAAAAAAAATTAAACAAAAAAGAAAAAAGCAACCTAAGACACCAGTGGTTGATCATACACCAAACATTCAAAACTAACAAGTACCAATCATTCTGTAATACTAAAGGCAAGGAAACACTGATAATACTTGCAACCTAAAAGCAAAACAAAAACCCAACCAGGACCAAAAAAACAGCAAAAACCCCCCAACAAAAACAGCCATGGGGGGGGGGGGAAGCAAAACAAAACAGAACACACACACACACACAAAAACAAGCTAAACACCAACTTAGCATGCTACTGACAAAAATTAGGGTTCCAGTTCGTTATTTCATGGGAGGAAAATCAACATCTGTCATCCTCTTTGGCCAAAAATGGGTTCCTTCTATCAGAATTGGTGAAACAACAAATGTCAAAGGTTGTTAAACAAAATGTACACAGATTAAAAAATATCAAAGCATTGTACTTTCAAAGAAACATTTCAATACTTCCCTTTTCACCATCAATTAAAAAAATTGGCAATTATTTCAAAGTCGAAATTTGATTACAGCTGTAAATCCGCAATTTTACAGAGATTTCTTAAAACCACACACACAGAAAAACTTGATTTGCCATAATATGAAAAAGAATTTGGCAATACATTACTTCTGATTCTAACTCCTGCTTTTAACAAAGGCCAGTACATGACTAGATTTCATTTTTGTAGTGGTATTTTAAATTGACTATCAAAAAAGGAAAGCACCCCCCTACATACAGAGTAATGGACTACTACACTATAGCATGAATCTTTCAGATACAATTTTTTCATAAGCCTGTATTGGTGTAAAATCTGTTATAGATCTGCTAGCAATAACCAATAGACAGATCTGCCACTAAGACACACTAACCTCATTTCAATACAAAGGCAAGAATAGAGCCTGGTCCCTTTATATTACACTGGATGCCATTTCAAAAAAAAAAAGAAAAGAAAAAGGAAAAAAAGCACTTTCTCCAACATATACTTCACACACCACCTGTATAAACTAAATCAGCCCTACCATTACCATAGGCTATGTCATGACTAGATTTTTTTTCAATGTCATTTAATCAAACCCTACATCTTGCCGACACTTTGAAAAAATAAGAATTACATTGTATTTCTTTGCATTTACTCTCTTAGAAAAACACTGAAAATATACTAGATCTACTGTACTTCTTGCATTCAATCTTATTCCAAAAATGAAAAAGAATTATATTTCTTGCAATCAATCTTATTTTTTAAAAGATATGCTGCCCTCTTTCTTCCATTCAATTTATTCTATAAAAAAAAAACCCACCCCCAAACAACAAAAATAGATTTACTTTATTTCTCGATGTCAATTTCATAGTAAAAACAAAACAACAGAAAAATATACTTTTGTATTTCTTGCTATTAATTTCATCAAAAAAAAGAAAGACATACTTTTGTTTGTCTTGCATTCAATTTCATATATAAAAAAAAACACGAAATTATATATTGCATATTTGTTTTCCTTTTCATTATTTTTTTAAAAAGTGCTTGTATTTCTTGCATTCAATTCCATCCTTTGGAAAAAAAAAAAAAAGGACAAACATACTACTGTCATTTCTGCATTCAATCTAATTTTAAAAATAGTGCTTTGTATATCTTCCCATCAGTTCCCTTATTTAAAAAAAAAAACCAGACAGCTTATTATATCTCTTGCATCCATTTTCATTATATAAAAAAGAAAAAAAATACACTATTGTATTTCTTGTATTCAATTCAATTATAAAAAGCAAAAATATACTATTGTATTTTTTTGCAATCAATTCCATTATCTAAAATAGACCAAAAAATACACTATTGTATTTCTTGAATTCAATTTCATTATTTAAAAAAATATTAACAATATGCCATAGTACTTGCACTCAAACAAAAAAATTACTATCATATTTCTAATATTCAATTTTCTTATGAAAAAAAAATGTACAATTGTATTTCTTGCAACTAATTTCATTTTCTAAAAAACAAATTGTCTTTTTTTCGGAGAGGGGGGTGGGGGGGTGGGGGGTTTCGATTTCATTATTATTGAGAATTTGGGAAGGATGACAAAATTTGCCAAAACACGTACTCCAAACATGAATGGATGAAAAGCAAAGGTGTGCTTATTCCCTTTCCCTGGAAATAAAAAAATTGAGAGAGCACACACACACCAACACCACACACCCACACACACCACACACACACACACACACACACACACACACACACACACACAACAGAATCTCCTTTTTTCCTTCATACTGACATAAACATACTTTCTACCCCCCTTTTAAACACCGGTCTTATAACACATCCCCTTCTCCCCCTTCCTCCTTCCCTCCCCCAACCTATTAACTATATCACTCTGCCATTCCCCATAATAAAGTTAGCATTTGTTTTTAATCTTCACCGCATGTTTTGTTTTTAGATTTAAAAGATATTTTCCTATACTGCTGTCTCCCCCTCCCTTTACTTGAATAACTCTCCATTCCCTATAGGCATTATACATTCAGTCCTCTCTCCTTAAAAATTCAACCCCCAACCTCCCTTCCTCCCCCCCCCTTCCCCCCCGTCATCAAATGGTACGGTATTCTCTGGGAATTCTCTCTAGAATTCCCTCATTTCTCCTCTCATGTTTCTGCCTTGTTCCTTTCTTCCCGTTATCTTTTTTTTCAAATTTGCACCTTCTAGGTCCGCTACCATTAAAAAAAAAAAAAACACCAAATGTTTCTCTCTCCAAGCAGAAAAAATGCGTGGGCCTACCTTGTCAGGACTTAATTGCTCACATGACCCAAAAGCAGTCTGTTTAAAGTACCAGGAAAAGAAAAAGTTCCACAACACCCCCAACCATAGAGACCAAAAAAGTTTTGCCAAAGTGTCAGGCACCGAAGGATCTACCTCCATTTGTGTCCCCATGAGGGCCAGGGTTAGGTAATTGTAAAGGTTGTTGTTAAGGGTTTTAAGGTTAAATGTTAAAGGTTAATTTCGGGAGAGGGTTGTCAGTCCCTTGGCTGGCTGTCGGCATGCATGCATGTGGACACAAGAACAGGTAGCACTATGGGGTTAGCTTTATACACAATGGTTAAAAAATCTTTTTATCACCCCATTGAAAACTTAGCATAGCCAGGGAACGCAAAAGAATTTATCAAATTGTTTAATTACCAGACCTACAACATCAAAAGTTTTGTTGAATTTTTGGTGTTTGGGGTTTTTTTTTTTTGGGGGGGGGGGGGGGGGGGGTTATAATAAATTTCCTTTTCAGCCAAAGCCATTAAAGACTTTCATATTTTAATGGCTTTGCTCCCTTTTTTTTTTTAAAAAAAAAGAAATTACCCCAAAATAACCCACCATGAAATTTTGATTAGAAAAGGGAAAACACAGAAAAATTATCAGCTAACCCCCCTCCTTCCGCCTTTTCCCTACCCTACTGATCCAAACAGTGTATTCTAATCCCCTCCCAAACACCCCCCTTCCTTTAAAATACATCTACCAAAAAATTATGTCCCCTTTTACTACCACCCCACCTTCCTCCCTACACCACACACACACAACAACACACACACACACACAACACAACACAACCCCCACACACAAACACACACACACACCCACACACAAACTCACTCACTCACTTCATCACTCACTGAAAGCAGAACACCTTGCCCCCACGTTAAAAAACTTGCTTTTCCCCCCCTTTTGGAAGGTATGATTGTGCACCAGTTCGAAAAGATAACTAAATTGAAACAAAATGAATACACAGGGGAACTGGAGGGATAAAAGCACACGAGCATTTACTCCATTATCCTACAAATAAGAAAAAATAAAATTTATACACTTGTCATAAATGGGGAAAAAAAAATTCACTTGAATTTTTTAAACGTCATTGAATTTAACTTCCGTATTTTCTTTTTACTGCATGCATTTTGGAATGATATATCAATGGTAGATCATCCTATAGATTTGTTCATTATACTGTGAAACTTGATTCTATATCATAACTCTCCCTCTCTCTTAAGTACAACAACTACAACTACTACTACTACTAACTACTACTACTACTACTACTACTACTACTACTACTACTACTACTAGCTGCTACTGCTACTACTACTACTACTACTGTATCTGTACCCATCATCTATGTTTGAAAAAAAAACCCACGAAAAACACAGGGGAAAAAACCTACTTCAAAACATGCAAATGTTAACTCTTACAAGGTTTGGTAGGACTTCAAAGGATACATAACCCGAAGTTTCCCCCCCAAAAAATTTATCCGGTCATATTTAAAAAAAAAAAAAACCCCAAGAAGACATCACAGATTATCATGTTCTAAAAGGAATGTTGAAGGCTAGGTATATTTTTCTCGACATATGAAGTCTGATTCTTTTTTTTAAAAGATGTAAAAAAAAACCCACAAAAACTTTCCAGTCTTACACGTGACAATGTGGCATGTGCGAACAATACTTTTACCAATATGTTGAAAGATAATAATTTTTAAAAAGTTAACAACAAAGGATGCCACTCCTACGAAAAGCATTATAAACCATTTGAGTCCTGGTTGATAAAAAAAACACCTCATAACAAAGACTAAGTAATTCTTTTACTGTCTTTCGAGCAGAAATATGGAGATAATGAGTATTGACTTTCACTATCCATTACTTCAAATTAAAAAAAAGTATCAAAATGCACTATAGAGCATTACAAACCCTACACGTATGAACAAAGAACATTCACTCTGGTGTGTATTACTTTTCAGTGGAAAGGCCTAAAACATTGAAAAGTATTTTCTTTGAAAAAAATTTGATTTTAAAAAATTACATCATACTGCTAGTTCCTGGTGTCTCAGTGAGACATGTTCAAACAAGAGTTGCTTTCCTTTAACCAATCATTTTTGAGTTGGAGGGGGGGGGAGCTGAAAACAACAAAAACCAATAATAAAAATTTTTTAAAACCTCGCCCTGTCAAGCTTCAATTCGTGTCATATGTAATAAAGATTCCGTCAGTCTAGAGGTATTGTTTCAGCCTGTCTTTTAATCTGATGTGTTAAGTAAAAAAAAAAAACTTTCAAAAATCCCGAAACTTTAATCACTAACAGCCCCAAATGCACCAAGGGGCATAACAAGAGTTGTATGATCACTTCATGTAACTCATTCTAATACAAACAAACACTAAAAATCTATTTTTAAAAAATCAACCATTGTTGCACTATTGTTGCCCCATAAGCATGTTATATCAGGGATAGCATTTTTCGAATTAATTATTTTATCTGAATCATTGAAAACAAAACCCATTATAAAGCACAAATTAACCCATTGAAATGTTATGGCAAGAGATTTTATATTATTTCAATAAAAAATTTTTAATTCATTAAAACAAACAAAAAAAACCCCACACACCCATCTATGCCTGCGCATGTATAGGCCAAGCATCCAAGTTTTCCCTGTCTGACTATGTAAACAGATACTGGTTCTGGTCATTAAAGAGCTAATGCCATGACCTAGAACAAAAATTCATTGAATGGCATTACTCTGAATCATTTTTCTGTCAGAATAAATAAAACTGGACGGGGTTGAGGTTGCAAGCCATTTCACGTTATTCAATGAAAATTGGATATAACTTTCTCCTTAAAATTTTTTATAAAAAAAAACACCTCAAAACTTAAGTGCCTCTGAAAACGAAATTATCACTGTCGATGTTGTCCTCGATGATTTGCCATGTTGTCTTCGATGTTGTCCTCGATGATTTTTGCCGTGTTGTCTTGATGTTCTAGATGATTTGCCATGCTATCTTTGAGGCTTTGCCATATTGTCCTCAATGTCCTCGATGTTGTCCTCGATTTACGGTGTTGTCCTCGATGATTCTCGATGTTGTCATTTATTATTTTTGCCGTGTTGTCTTCGATGTTGTCATTGATTTTTTATTTTTTTTATATTTTATTCTTTTATATCGAGGATAACAGAATAAGCAATCATGTGCTTTTTTTCATCCGGTCCCCGTGTGTATGCAGTCGTGTTGTCTTCGATGATGTCCTTGATTATTTATCGTGTGGCGTCCCTCATGTCCACCCTGACGAACATCTTGGTTATGGGCCTTGCTGATGCTGACCATAAAGAGGAGAAAGCTGATGTGGTTTGGTCACACCACAAGACACAACACCTTAGCAAAAACCATCTTGCAAGGAACAGTCGATGGCAAGAGAAGAAGAGGCCGCCAAAAGAAATCATGGGTTGACACATCAAAGACTGGACTGGACCGCCCAACCCCTGCATCACCTCCTACTAGCCACACAGGATCGTGAAGCATGGAAAAAGATCTCTGTTGCGTCTTCTCTCATGTCCCCCCTACGTCCTTTGGGACATGGGACTGAGTGAGTGAGTGAGTGATACAGATGCTCTCCCCTTGTAGAAAAGGCAGGTCACTATGGCTGCCCTCACACATCACTGTCAGGTCAGGTCACTGGCCATTGATTCCAGACCACAGCCCCTGAAAGCAGAAAGCCATCATCAGTAAGACTGCTTGCTTTGTGTGTGTGTGTGTGTGTGTGTGTGTGTGTGTGTGTGTGTGTGTGTTGTGTGTGTGTGTGTGTGTGTGTGTGTGGTGTGTGTGTGTGTGTGTGAACATCCCTGTGTTTACGCAGCACTATAGTGTTTTCGTTCTCAATAAGTTCCAAAAATAGAATATCAAGTACACGATTTCAGTTCATTTCTTTGTATATAAATTCTAAATTAAAGTTATTAAGTACACTATTTCTGCCCATGTTTTCTTTTCTGAATAAATTCTAAGCATATAGGCATTCTCCTTAAACACAATAAGCAGCAAACAAACCAAAACACACATAGTCTTTGATTTAAAAAAAAGAACCTAAATGACTCACACTTTACAAGAAAGGAACTTTATTTTACTCCAAGACTTCAGAGCTAAACACCCCATGTCTGAATCATGTATGATAAAGTCGCTCCACTATTGTTGTACGCTTATATACTTACACGTCCTAAGCATTTGATGAAGTCAGTTTTCCATTACAGCTGTACACTTACATACAACTTCTTAGCATATTTTGATGTCAGCTTTCCAGACGATGGCTTCATTTTTGAGGAGGCGGCTCCCAGGTGATCCACATGATGGCTTTCAGGAGAAGACTTCAGATGATCCACATGATGACTCACCAGAGAAGAGGACTCTCAGATGACCCACACGACCACTCACCAGATTAGGACCCGCGTGGAATAAAGTATGGAAGGAAGGAGCCTAAGGAAATGCTGTGAACATGTGAGAGGTGACAACGTCCAAATCCCTCCTGACCACTGTCTCAAAGCCTGTGTAGGTGGCGGTGTTTACGGACATCAAGGTTAGTGTAGGTGGTGGTGTTTACGGACACCAGGATCAGTGTATGTGGTGGTGTTTACACCAAGATCAGTGTAGGTGGTGGTGTTTACACCAAGATCAGTGTAGGTGGTGGTGCTTACGGACACCAGGATCACGGTAGGTGGTGGTGTTTACGGACACCAAGATCACGGTGGGTGGTGGTGTTTACCGACACCAGGATCACTGTCACCCAGATTGCGCTCCTGTCATCTCTTGCATTTTTGTTCCCTATTTTTTTTAGTTTTATGTATTTATATTTCTATATTTTATTTTGTTTAAATTTATATTTTATCTCTGTACACTATTTCCTATTCTATGTCTGTTTAATGAAAATGATTTCGGTTTTGTTTCATTTATTTTATTCCCTATTCTATATTTTAATTTCTATTTCTTTTTTTACCTTTATTATTTATTTTAGCAATGACTGAGGATGCAATCAGAAGTGTGGTGCCCAGCGATCCTTTGACGGTCAGTCAGTCCAAAGTCCAGCAAACGAACACAACCGAGTGGACGGGACTGGCCTCGACTTGCAACGGGAAAAAAGCTGAAATTTGCGCGTCCGCGAGGACTGGATGAGGAGGAGGCTGGTTGCAAAATCTTCAGGGGTGAGTGCCCCAAGATTACGGGGTAGGTGAAGGTGAAGGTGAAAGGAAGAAAATGTACAGGTGAGACAGGTGTCCCTTTTTGTATGGTGACCATTGTTCAGACGTCTCACAGCTGGTTGTGTTGTGTGGTGTTTCTGGTCGTGCCTGTGAAATCGGATGTTGCAAGGCGGCAGTAGTGTGGTCGGTGGCTGTGTGCATACTGACTGCAGTCAGATGTGCTGGGCCTGACTTGTCAGGCACTTAACGGCAGCGCAACGCGTTTTCGCTCATATGACAGACAAATGTAGTTGCTGTCTTAGCAATCGACGCAGAAAAAGAGGAAGATCAGATGTTTTCCCGAAGTCCCAGATCCAAAAACACATTCAGAGCTTTTTTGCATGCCAAAGTCGGATGCGCGGGGCCTGACTTGTCAGGCGCTTAACGGCAGTGCTACGCATTTTTCGCTCCTGTGACGGACAGCATTAGTTGCTTGTCAGAGGGGGAGAGAGAGAGAGAGAGAGAGAGAGAGAGAGAGAGAGAGAGAGAGAGAGAGAGAGAGAGAGAGAGAGAGAGAGAGAGAGAGAAGAGAGAGAAGAGAGAGAGAGAGAGAGAGAGACAGAGACAGAGAGAGACAGAGAGAGACAGAGGCAGAGACAGAGAGAGAGTTGGACGAAGCAGAAGCTTCTTTGCATTTCCTGTGACTTCATTCCCTCCCCTTTTATTGACCAACACGGGCCTAACCAGTGAGAGTCATGCGGGTCATGGATTGTGTGGTGAGGAGGTCAAAGGTTGCTGCGAAATGTCTGAAAGCAAAGACATGCAAACAAGCATGCATTCCGGAATTTGGAATGCGGCTACCTTCATGTGGGCCAAAACGGTCGCATACACACAAAACGAAAAAACTACATACCTGTGATAAACAGGATTCATTTTTGTCGAATCAGAGGGATTAGGTGAATTGTGTGTGTGTGTGTGTGTGTGTGTGTGTGTGTGTGTGTGTGTGTGTGTGTGTGTGTGTGTGTGTGTGTGTGTGTGTCTTTAAGCCGAGTCTCTGAAATATACGAAAAATTCAGGCTGGTCTCTCTAGGGACACCGAAGCGTCGCCAACAGCAGCGCCACCCATTTTAGTTTACTGTGTATGAATGCGAGTGTACAGACACCTTAGGATATTTTGGAAAAGGAACAAATCAAAACGATTCCTAACCTCCTAAAAAAAAGACGCAAATAAATTGCCTGGGAAACCTTTCACAACATCAACAAACCAAATTCCGGAATATGGGGAAAAAATTAAACAGTTATAAAGCCACAAGAGAGAGAGGGGGAGGGGGGAGAGAAGGGGAGGGGAGAGAGAGAGGGTGAGAAGAGAGACAGAGAGAGAGGGTGAGAGGAGGGGAAAGAGGGGAGAGAGGGGGGGGGGAAGAAGAGAGAAGCAGACACAGAGAGACAGAGACACAGAGACAGAGAGAGAGACAGACGGACAGACAGACAAACCGACTTACAGAGTGGGCGAGGAGAGAGAGGGGGAAGAAGAGAGAGAGAGAGAGAGAGAGAGAGAGAGAGAGAGAGAGAGAGAGAGAGAGAGAGAGAGAGAGAGAGAGAGAGACAGAGACAGAGACAGAGACAGAGACAGAGAGAGAAACAGACAGACACAGACAACAGACAGACAGACAGACAGACACAGACAGACAGAGAGACAGAGACAAATGATGCCAAGTGTATCAAGTGTCTACAAAATATACTCATCTTACTCGCATTCAGTTGATGGTTGAAGTCCTGCTTTTCTTTGCAGTCCCTCAGTGAACAGACAGCTCAGTCTCTGCAGTGAAGGCAGCAGTACGCTGCAGGCAGTGGTAGTGGTAGTGGTGGTGGTGTTGGGGGGGGGGGGGTGGCGGTAGTGGTGATGGTAGTGGTAGTGTGTGGTGGGGGTGGTGGTGATGGTGGTGGCGGTAGTGATGGTGGGGGTGGTGGTAGTGGTCCTCTGTTTCTGTCAGCCGTCTTGCTGACACAAGGCTCCTCTGTGAAGAAAAAACAAAGTTTAAATATTCTAGCAAGGATTAGCTAGGAGCATGCTGCCCCCCCCCCCCCCCCCCCCCCCGAAAAAAAGAAAACTTGCTATTTTACAATAATGCAATATGAACACACTTACTCTGTTTTACTGCTATTGCTATGAGAATCCTTGAATGCGAAATTAATTCTTAATGATGTGTCAATATGTGTGCATGTGAACTGATCTGTTTCGTTTCTGTACTTTTCAAAACTTAGTGTGTTTAACCAAAACATCACGCTATTCTGTTTATTACAACTGTGTGAACTATTCTTACGCTCTCTAAATCACAGTCATTTCCCTCCTCATACTGTAGTTCATTATATGACACATGAGGAGCATAGGATGGATTAGCCAAGTGGTTAGAACTTTGAGATTGTGATCTGATGGCCTGAGATCATACCACCACCATGGCTCCTGTCCAGGAGATTTTTGCCTCTGTACCCACTCCCAAACTCCCCCCCCCCCAAAAAAAAAAAAAAAAAAAAATTATTCGGACTCATCTCCTAGAGATGCCGGGGTTGCTAAATAGCAACCCCACCTTCCGGAAATCCTGCTTCTGGATTTCCCTCTTTTCTATCCCTCTCCGTTTCTTCCTGGTTACATTTTGTGCTGTCACCTCCTTCTTGTCTATTGTCTGCCTTTTCTGGTCTGTTCTCCTGCCTTTTTTCCCAGACAGACTTAAAAGATGACAATTCTCTCCAATGCCGATGTTGAATGTACTGAACCCGACTTGAAGGGAAGAAGAATGATTCTGTTGTTATAAGATGGACAGGCTGTCTAATAGTACTACACCTCAGAACCACCCACAAGAAACAACATCTTTTGGATTCTACAATATAAATACTCACTTGCTCACTCCCTAAGCAGCAAGACCAAACCAAAAAAATCCCCCAAACCACCATAATACCACACAAAAATAATTACCAGTTTTACCTGTAGCTTTAGGTCAAAACTGCCCGAAATGGCGACGCCGGAGTAAAGTGATGGTACTTTGAATTATTGTGCCTGCCTAAACACGAAGTGGCGTTAGCCCTGGTTCCATGTAGAGTGAAGTGAAGGGATGTAAAGTGAGATACCCACAATACGTTCAATGCTCATCTCCTAACTCTGTGTGTGTGTGTGTGTGTGTGTGTGTGGTGTGAGGACAGTATAGTTTAGGTTGCACGTGCAGCATGCAGCGAAACCTTTTGCGCTGAGGGTGATAGGCTAACTTGTTTATTTATTTATTTATTTATTTATTTATTTTATTTATTTATTTATTCTTTTATATCGAAGAATATCGAATAAGTACTCATGTGCTTTTTTTACATCCAGTCCCCCGTGTGTATGCAGTCTTGTAAATCTTGTTATCTGTTCCCACCCGCACACGATGGCCTACTCTTACGAAATGCGGAACAGGATTTAACGTGTGCGTAAGATGTTCTGCGTGCGTTCACACACGGGGCCTGGGTTTATAGTCTCATCTGAAGGACTTTTGGGGAGAGTGGAGTCAGCACTGATGTTAACTCCAGGGGAAAAATCCCCTCGAACGGGAATCGAACCGGGGTTGTCAAATTGCGAGCGCAATGTTCTGACCACTAGGCTATCCTGACCCCCCATTACACTTGAAGAGTTCATTGCTGTTTCTTCCTTTATTGTCTGTGTATTTCTGTTTTATTTATTTGCTGATTTCGAAAATAATGAAATAAAGCACAGCTTTAAGCCACGCCCTTCCCGATATTTTGCACAGTAACAGAGCCCAGGGCACCAAGAGAGTGCTCTACTCTATGTATACACACTTTTCTAGCATCTTTGATCTGTGTGGCTCCCCTTGAATATAGCAATTTTCTCGGAAGAAAGCTAATACCAATGTACGTAATGATACGTAGTAGTACACATGGTAATAATGATAATATACACTATGATGCACCACAGCAAAGTGCGTGGCCGCCACAACATGCACACACACACACACACACACACACACACACACACACAACACACACACACACACACACACACACACACACACACACACACACACACACACTACAACACCACACACACACACACACACACACACACACACACACACACACACACACACACACACACACACACACACAACACACACACACACACACACACACACACACACACACACACACACACCACACACACACACACACCACACACACACACACACACACACAACACATCAACACTAGCCGTGCAGGCATGTGTGCAGGTATACACATACTCCAAGAATAAAGCCTATTTGAAGATGTGACAAAGGGCCGGATTGAGTCTCGTTCTACCCCAACTTTTGCACAGTAACAGAGCCCACAGCACCAAGAGAGTGCTCTACTGTATGCATACGCACTTTACTAGCATCTTTGATATACGTGGCGCCAGTCTTGTGGTGACACCACAGCCCTGAAGAGGGAATCCTGTCTTAAATATACATGTAGCAAGTTTGTGGGAACGAAAGCTGGCACAGTATACGCATAAATACGTTGTAGTACATATAATAACAATGATAATAATGGTGATATACAATATGATGCACCCCAACATGGTGCAAGGCTGCTGCCACATGCTTGCACACAAAAAACGAACACACAAACAACAGCGCGCGCCATGCGCGCAGATACCCTCCCCCCCCTCCCCCCAAGAATGAGGTGCATTTTGAGAAGATGTGACGAAAAGCTGGTTTGAGTCCCGTCTTTCCTCGACTTTTGCGCAGTAACAGAGCCCACGGCACCAAGAGAGTGCTGTACTGCATGCATACACACTTTACTAGCGTCTTTGAAATTGATGGCGCCGGTTTTGTGGCGACACCACAGCTCCGACGAGATTAGCGTGGCTTGAATATAGCAAGTTTGTCGGAACAAAAGCTGGTACAGTGTATGCAATAATACGTAGTAGTATACATAATAATAATGACAATATACAATATGATGCACCACAGTAAAGTGCAGGGCCGTAGCCACATGTACAATCATAAAAAAGACAGCACACACAAACACCATGATTCTTCGTCTTTGCAATCTTCTTCTTCGCAATTCTTCTTCTTCTTTTTCTTTTCCTTCTTCGTCTTCTTCTTTGCAATTCCTCTTCGGAGTTCTTCTTGTTCTTCTTGTTCTTCTTGTTCTTGTTCTTGTTCTTGTTCTTGTTCTTCTTCTTCTTCTTCTTCTTCTTCTTCTTCTTCTTCTTCTTCTTCTTCTTCTTCTTCTTCTTCTTCGCAATTCTTCTTCGCAATTCTTCTTCTTCTTCGCAGTTCTTCGCAATTCTTCTTCTTCTTCTTCTTCTTCTTCTTCTTCTTCTTCTTCTTCTTCTTCTTCTTCTTCTTCTTCTTCTTCTTCTTCTTCTTCTTCTTCTTCTTCGCTCTTCTCTTCTTCTTCTTCGCAATTCTTCTTCTTCTTCTTCTTCTTTCTTCTTCTTCTTCTTCTTCTTCTTCTTCTTCTTCTTTCTTCTTCTTCTTCGCAATTATTCGCAGTTCTTTGCAATTCTTCTTCTTCTTCTTCTCAATTCTTCTGTGTGTGTGTGTGTGTGTGTGTGTGTGTGTGTGTTTTTAGCTTGCCCGATAACTCCGTTACATTTTTTGTTGGCACATTACATGGCTTTATGATTATCAATTGATTTTTCACGTATGTATTGCTTAAACATTCTTTTTTTTTGTCGTGAACTGCTTTATCACACTCTTCAGTCCACAGTCCTTTGCCTAAATTACTGCAGTTTTGTCTTCCGCTTGTATTTAGTTTAGGAATTGTTTGATTAGCGACGTTTAAAATGGAATTACAAAAGCAACTGTACACGGTGTCAATGTCATATTCAATCGAATAAGTTACCTCTAAGTTTGGTTGTTTTGTTGTTGGTTGTTGTTGTTGTTGTTTTTTAGAGTATTCGTGAACTTAAACCAGTGTGTGTGTGTGGGGTGTGTGTGTGTGTGTGTGTGTGTGTGTGTGTGTGTGTGTGTGTGTGTGTGTGTGTGTGTGTGTGTGTGTGTGTGTGTGTGTGTGTGTGATTAGTCAATAATGACAGAACTGACCTTGCCTTGGACAGGTGCTAATGCACCAACAAGCAGGACTCGTGCACCTAATTTTCAAACACTTCTAATGGCAGCTTTGCACAAGGAAAAAGAACACCCATTTTTTGTGTAAAAAAGGAAAAATAATATATATATATATATTTCTTTAATCTAAAAGTCAGCAGTGATGAGTGCAACTGGTTTTCCAAGTTATTCTGTTCTGTTGACCTGACTTTGACCTCTGCAAACATCATCCTCAGCAATCAATCCATCATAATGTCTTTTACGCCAACTGGGCGAAAGAAAACTACTTATCCTTCGTACTGTGCGATTCACAATTCACAATAACTTATTTATTATTCACATTAACTCTTTTGAGCCATAGAGAAACAAAAAGCATGCATATCAATAAATGAATGACGGATGTAATGAGGTACAAAGAGGAAGAGCAAAACAAAAGTACACAAGAGACAATATTAATGAAAATGAAAAAAGACATGGTTATACACTGTTATGGCTGATGCGCTCTCTATTGATGGCAAATTACTCGTGTACTTTCCGATGTACCGGTATCTGAAGTGGTAAAAGAGAGAGTAATAACAAAAAGTTGCATAAACTGATTGGAAAATGAAACAATAACTGGATTAAGCATCAACATCATGGATCTGGCTATGTGAAACAGGGGCAAGGAACCGAATCAAAACATTATAAATAATACAATCATTCAAAGAGAGGGGGGGAAATTATCACATCATCACCAATCTACGAAGGATAACTGCACTCTACTAGACAGTCATATCGAATTGTTTCCCTTATACCTGACCGAGAAGCCAGTTTACACTTTTACAATTCACAATGTTTCGTTCCTGGTGACTCCTCTGAGTTACAGAGAAACAAAGAGAATATATATCTGGGAATTAATGATGGCTATCAAGAGGAGAGAGCAAAACATAAGTGCACAAAGGACACTACTACTACTACTACTACTACTACTACTACTACTACTACTACTACTACTACTACTACTACTACTACTACTACTACTACTACTCTACTACTACTATACTACTACTACTACTACTACTACTACTACTGCTGCTGCCACTGCTGCTGCTGCCGCTACTGCTGCCGCTGCCGCTGCTGCTGCTGCTACTGCTGCTGCTGCTGCTGCTGCTACTACTGCTGCTGCTGCTGCTGCTGCTGCTGCTGCTGCTGCTCTACTACTACTACTACTAATGATAATATTAGAACACATACACATTAAGAATAATACAATCATTCAGGAACATAGCAAAATAACAATGACTATTACCTCTCTCTCTCTCTCTCTCTCTCTCTCTCTCTCTCTCTCTCTCTCTCTCTCTCTCTCTCTCTCTCTCTCTCTCTCTCTCTCTCTCCTCTCTCTCTCTCTCTCTCTCGTTATAATTGATCTTGTTCAGTTGAGGCTATCTTTTTATCTTGATGTTATCCCTGAAAAGGGCGGGGACTGGATGTAAAAAAGCACATGAGTGCTTATCTATTATCCTCGAATAAAAGAAATTTGCCTTGCCTTGCCTTGCCTTGCCTTGCCTTGCCTTGCCTTGCCTTGCCTTGCCTTGCCTTTTCTCTCTCTCTCTCTCTCTCTCTCTCTCTCTCCTCTCTCTCTCTCTCTCTCTCTCTCTCCTCTCTCTCTCTCCTCTCTCTCTCTCTCTCTCTCTCTCTCTCTCTCTCTCTTCAGATTCGAGTCCGGTCGAGGAGATTTTTCTCCTGAAGTTAACATCAGTGCTGACTCCACTCTCCCTAAAAGTCCCTCGGATGAGACTTTAAACCGAGGCCCCCGTGCGCGAACGCACGCAAAACGTCTTGCGCACACATTAAATCCTGTTCCGCTTTTCGTCTGAGTAGGCCATAGTGTGCCGGTGGGAACAGATGACAATATCTACAAACTGCATACACACAGGGACTGGATGAAAAAAAGCACACGAGTGCTTATTCCATGATCCTCGATATAAAAGAATAGATAGATAAATAAATAAAAGTAAATAAATAAATGTGTGATTTATAATGCCACCAGAAAATGCCCTATGTGCGATCACCTTATGTAGGGGGCACTTTTTTGTGCAACACCCAGATGCAAGGACTAATAACTCCACTTCCGGTACTGGAACTTCTTGTCGGTAGACCTGGCTTTGTTGTAGACTGAAAACTGAAATTGGTAAGTGATTTTTGTTAGCTTTTTGACCCAGAGCAGTTCTAGTCTATAAAGAAAATAATTTATTTTCACCCAACATTTTCTTTTTTAGGGGATCAAGTTGATCGACCTATAGCCGAGGGAAACGTTTGTGTTTGTGTGAAGCGTCTGCACATAGGGCCCACAATGTAGCCTATCACTGCATGCAAGCAAGGATGCGATTTTTGTTTTTGTTTGGGGTGGTGGGGGTGGTGGTAGATATCAACACATAATAGCTCAGAAACTGGGTAGTAACTAGTATACTGATCATAATTCTCAAAATATATCAGTAAGACTTGACGTTTTTGAACAATATACAAGTTAACAGATCTTGAGAGAATAAAGAAGCACAGGTTTTTTTGTTTGTGTTTTTGTCTACTCTTAGTGTTGCTTTGTCTATTACTTTTAGACTGATCAACAAATGAGTACGATACTAGAAGACCCATTAACAGTTTTGACCACTGATCAAGGGAGATATAGTGCAAGAATTGTCTTTTCTTTCTCAAACCAGCTATTACTGCAACACTAGTACAGTTTACTAGTGAAATAGACCCGTGTGTGATAAGAATCAAAAGCTACACTACAGTACAAAGTTACAATTAAAAAATAAAAACCAAACCAAAAACAATATAAAACCCCAATATAATGCATTGCAGTGCATCTATTAACTACTTCCACTTTACAGCTTAGTCTTTAGTGATCGACTATGACTCTCTGACTAGGAGGCTTGACTTGCACGGTCCTTATGTGCTGCTGCAGCCCTGGGGGCTAGTTGGCCTTTGGAGAACATCCCCAACGCTGACTGTCCTTACGCCCTCTTGGCCAAGAGAGTGGGGGTGTACTGTGGGCAAGGCATTTCCACTGTAATCAAACTTCTGCCCAGTTTCCGAAACAGCAGCTGCCTCCTCTGCTGTTTCGGAGGTCATCGTCGAACACAACAGACAAACAAACAACATTAACTACCGAATCAAAGTCGATCTCTGGTGTGAACTTTGGACCCAGTTGGGAGTTAATTTGCCTCAGCCAACTTTCAGTTTACAATCATTGATCCTGTACACGTTTTAATTAAGTCGATCTGTTTTTTTTCCTTTTTCGCTGCTGCTTAATGAGCTAATCAAGATGTTGAACTGCAGTCTGGAATAGTCAGTATGATTCATAGCGAAGTTACATCATTATCACAAAGAAGAAATCACTGCTGAAGATTTTTGGGGGAGTGATGATTGTTGGTGAGGGTTGCGACTGTTGGTTGTGTGTGAGGGTGTGGGTGTGGGTGTGTATACATATGTGTGTCTGTATGAATATGTGTGTGTGCGTGCGTGCGCGCGCGCGCGCGCGCGTGCGTGTGTGTGTGTGTGCGCGCGCGTGTCTGTGTTTGTGTCTGTGTGTGTGAGTACACCAAATTTTGGCATTTCTAAAAAAAAAAATCTTAGAAAGGACAAAATTTTCAGATTTACTTTCTTACATTGTATAGTGTTATCTTTTTGCACTTTTTCAGTCACTTTTTCGCCTAGCCCAGAACCGAGATGCCTGGAGACAGCTGGTTGGCGGCCGATGCCCCAGAAGGGACCACAGGCAGACATGACATGAAGTGAACATGATGACTTCACAAGTCATTTTACAGATAGGATGTTGTGGAGATGGACGCAGTACGTGGCAAAATGATGTGCCACCCGCTGCAAGTATGCTGTCAACTTGTCTTGAAAAAGTTAATGAAGAAAGCTGAGATCAAAACGACGCAGATACATGCAGACAAAAACATCCTTACAGTCCCCCTTTTTGTCAAAACTGTGCAGCCACATACAGACAAAAATTCAGGGGAGGGGTTAACATGGCAGTCAGAGTGATGCACTCGTGATCTGCTGATCCCGGGTTCGAATCTCGTTCAAGAGGATTTTTCCTCTGGAGTTAACATCTGTGCCGACTCCTCTCCCCCCAAAAGTCCTTCGGAGGAGACTATAAACCGAGGCCCCGTGTGTTAAAGCACGCAAAACATCTTGCACACACGTTAAAACATGTTTCACTTTTCGGAAGAATAGGCCATTGTGTGCTGGTGGAAACGGATGACAAAATTGACAAAACTGCATAATTATATACGTGGATCGTATGTAAAAAGCACATGAGCGTTTATTCCATCATCCTCGATATAAAAAATAGAATAGACAGGGTGTCCCACCTGTTCCAATTATACTGGCAACTTGTCTGGAAACAGTTGGTGAAGAAAGCTGAGATAAAAACTGTGAAGCCACATACAGACTAAACCACGATTATAGCCCCTTTTTGTCGAAACTGTGCTGCTATCCACAGACTAAACCATAATCACAGCCCCTTTTTGGTCGAAATTGTGCTGCTATAATTATACAGACTAAACCATGATTACAGCCCCCTTTATGTTGTTCCTGGTCTCAACGCCTAAGCCAGCCTTGAAGAGTGACAGCAGCATGGCCACAGCATTGTGGCAGAACCACATCATCCACATCACATGGGAAACATCCAGCACATTAGACATAAAAGAAAAAACTGCGTTACAAGTAAACAAAACAGAAATTACCGGGACATATCAACTCAGACCAAAAAAGCCTGATTCTTTTAGGGAATTTTAATAGTAGGCATCCGTCAGTCTCAGGAGACTAAGGAGTTGCGCTGTAGGCTCTAGAGCATAAAGCTTGGATAAGTAAGTATGGAGGGCAAGCTGTTACCCATGCAGCAGACTCCCCCCACCCCCCTTCTCCACACCACTGGAATGGTTCATTGGAAAGGCAATAGCCGATACGAATGGTTCCAGTGCTGTCACTGGAGCCGTCAGAACGTTGCCATATACAGCCCCGAACCGCCCAGGGGACTCCAACTCCCCGATTTTTCCTCAGGGATGGTGTCTAAACACGACACCTGTGTACATGCTGGGCTTTTTTGTTTTGTTATCATCGGCTCCTAGAGACTTTTAATCTGTTATCTAGATGAACATTGTGAAATAAAATGTGTAAGGAGTTTGAGGTGGAATGATAGTGTTCAATATCCTGGACATTGTGAAACAGAATGTTTAAGGAATTTGAAAGTAAATGCATGTGAACAGCATCCTGGTTACATTGTGAAATTGAATATTTAAGGAATTTGAAGTTAAATGCATGTGAACAATATCGTGGACATTGTTAAATAGAATGTGTGAGGAATTTGAAGTGAAATGCATGTGTACAGTATCCTTGACATCTCAACAGTTGGAAAAACAGATAATTGACACCTATTCACACATCCCAAGTTGCACACCAAAGGAGTTGCCTCACCACGGAGAAAGAAAAAGAAAAGAAAGAAGAAAAAGAAAAACAAACAAATACAGAAATAGAAAACAGACAAAATGAGTATGTCACAATTACTGATTAGATTTTATTAACAGCAACAGAAGAATTCCACTTGTGCAGAAATTGGTCACTATCAGTATAAACTTCTGGTCACTGAAAAAGACTGAAACCAAACTCCACTTCCATACAATACTATCCTACATCAGCGTCCACATACAAGCCACCTGTGTTCCAAGCAGAGCAGACACCATTCATTTAAATCCCTTGGTGTGCTCAAGGAGAAAAGCCCTGTATTGCTTAAAGCCAAAGATTCCAATCCTAGGAATCCTGTCAGGAAGCAAGAGGAGTAGGCATGACTTTTAAAATTTTATCTATTTTGTACCACTTTTTTTTGTTTATACCACTTTTTATTTTATTTATTTTACCGCTTTTTATATTTTATACCACTTAATGTCACTTCAGATTTCTCTGCGTGAAATTCAGGCTGCTCTCTCTCCCCGGGGAGAGCCCGTCGCCACAAGTGCAGCGCCTACCCATTATTTTTTTTCTTTTTCCTGTCTGCAACTGTATTTGTTTCCCTATAACAGTGACTGTTTTCTACACAATTTTGCCAGAGACAACCCTCTTGTTGCCGCGGGTTCTTTTACATGCGCTAAATAATAATGTGTAACACACGGGACCTCGGTTTATCGTCTGATCCGAAAAACTAGCACCCAGACCGCCACTCATGGTCTAATGGATAAGGGAAAAGTTTGGAGCCCAAACGGGATTCGAACCACCGCGCGCACTCCGACCCGGACTTTTCCCTTTCTAGACCACCGATCCACCAGGTGTGACTTACGTCAGTGAAGAAAAACAGGCTGCATGCACCCAGCTGTCTCTGTGTGTCAGTTATGTCACCTCAGCCCTGTCTCTGCTGCTTCAGTTCAAATTTTTATTTTCTTGTTGTAGCTTTAAGACTATCATTGGCCTGGATATATCATTGCTGTGGCTTTAAGACCATATCGGTCTTGATGTGGCTTTAAGACTATACTGGCCTTTAAGTTCTCTTGTGGCTTTAAGACTATGCTGGTCTTTAAGTTCTCTTGTGGCTTTAAGACTATGTTGGCCTTTACGTTCTCTTGTGGCTTTAAGACTATATTGGCCTTGATGCTCTTTTGTGGCTTTAAGACTATACTGGCCTTGATGCTCTTTTGTGGCTTTAAGACTATACTGGCCTTCACGTTCTCTTGTGGCTTTAAGACTATACTGGCTTTTATGTATCTTTTCTGTGGCTTTAAGACTATATTATCGGCCTTTATGTATCCTTGTTGTTGCTTTAAGACGGTAATTATTGGCCTTTATTTATCCTTCTAGTGGCTTTAAGACCATAACTATTGGCTTTGATGTTCCTTTTATGTGGCTTAAAGACTGTTTTTTCATCAAAGAGGTGGCTGTCTCTAAATTTTTAAAATTACACCTTGAACAGCGCTTAAGATCCATCCTCACCTATTCCCAACAGAAGTGGTTGGCAGACGTGCAGGTAATTCAGATGACTCAGCCTCTCTCACTGAAGCTCCCCTCTGCCCCCACCGCCAAGAGCAGAACACCTTGACAAACTCCTTCCTAAACCTAGCACCTGTCAAACAGTACAGGTAAAAATTCACAGCGCTGTTGAGGTACATCAACATGTAAGTGGCCGCCTGCATGACACGAACTCTTTCCCGCTCCTGGGCTGTGGTGGTGGTGGCCCCGGAGTTATAGTTGATGCTCACGAACAGGGACAGTCCGAAGATGGCTGGAGGCAGGGTGAGAGCCATGTAGGCCCCAGACACCAACACCACCGTCCAAGTCACTGACCTCGCGGCTCTCTCTCTCGAGCCACAGCTTGGTCACATCCTCCTCCTCCTCTCTCCGCAAACTTCTGTCCAACTTCTCCAACAGTCGACTTCAACTTCCAGACCAGGACTGCGTTAGCTGCGGTGATACAGGTGAAAGGCACGAAACAGTAAAATACAGAATCCACGAAGGTGAAGATATCCTCCACGAACTTGAGGTAGTTGCCTGTCTTCATTCTACAGCTGTATTGACCAGTTTCCTTCACGTAACGCAGGCCGTAACCGTACAGATAGTGGGAGTACACCGCAGCGAAGAAAGCCGTCATTCCCCCAATCACACTCCTAACCAGTCTCCGGGTGCACAGCAGATGGACGCGGTGTGGCCACACTACAGAGATAGCTCTGTGGACGGTCAGACCCACCAAATACCATCCACTAATGGTGGTGGATGCCGTTGTGACCCAGTTGTAGATTTTGCAAATGGCGTCGCTCTGATTCTTGAAGGAAAGGTCAAAGGTCACTCGCAGCCATTCGCAGAGCAGGAACAGGTCAAGGGTCACGAGGTCAACAGCGGCCAGGGCGGTGAAGTAACTGTGGATGCCCCCCTCACCAGACTTCATCCTCTGCATGATCACCAGGGTCAGGACGTTTCCGAAATTTCCCAAAACCAGGATGAGGGGAGGAGTGAGGTACCAGATGTACCTGCTGAGGGTGTACAGGGGGAGGACTGGGGGGTGTTCTGTGTGTGCTGAAGGTTGCACTGCTGTGGAACTGTTCCATGATTGGGAGATGTCCATGGCTGACTGTCAGTCAGTTAGTCAGTCAGCTAGGACAGTGGATCATCAGAGTGTTACTGTAGACAGTCTGTCTTTGTGGAGTGAGTTAGTTAGCCAAGCCAGTGGATTATCAGAGTGTTACTGTAGACAGTCTGTCTTTGTGGAGTGAGTTAGTTAGCCAAGCCAGTGGATTATCAGAGTGTTACTGTAGACAGTCTGTCTTCGTAAAGTTGGTTTTGACGAATTGTTTTTTAATAGTGCCAGTAGATCATCAGAGTGTTACTGTAGACAGTCTGTCTTTGTGAAGTTGGTTTTGATGAACTGTTTCTCAACAATTGATAGAAGTAACAGCTGAAAACAACAGCACATCGTGACTGTGCAAAGAATTGTTACAATCAAAACTTAAAGATCATTGCCTCTCAACAACTGATAGAGGTAACAGCTGAAAAAAAACAGCACATGGTGACTGTTCGAGGCGATTTTCCCCCTGGAGTTAAGATCAGTGCTGACTCCACTCTCCCCAAAACTCCTTCGGATGAGACTGTAAACCGAGGCCCCGTGTGCAGACGCACTCAAAACATTTTGCGTGCACATGTTAAATCCTGTTCCGCTTTTTGTAAGAGTAGGCCATCGTGTGCCGGTGGGAACAGATGACAAAATTGACAAAACTGCATACACACGGGAACTGAATGTAAAAAAACACATGAGTGCTTATTCCACCATTATCCTCGGTATGAAAGAATAAATACATGAACAAATAAATAAATGAATACACAAATAAATATGCGAAAGCATTGTTACAAGCAAAACTTAAAGCTCGTTGCTTCTCTTGCTAATTTTATTGCAGTCCTGCTTGCTGCTTTTTAAAAATTTGTTCAATTTAAGAAACTATCAGGCTTTTAATGCAACGAAATAGTGCCCACATGGCTGCAGCTATCACTGGCATACATTTTATCTTTGCATTGAGGAAAGTTAGACTGTTCAGTCAGTTATTTGGAAGGGCATAAAGCAGAAAGCGTTTGCGCGCCTGGGCCTCAGTACAGTCCCCCAGTCCACCCAGCTGTAAATGGGTATCTGCCCTTTTTAGGGTCAGGGAGGGTAAAGCAGCAAGGGAGAGGAGATGGGCGCCGCCCTCAACATGCTGGCCGGTAGAGAAGCTGAGGTCTCTGACGCCTTGCTCTCCTACGACCACACAGGTTATGGGACACCTTTACCTTTAACCTTACCATACCCACTACTCTTTTTAGATTTGTTCTATCCAAAAAAAAAAATCAAGATTTATTTAATTCAATGAAATTGGGCCTACATGCCTGCAACTATCACTGGCATAATTTTCGTCTCTGTCTGAGGAAAGTTAGACTGTTCAGTCAGGTATTTGGAAGGGAATAAAGCAGAAAGCGTTTGTGCGCCTTGGCCTCAGTACAATCCCCCACACCACCCAGCTGTAATGGGGTACCTACCCTCTTTAGGGTCAGGGAAGGTAAAGCAGAGAGGGAGAGGAGATGGGCGCCGCCCTCAACATGCTGGCCCCTAGAGAAGCTGAGGTTTCTGATACATCACTCCCCTACGACCACCTAGGTTATGGGACACCTTTACTTTATACCTTTAGAGCAGAAAGAGTAAGCTAAGTGGGAGAAAGGGCACGTTTCAAATGCTTCTTGGCAAAACGATCTCGCAGTATTCTCATTTGTTACCTTTGTATGTAAATGGTGAAGAAAAGATTTTATACTTACATATGTACCAATGACACAACGAATCTACGAAATGAGGTTAGAGGTGGAATTATCGTGAGTTGTCCCTCCATAGTGAAAGGCTTTAGGAGAAGAAAAAAACAAAAAAATTAACAAACAAAAAACTTACCCCTCCTCCCCAAAAGCCAACACAACAACTACAACAACAAAAAACAACCCCCCCCTCTCCAACCAAAACAGCAAAACACCAGAAGCCTTCAAAGCATACAAAACAACTGCTTGGGGGATATTTTCAAACAGGTTGCTTTCACAAAACATTCGCTCTATCCTGAAAGATTATGGAGATGTTTTGAGTAACTATAGGAAAATGATTCTTGGTAGGAATAGTCCTCCTACACACGAAAAGCTTAATTAGTTGTTTGCTTGCTTTTTTTTTTGTTTGTCATGTTGACACTACTATTCAACGGTAAAGTTTTGGGACATGGGGGTCGAAACTGATGAAATTTTGTTTACAAGCTCATGTTAAAAGTTATGCCATGTATTTAAAGGGCATCACTTGTAAAGCATAAAAATCTAAGATTTACTCCGTTTTGTGCTCTGTTGCCATGGAAACAATCCAATATGGCCGCCAAAATGAAATGTTTCAAACCCCTAAACCTTTTTATCCATAACAAGTAGAAGTAACCTGTTTCTACAGACATGTTGCAAGTCAAGTCAAAGTCAAGTCAAAAACACTTTAATCATCCCTGAAGGGCAATTACAAATGAATTCTTGACTTCACACCTTGAATTCTTTGAAATCACACAAGAAGATCTCCATCTTGTACCCAGGAAATTTTGATTTAAACCCAGGAAATTTTGATTTTAAAACAACACATGATTTTGGCCCCTTTTGGACCCATGTCTAACCTTAAAAGTATCTCTGTGAAAAAGAATGGAATTTTCAAAAAGACCTCTATTCTTTTTCTCAGAGACATCTTCCTCTACTTCAGAATGCACTCGTGTTTGACTACCTCCCAAATGTCATTTTGAAAATAAAATTTTCGATTTTCAGAATGTACTTAATTTTGGTACACCTTGCAAATACCTTGGAAAACAAATACACTTGCATGCAGGAAAAAAATGGGTAGGCGCTGCATTTGTGGCGACGCGCTCTCCCCGGGGAGAGCAGCCCGAATTTCACGCAGAGAAATCTGCTGTGACATAAAGTGGCACAAAATACAAAAATACGAAGTTTTTTCCCTCTAGTACACTTGATATGCCTTTCAAAGATATTTTTTCTTCCTATATTTTAATACGTCTGCCAATGACGAAATTTCTTTTTTTTTTTCTTTCTGTATTTCAAAATGCACTGTTTCTATACGTCTTTCAAAGATTTTTTTTTCTCTCTGAATTTGTGATATATCCAGTCTTAATATGTCTTCCAAGATTATTATGTTTCTTAATGCATTTTAGAACGTATTCAATTTTGCTGCACCTTCCAAAGGTGAACTTGTTTTTTGCATTTTAGAATAAGCTCATTCTCTGTACATCTCTCCAAAGTAAAATAGTTTTCCATCTGGATTTCATATTACTTAATCTCATTTTTTTCTCCTGGATTTCAGATTGTGATCAGTGTTAACACGCTTTCCCCTACTGTATTTTAGACTGTATTAAACTATACTTTAGAATGTACTAAACCTTGATACCCCTTCTGAGGATAAAGTTTTTTCCATCTGTGTTACACAGTCAACCTTAATACACCTTCCAAAAGAATGACTTTTTTTTGGTCTCTAAATTTCAGAATGCATTCTATTACAATAGACCTTTCAAAGATGTAGTAGTCTGTTCCATGAATGTCAGAATGTGTTTAATCTCAAAAGGTTTTCCGCAGATAAAATCTCTTTTCCCTCTTCCTCGATTATAGAGGTGGAAGCTGGTTGCAAAATCTTCAGTGGTGCTTCCACGGTCCGCGGGACTACGCGACAGGTGAAGGGGTGAAGATTAGAGAACGGACTCACTCTCGATACTCTATCCAAAGAAAAATAAATCTCCTCTCCTCCCCCACCCCCACCCCTTTGCCCTGATTTTCAGAAAGTACCCAGTCTCAATACGCCTTTTGAAGATGAAATCTTTCTGCCCCTGGTCCTATCAAACCCACATGAGCACTGACTCCAGCTAAAAACGGGCTGATGATACGACCAGGAGCTCCTGTTCTGACACAGTTCGTCTCAAGTGATAAGAAACTCGCGTAGAGCATGGCAGCAGAGAGTCCTCAGAGGAGAAGCCCCCTTCAAACAAGTGTTTCGGGCCTTTAATCTTCCTTACACTCTAGGGAGGCCGGCCCACATCCAGTTCATGACTCTGGATGTCTCTCTGCTGCCCCTTCATGTATGTGATGAGTTCAGACTCGGATTCGAACCCATGATCTCTGGATATACACACTTTTTATTTGGGGGGGGGGGGGGGGGGGGAGATTAGCCACCTTTGGTCACCCATCCAAGTCCGAGTCGTAAATTACAACGAACTGCGTTAGCCCCCCCCCCCTGTAAAAAAAACCCAAAATAACAACAATATATCTTTAATCAATGTAAGTTTTTTTCATTGCAAGATGTAAGACACTGAAGACAATCTAGAATTAAAGTCACACAGCAGCACTTCTTCTGCTTTTAAGTAGCACATTTTTATACTGAGTAGCTTTATCATTGCGACTGCAATCTTGCTGTCGTAATTTACGACGAACTGAGTCGATCCCCCCGGTGAATTGTGTCGATTCCCCCGGAGGATCGACACAGCACAGTTCTTTGTAAATTATGACGGACTATGTTGTTGGGACGAACTGTGTCAGAACAGCTCCCCAGGACCAGAGAAGGACCAGAAGGGCAAGTTCAGAGATGCCTTCATGGATGAGAGAGGATCAGACACAACTTGATGACTCGTACAATGTGTGTTAAGGATATATCGCAATAAACACCCCCAGAGGAAGGCGAAAGCCGAAATTTTGGGGAACCGTATATGCTGGTTGTTTTACTTTCGCTATGTGTTTTACTTATATGTATTATATATATATATATATATATATATATATATATATATATATATATATATATATATATATAAATATATATATATATAGGAGGGAGGGAGGGAGGGAGAGAAGGGAGAGAGAGAGGAGAGAGAGAGAGAGAGAGAGGGGGGGGGGGGTAACCATTTCAGAGATGCCTTCATGGATGAGAGAGAATCAGACACAACTTGATAGTCCTTAAAATGTGTGTTAAAGTGATATATATATATATATATATATATATATATATATATATACATATACATATATATATATATATATATATATATATATATATATATATATATTATATATATATATACCGGAGGGAGGGAGGGAGAGAAAGGAGAGAGAGAGAGAGAGAGAGAGAGAGAGAGAGAGAGAGAGAGAGAGAGAGAGAGAGAGAGAGAGGAGAGAGAGAGAGAGTGGAGAGAGAGAGAGAGAGATAGGGGGAGAGAGAGATAAAGAGGGAGAGAGAGAGATAGGGGAGAGAGATAGCGGAGAGAGAGGGAGAGAGAGGGAGAGACAGACAGACAGATAGACAGAGACAGAGAGAGAGAGACAGACAAACAGACATATAGACAGACAGACATACAGAGGCAGAGAGAGACAGAGATGGAGAGAGAGACAGTAAGAGAGAGACAGAGAAAGAGAAAAGGGGAGGGAGAGACAGAGAGGAAGAGAGAGAGAGATGGGATATATATATATATATATATATATATATATATATATATATATATATATATATATATATATATATATATACGGGAAAGAGAGAGAGAGGGAGAGAGAGAGATAGAGGGAGAAAGAGACAGACAGACATACATATAGACAGACATACATACAAAGGCAGAGAGAGACAGAGATGGAGAGAGAGACAGTAAGAGAGAGACAGAGAAAGAGAAAAAGGGAGGGAGAGACAGAGAGGAAGAGAGAGAGATATGGGAGAAATAGAGAGAGATATACGGGGGGGGGGGAGAGAGGAGAGAGAGAGAGAGAGAGAGGAGAGAGAGAGAGAGAGAGGGGAGAGAGAGAGAGAGAGAGAGAGAGAAGAGAGAGAGAGAGAGAGAGAGAGAGACAGACAGACAGACAGACAGACAGACAGACAGACAGACAGACAGACAGACAGAGAGAGACAGACAGAGACAGAGACAGAGAGACAGAGACAGACAGAGACAGAGACAGAGACAGAGACAGACAGACAGACAGACAGAGACAGACAGACAGACAGACAGACGGACAGACAGAGACAGACAGACAGACAGACAGACAGACAGACTTGTAGACAATCATCTAAACGTACACAGAGACGGAAGGCGTAAGAATTCAAAAGACGACCATGCCACAGGGAGTCTGATAATTATTTTGTTTCTCTTTTTCTTTTTTCTTTTTTTCGCTTTTCGATAAAATCAGCGATGACAAACCGCCATAATGTGAAGTCTGTTTTTCTGAATGGATTTTTAAACACAATCTATTTTTCTTTTTAGCATTTTTCATTGTCTGTTTTAAAAACAAAACACCTACATCTTTCGGTTGTATGCATTTAAATGTCTTCTTTTGTCCGTTTTTTTTTCCCCTCGGGTAAAGCTCCAAGGTTTACCAATGGTGAGATTTTGCGTGTGCGACCGTTATTCCGATCATTAACCTTCCCCGTACGTCGCCTCGGCCTCGACGCCCCATATCTCCTGGGTGTACATACACCCATACTGTTAGTGAAGGCATAATCCGCTCCCATATCTCCTGGGTGTATACACACCCATACTGTTAGTGAAGGCATAATCCGCTCCCATATCTCCTGGGTGTACACACACCCATACTGTTAGTGAAGGCATAACCCGCTCCCATATCTCCTGGGTGTACACACACCCAGGCTGTCTGAAAAGGAACTAAACCTCTGCCTTGCCTTGCTTGAATCACTAAGCTCTTTCCCTACATCCTGGTTGCATAGCAACCCTATGACTTGAAGAGCCTACTGTACATCCTGGATGTTGAGTAACCTAATCTGCATACAGGGGAGTCTGCCTTTATGTGTAAGGTTTGTAAGAAGAGAGAGTGCTCTTTCTACAAAAGATCTAGTACTTGAGGTGCATGAAAGGTATGCACCCAAAATATGCCCATATGCACTGGAGCTATCCCTA
>CM060349.1:12694464-12696964 GCA_030674155.1 Stramonita haemastoma
CTGTTGTAAACAATATGACAGAACAGAACAAACATTATGTTGTCACCTGTTGTAAACAGTATAACAGAACAGAACTAACAGTATGTTGTCACCTGTTGTAAACAATATAACAGAACAGAACAAACCTTATGTTAACATTACCTGTTGTAAACAATATAACAGAACAAACATTATGTTGTCACCTGTTGTAAACAATATCACAGAACAGAACAAACATTATGTTGTCACCTGTTGTAAACAATATAACAGAACAAACATTATGTTGTTACCTGTTGTAAACAATATAACAGAACATGACAAACATTATGTTGTCACCTGTTGTAAACAATATAACAGAACAAACAGTATGTTGTCACCTGTTGTAAACAATATAACAGAACAGAACAAACATTATGTTGTTACCTGTTGTAAACAATATGACAGAACAGAACAAACATTATGTTGTCACCTGTTGTAAACAATATAACAGAACAAACAGTATGTTGTCACCTGTTGTAAACAATATAACAGAACAGAACAAACATTATGTTGTTACCTGTTGTAAACAATATGACAGAACAGAACAAACATTATGTTGTTACCTGTTGTAAACAATATAACAGAACAAACATTATGTTGCTACCTGTTGTAACACCTGTAAGTGAGCATTATTTTGATACACAACTGAAACAGTATGACAGAACAGAACACACAGTATGTTGTTACCTGGTCTAAACACCTGTTAGAAATAGTCACGATTTCAAAAAACTTACCGTGACACCAGATACTCATTATCTTCATAATTATCTGATAGAGCCAGCAGATCAAAATGTTCGCTGTCTTCATACCTCACCAGATCACAAACTCGAAAATTAATATTCATTAGCCTTACGATCTGATCTTTTTGGTGTAAATGGTCCAGCTATAAACAAATTGAATGGAGTAACTAACTTACTTACTGGAACAAAGGACATGGTGACTGGCATTTTAAAAGATCTAGATGTTAAAAACAGGGACGGCTTATCTCTGGTCAGAACACTCGCTTTCCCCCCAGCCAATGTTAAGCAACGTCAAGCGTGGTTACCAGTTGGATGGGTGACCGTTTGCGCGCCTTGGCTTCCCTCCAGTTCACCCAGCTGTCAATGGGTACCTGCCCTCTTTAGGGCAAGGGAAGATAAAGCAGCGAAATAGAGGAGATGGGTGCCGCCCTCAGCATGCTGGCCCCTAGAGAAGCTGAGGTCTCTGACGCCTCGCTCCCACACGACCACAAAGGTTATGGGACACCTTTACCTTTACCTTTAGAAGTTAAAAAAGCTGTCAGTCCAGATTTCGTGAATAATAAAATACAAATGGATCGGTGGTCTAGGTTGTAACGCGCCTTGCCTAGAAAGCAAAAAGTCCGGGTCGGAGTGTGCGGTGGTTCGTACCCCGTTTGGGCCCAAAACTTTTCCCCTATCCATTAGACCCTGAGTGGTGGTCTGGGCGCTAGTCTTTCAGATGAGACGATAAACCGAGGTCCCGTGTGTTACACATCACTATTTAGCGCACGTAAAAGAACCCACGGCAACAAGGGGGTTGACCCTGGCAAAATTCTGTAGAAAAAAGCCACTCTGATAGGGAAACAAATACAGCTGCAGACAGGAAAAAGAAAATAAAAATAATGGGTAGTTGCTGCATTTGTGGCGACGCGCTCTACCCGGGGAGAGCAGCCCAAATTTCACGCAGAGACATCTGCTGTGACATAAAGTGGTATAAAATAGATGCTTTGTCCTTCAGAATACCCAGATTCAACCCATCTACCGTTGGCCGCCGCTCTTTCTCTGTTTCTGGTCCATCGATCTGGAACGACCTTCCTGTCTCCCTCCGGCAAAAGCCTACTTATAACACTTTTAAATCCAACCTCAAGACACACTTATTCCAAACCTAAGTTTTCTCCTTCCGCTTCCATCTCTTACCTGTCCCTGCCTTCAACATCCACCTGCCAAAGTGCATAACGTTTGTAGGTGTGTGTGTGCGCGCGCGTGCTGCGTGCTTGCGTGCGTGCGTGCGTGCGTGTGTGTGTGTACATTCGAATTTGTTAAAACTGTAAATTGTTGTTGTTTGTGTGTTGTGTTGGTCGAATGCAAGCGCTTTGATTTGTTTTTACAAGATATAGCGCTATACAAATTCCATGTATTATTATTATTATTAAAGTGGTATAAAATAAAAAATAAGATATGAAAACCTGCAGCATCTGTTCTTTCGGGACCTCTGTGCTGTCTCTTTAATCGTTCACTAGCAGAAGGTAGATGCTCATTCATCAGGAAGCTGGCTCCTGTTACACCTGTCTTTAAAAAAGGTAACAGACAGAGAATACATCGTGACACTCCATCACGAAGTGAGTCGCTTAGCACCTGACCCACTTTTCCGCTAGGTGCCATTTTAGGCAGGTGGGGGTCAGGTTGTTGATTTTGAGATTTTGATTGATTATAAAACTATAGCAATTGTTCTACCTTGTAAAGAAATATCAAATCGTAATTTT
>CM060349.1:12701964-12749464 GCA_030674155.1 Stramonita haemastoma
GATGAGACATAACAATCCTGGGTATGGCTGTGGCGGGGAGATTGAAACGAGCAGCGTGGGAACGGCAGGGATAGGAACGTCACGGAAGATGAGGCAGCAGAAAAAAAATCAAAATGGCCGCCAAAAATAATAGTTTCAAACTCCTAAACCTGTTTATCTTTAGCACGCAGAAGTGACCTGTTTATACAGACGCGTTTTACAACCTGAATTCTTTAAATTTACACAGGAGGATCTCCATAAATGTATCCAGCAATTTTATATTCTAAAAAAAACACATGATTCTGGGCACTTTTAGACTCGTGCCTAGCCTTAAAAGTCCCCCAAAACCCCAATAAACAAGAACAAACAAGAATATTAGCATAAAATGTTTACAGAAGACTTGGAAATTATACCTAGCAACATCAGTGATCAACGGTTTCCCCAAAACTATGTTCACTGGTTCCCTACAAATTTCAATGCCAGATTCTTTGTAAACTAAATCTTCAACTGGACATTGAATAAGTGTATGCTTATAAGAGAGTGGCTCAGAACATGAGCAAGTCCCATTTTAGGAATATTTAGTCTTCCAAGAATTTATTACCATCTTTTGATGGTATTGGGAAAATGTCTTGGATAGATTCGTACTTCGAGTTTCGCATGAAAGTTACTTATGTATACAACATTTTCCAATAATGAATGAATTTCACAACAATCTTGTGTTTTTTTGAAGTTATGTTCTGGAAACCCTCTCATGGCATTTCATTTTGAAAGAATATCTGCTACTTCATTAATTTTTTAGTCGATCCCGCAGTGAGAAGGAATCCAGCAAAAATATATTCTGATACCTTTTGTCATGATACCCCCCCCCCCTTTACCTATCCCGTAGTCCCGTGGACCGTGGGGGGCACCACTCAAGATTTTGCGACCAGCTTCCTCCACTCCCCACGGTCCTCTGTTTTCAGTAGCAGATCGCTCCACCCAAGGCCTGTCCACTCTCTGATGATGTCTTCCCATCGTTTCCTCTGTCTGCCTCTTCGTCTCCTTCCCCTTACTGTTCCCTGAAGGACAGTCTTGGCTAGTCCAGATGTTCGTGTGACATGCCTGTACCACTTAAGTTTGCGTTTTTTTCACAGGAGTCAGGAGCTCTACAGATGGTCTGATGGCGTTTTTTTTTTTTTTTTAATTGTGTTTTTCACTTCCTCATTTATAAATATAAAATTGAGCCTTCTTATGCACTGTGGCATCTTAAGAACTATTGGTACAATGGGTATTGAATAAGTGTCAGTATTAAACTCTATCAGTAGTTTTATTTATCATTTTATTCTTTTAAATCAAGGGATAATGTAATAAGCACTTGTGTGCTTTTTACATCCAGTCCCCGTGTGTATGCGGTTTTGTAAATCTTGTCATCTGTTCCCACCAGCACACAATGGTCTACTCTTTCAAAAAGCGGGACAGGATTTAACGTGCGTGCAAGATGTTCTGTGTGCGTTCGCACACGGGGCCTTTGTTTATAGTTTCATCCGAACGACTTTCGGGAGAGTGGCATTAGCCCTGATGTTAACTCCAGGGGAAAAATCCTCTTGAACAGGATTTGAACCTGTGTCATCAGATTGCGAGCACAAAGTTCTAAGCACGAAGCCATCCCGTCCCCCCCCCCCCCCCCCCCCCCCCCCCCCCCCCCCCCAGTCGTTTATGTAGTTGCAGATTGGACAAAGGGGTGAGATATGTTGGGCCCCCTCAGGATAATCGTGGACTGAACCAGTCAGTACTTCAGTTTGTCATGAATTTGATACTTAAAGGCTTCTTTTTAAAAAACTTTTTAATGAATTTTTTGTTACATAATTACACCAAATGAAAAACATATAAACGGTTTTGTTGACACTGAAAGAGAGAGAGAGAGAGAGAAGAGAGAGAGAGAGAGAGAGAGAGAGAGAGAGAGAGAGAGAGAGAGAGAGAGAGGAGAGAGAGAGAGAGACAGACAGACAGACAGACAGACAGACAGACAGACAGACAGACAGACAGACAGACAGAGACAGGGAGAGAGAGAGAAGTCATAGGGTATAAGTCATAGGGGTTATGATTTCAACAGAGTCAGAGCATATATGGGTTGATACACACACACACACACACACACACACACACACACACACACACACACACACACACACACACATATATATATATATATATATATATATATATATATATATATATATATATATATATATATATATATATATATATATATATATATATATATATGCGCATTTTGTGTTCCAAAACAAAATCAGGTGTAGGTGTGTGTTGTTGTTGTTGTCTTCAATTTTACGTCTGTTCACTCTCAGTGATATTAGACGATGTGAAGGGGAAAAAAAAAAAAAAAAAAAAAAAAAAACCACATGTGTCACCCTCCATCCTAAAAAACAACAAATACAAACAAAAACACCCCCCCCCCCATAAGGAAACTTGGTTATGCAATAGAAATAACAGAAATATAAGAACCCATTAACGTTAATGTAACTATAACAAATGTCCTATCGGACTGTGATAGAGACCCTTTACAATTTCAAATGCCAATTTTAAATTACTGAATATGTTGGTGAGAGAGTTTTCAGAAAAATGGGGCATGAAAGGCTTTACACTCTTGCAGTCAAAAAGTATATGAGTATTAGTGATATTCTCACCACACAGACATTTACCATTTTTGCTGAACTTGGTTATCAATGCGTTTAGTTTCATTCTATAAAATAGTGCATTAATTCTTCTTGATGTGAAAACATTTACACAAGTCTTTGCGCAGTTGACAACTGTTAACTTATTGGTATTGATCACAGTTCTATTTAAAAATATCTTATTTTGCTGATTAGTTTTGGTGACATGTCTCCATGATTTTTGTTCTAGTAGACTGTACCCCTCTTGCAAGGATAAAGGCACATTCAATTCTATTGAATCCCGTCCATGTTTTGCACCCTTTTTAGCAGCTCTATCTGCCCACTCATTTGGAAAGAATCCAGAGTGTGAAGGCACCCAACAGAAATTGACACTTATCCCCTTTAAGGTCAAGAGATGTATGACATGCTTAATCTCTGATACAATTTTCGAAGTTTTGTTGTAACATGGGGATTTTAAAGCATACAATACCGACTTAGAATCAACGCAAAGAAGGATCTGAAATACACACAATGGCAAATCAAGAATATAAGTAGGTGTGTGTGTTTATTAGCAAAGTCTTTTTTGGGGGGGAGGGGGGGTGGAGGGGGTTGCGTCAGGCCTTTACAAATGCTGACAGTTTAAACCACTGTTATCAACCAAAGATTAATGTCTTCTTCTAACAGCTACAGATAAAATTTATGGCAGTGGTGTGATAGAGAAAGCTGACTGACTTCTCTATGTGTATTCAATGTATTTGTGTGCACTGGAACTCCAAGTGCTAGTTCATGAGTTACTCTCTATGCTTGACAGCTTTGTTTAAAAAAAGAAGGGGGGGGGGGGTCTGAACAGTAAATGTCATGCCCAGGTTGATATGACTAGACATGCTGCTAAGTGTGTTTGTATGTGTGTGTGTGTGCCCATAGCAACATAGGAAGTCTTGAGCCAGTTATTTTGGTGAAAGCTTGTGCAGTGTAGCGTGCAGACTACAGTGGTTGTTGTTTTTGTTATGACCTTGAACATGAGGTCATGTGACTGATTTTCTCCAGTGAACAGCCCAGTGTATTCGGGGCTGTGACTTCACCTCCTGGGTATACTTGTGAAGTGGGGTGATTTGTGCACAGCTGTCAGTGTGCCTGGTTATCAACAGAGAGAGAGAGAGAGAGAGAGAGAGAGGTGTACACAGGTATTCACACTCCCTGTCTGATGCGACACAGAAAAAGTCACCGAATAAACAGGTAAGTTGTACAGGTTTCTGTATTGCAAGGCTGTTTGGTATATATACTGGTGTGATGTAAAACAACAAGGTATTTCTCTCCCATCTGGGTGTAAATAGACATGTATGTATAGCTATGCCTGGCTGGTAGCTCCTCTCAGCACTGCTGACAGTTGAGCCCTGGTTTAGTGAGTGATTCAAAATGGGTTTGTCAGAAGATTTTTTTTAATGATTTTGTCACAGATCTGAATCCTTCTCCTGCTGATTTTCATTGTCTTCATTTAAAACACACATCACCAGGAGACTAGATGACAGTCACAACAAAATGTGTGGCACAGGTATGTGCTTTCTGACACATTTTTTGCCCTTTGTGTAGACCTGGTGTTACTTCACCTTCACCTGTCCCCATGCATTGCCCAGCTCTGATGCAGTTCTTGTTATGGGGGAGAGTTTAAGTTTGGTACCTAAGAGCATAGCTCTGGGTTTGTTTGTATTTAGTTGCCATTTGTTGTGAATCTTCTGGTTTTGAAAATCTGGAAGACAGTAGAACAGAATCATTTGTCAAGAGAAAAGGCAAATATTTGATAGTAACACTGCTTTCAATCTGAGAGATTCATGCTGTACTTTTTTATATTTTTTTTATACAATCCCACAGGTCTGTGGATGTCCCCGAGAGTGACAGAATACTGCCTATTCCTACAGCAAGGAGTACAGTATCACTCTTTTCAGTGTCACAAACAGTGTTGTTGATATGTGGCAACACATTGAATAGGCTAGACTAAAACAAATATGTGTCAAGGGGAAGGGGGGCAGTACTCTGTATAAAGGGTTGTAGGTGGTGTGTGTGTGTGTGTGTGTGTGTGTGTGTGTGTTGTAAACCAGAGTTTATCCAATCAGTGGCAAGTACATTGCAATAGAAAAAAGTGCCCTTGCACTCGTGTGTATGTATGTGTGTTCTTTTAATTTATCATCATTCTTTTATTTTGAGAATAATGCGTGCGTGCGTGTGTGTGCGTGCGTGTATGTGTTTATTTATCTAGTTATTTTATATCAAGTATACTGGAATAAGCTCTCATGTGCTTTTTTCATCCAGTCCACATGTGTATGCAATTTTGTAAATATTGTTATCTGTTCCCACCTACTCTTACGAAAAGCGGAACAGGATTTAACGTGTGGGCAAGATGTTCTGCGTGCGTTTGCACACGGTGCCTCGGTTTTAAGTCTCACCGAAAGACTTTGGGGAGAGCGGAGTCAGCACAGATGTTAACTCCAGGGCAAAGATCCCCTCAAAAGGGAATCCAAACGGGGCGTCAAATTGTGAGCTCAGTGTTCTGACCACTAGGCTATCCCGTCCCCCCATCCCGTGTGTGTGTGCGTGTGTGCGTGTGTGTGTGCGAGCGCACGCGTAGAGTGTGAGTGTATGTGACATTTTTATTTGAAGTTATATAATGTTTGAACAAATATGAAATGTAGCTACTTCGAGTGTTTGATTATGATTTGTATCAATATGCCTGTCAGTATTGTAATTGCCCTTCAGGGATGATTAAAGTGTTTTTGACTTGACTTGACTTTGACTTGACTTGACTAGCCCTTGATTTAAAAAAAAAAACAACCGTGAAAAAATCAGAAAAAAAGAATTGATGATGAGAAAAGTCACGAGTGTTGTTAGCCTTTGCTACCAGAATATCTTAGGAAAAGTCATAAAATTAATTAAAGCAAACAAGCCAACACCCCCTCCCTCCTCCCCAATACAATCTTTAAAAAAAAGAAGTCTTTCTTATGACGATGATCGATGATGATAATGATTGCTATCACCACTACCCTCATCCTCATCAGTGTTGCCCGTCTTCCAAGTCAGGGGGGGGGGGGGGGGAGGAGATGAGAGTGGAGTTCTATTTCTGCAGATTGACGTCCCTTGATTGCCATGGCAACGGCCGGTTGCAGTCACTTGGAGGGGGGCAATTTTGGGGAAGAAGATAAGGGGAAGAAAGAAGAGGGAGAGGAAGAGGAGGAGGAGGATGAAGAGAGATTCGTGTGCCTCCATTGTGAACACCGTCAGTACTTCTCATGTGAAGAGTGTGGACATCGGTCATTTCGGCATGGGGTGAGCGTGTGTGTGTGTGTGTGTGTGTGTGTGTGTGTGTGTGTGTGTGTGTGTGTGTGTGTGTGTGTGCGCGCGCGCGACGTGCGTGCGTGCGTGCGTGTGTGGTGTTTATGTGTGTGTGTATGTAGGGGAGAGGGGGAGCTTGCGTGTTATTGTTATCATTATTATTATTATTTTAAGGTTAATGGAATAAACTCTGTGTGTGTGTGTGTGTGTGTGTGTGTGTGTGTGTGTGTGTGTGTGTGTGTGTGTGTTACTTATTCATTTATATTCTTTTATATCGAGGACAATGGAAAAATCACTCATCCAGCCCCCGTGTGTATGCAGTTTTTAAATCTTATCTATTCCCACTGGCACACGATGACCTACTCTTACGAAAAGCGGAACAGGATTTAACGTGTGCATAAGATGTTATGCATGTGTTCGCACACAGTGCCTCGGTTTATAGTCTTACTCAAAGGGAATTTTTGGGAGTGGAGTCAGCACTCATGTTAACTCCAGAGGAAAAATCCCCTCGAACGGGAATCGAACCCGGGTCGCAAAGTTCTGACCACTAGGCTATCCTGTCCCCCATGCTTGGGGGTGTATGTGTGTGAACGCGCGCGCGCGCGCGCGCGCGTGTGTGTATGTGTGTGTGCGTGCCTTCACATATGGTAGCTTTCTTGCCTGCTGTCTTGTGTCCATGATTGCAAGTCAGTGCGTGCGTGCTTACATGCATGAATGCCAGCTTGCTCATGTACGGCCTCTGTGGCACACAAAAGACATGGGTGTGCTTTCCTATAATTACCATAATTCTAGTTGTAAAACGCGTAAGGAAGAAGTCCCAGCCTTTCAATGTGCAGTCGGCTACTACACAGGATCTGTGCTGTGGTGTGCTGAAATCTACTGCAAGCTTTGAGCTAACTTCCTCATTCTTTAATTTTTCTAGGTCACCAGGCCTTCTGTGTGTGTGTGTGTGTGTGTGTGTGTGTGTGTGTGTGTGTGTGTGTGTGTGTGTGTGTGTGTGTGTGTAGTAGTAGTCTTCAATTTTACGTCCTTCCACATAAAGTGATACCGGACAGGGGGGGGGGGGGGGGGGGGGAGCATAATAAAATTTAAATTAAAAAAAAAAAATAAAAAATATATATAAAAAAAAAAATAATAATAATAAAAAAATATATATATAAAAAAAAATTTAAAAAAGAAGAGAAAAAGATAAATGGATGAATGAATAGAATCAAAGATGGGAAATATATGCAAATATAACAATAATAATAATATATTTTTTTTAAAAAACAACAGAAAAACAAATACAAACACACAATAAATATATAGAATAATAATACTAATAAAATATTTAATATCAAAATGTTGATAACATAAAGAGAGAAAGGGAGAGAAAGACAGGGATAATGATGAGGGATATATGCATTAAAGTATATACTTAAATATTTATTTTTTATTTTAAAAAGGAAATCTGGTGTGTGTGTGTGTGTGTGTGTGTGTGTGTGTGTGTGTGTGTGTGTGTGTGTGTGTGTGTGAGTGTATTTTGTGCAAGTTTGTAATTGTGGTTGAAGTTATTCTCATTACATAAGGCGAAACTGTATGTTAAACATTAAATTTAACAGGGAAGAGTAAAATTCAAAATAGAACAATGATGTAACTATAACAAATGCCCTATGGGACTTAACAATAAACCCTTAGCAATAGCAAACACTAACTTGACATCATCCAGAACTTGTTCAAGGGAAGTTTCGGTAAAACTAGGTAAATAAGGCTTTAAAGTCTTGCATTCAAGTACAATATGGGTATTTGAAATATTATTGTTTCCACATAAGCATTTAACATCCTTACTAAATTTGGTGACAAAAGCGTTTAATCGGATTCTAAAAAATAACGCCTGAAGCTGTCTTTCTCTGACCACATTTGTATAAATCTTTGACTGATGTATACTTTTAAAGACACTTTTTATCTGGTTGGAACCCATTTTGCAAACTGTTCTCTTTTGTATTGTTTCATTAAACTTGCTTAAGAATGCTTGTTCTAACAAATGATATCCTTCTTTGATAGATAAAGGAATATGTAGCTCACTGTTTCCACTTCTATTGCTCGCACCTCTCTTAGCAGCCCAATCAACCCATTCATTACAGTACAATCCAATGTGTGAAGGAACCCAAAGAAGAGTAACAAATATGTCTCTTAAACTTAGAAGGTGGACTGTGTGTTTTATATCTAATATAAGTTTTGAATGATTCTTGTAATCTGCAGATTTTATGGCATATAAAACTGATTTAGAATCCACACAAAGTAAGACATGGAAAAAACAATATGGGTTATCTAGCACATATGTTAAAGCCATTAAAATTGCAACCAGTTCAGCTGTAAATATTGACAGATTTACACCTATAAAATATGATTTTTCTACTTTGAGTGCTGGAATAACAAAAGCTGAACCAGCTTGGTTATTATTCAGAAGGGAACCATCAGTGTACACTTTAAGATAACTACAGTAGTTGCATGAATATATGATCTAACAGTGGCTGCCAAAACATTAGGATTTTCATCCTTCTTCATGTCTGTGTAATTGATATCAAAATGTGCCGATTCATTTCCCAAGAAGGGCAAGGTGGAACCATTTTCTGTGAATCTACATTCCTTTTATCAAGTTTAGATTGCTCGTAAAGGTCCGCCACGTATGTACCAATAGTTGTTAAAGAACGTATTTGCTGTGCTCGTTTTGGAAAAAGAATATCAGATTTTACTTTAACGTCTTCTGATGCAAAGTTTTTGGGTGTGGAAGTTCTCAGTACATATTTGGCGCATGCAAGTTTTCGGTATTCATCTAACGGAAGTATTCCAACTTCTTTATATGTTTCAATTGCTGATGCATGAAAAGGTACACCAAGAGTAAGCCTGTATGCTTTACAGTCTATACTTTGGAGCTTCCTCAATAAATATTTAGGAGCATTAAAAAAGACTTCTTGTCCGTATGTCAGTTTTGATCTGATTATTGATGTTGATAAATGTTTAAGGACTGACAGGTCTTGCCCCCAATACTGCTTGCTAACAATTTTTAGAAGATTTAGACTTTTTCTTGCTTTAGTTAGAATGTACTCTATATGGGTATTCCATGTTAACTTCGGTGTAAGAAATACACCTAAAAATTTTACTAATTGTTTGTAATGAATAGTCTCATTTTCAATCTTAAACACTGGTAATCCCGTTGGATCACTGCCATTATTGAATAACACCATATGTGTTTTTTCTGTAGAAAAGGTGAGTCCGTTTTCTATTATATACTGATTTAGATTATCAAGTTGTTTTTGATATGTTTTTCTACTATAATTTAAAGCCCTTTTTGACGTGTTTCGTTTCATAGTTACGGTCATCCAAATACAAATATCGTCTGCATATTGCGCAAAAACTACATCCTTTGATATATGTTTTGGTAGATCATGTAATAATATGTTAAATAAAACTGGAGCTAATACAGAACCTTGTGGCAAGCCCATTTGAAGGTATTTAGAATTTGAATACGTATTTCCCACCCTCACTTGAATTGATCTTTCGCTAAGAAAACTTTTGATGTAATGATAAAGTTGCCACAAAACCCGATTGACTTTAACTTACTCATTACTTTTGCATGCCAGACTTGGTCATAGGCCTTTTTTACATAAAAAAATGTTGCTAGAACATTTTTTCTTCGAGCAAATTGTTGTTTCACACATGTTGTAAGCTTTACTAAATTATCCATTGCAGATCTTCCTCTCTGAAAGCCTGCCTGGTTGATTGGTATGTTATTTTTTTCGCAATAATGTAACAATCTGTTCAATACAATTCTCTCCATGAGCTTGCCAATATGAGAGGTTAATGAAATAGGCCTGTAACTTGTTATTTCTGTCTTGGGCTTTCCTTTTTTATGAACAGGTACAATAATGGACTGTTTCCACTGAATTGGTGTAACACCCTCAAGCCAACATATATGAAAAAGTTCATGTAATAAAAGAATAAAATTTTCAGGTAAGTGTTTTATCATATTATTTGAAATGGCATCAGCTCCAACAGATGTTTTCTTATTAGAAAGGGAAAGGATTGCATCTTTGACTTCCTGGACTGTTATTGGAGCATTAAAATAAAGGGTGTTATCAGGGAGGGGATCTGTGTATTTAGCTTTACTTTCTTCATGTGTTCTATATTCTCTGTGCTTAGCTGGTAGACCCTCCAAACGCATTGTTTTCGAAAACATCTCGACAAATGCCTCAGCCTTTTCTACATCAGAAGGGAACTCTTTGTTTACAAGATTAATAGGACAGGATGGAATATTTACACCTTTCCTATCTCATTTAGTTTAATCCATACTTTTGAAGCATCTTTATGACAAAAGATTTCATTCTTACAAAAGGAAGACCAGTACTGTCTTTTAGCCTGTGCTATAACCAAGTTACAATAATTTTTGGCCTTCTTCTGTTCATCATGGTTTTTTGCTGATTTATCTTTTAGAAACAATTTATGTGCTAAATGTTTATCATTTACTGCTAATTCACAATCTTTGGTCCACCAAACATTTCCAGAATGTTTATTGGACTTAACTGGATTACATTTGGGGATAGACGCATTAGCAGCTTGTAAAATAATGTTGGTTATATTAGAATACATACTATTCACATCATGACTACTTATGTTTTCTGTATTACTACAAGCCAAAAAACTTTTAAATTTTTCCCAATCAGCCTGTTTATAATTATATTTTGGGACTTTATCTTCATGAATGTCACATTGACATAATGTTTTGTTAAAAGTTATGACTATAGGTAAATGATCACTACCCAGAGTGTCTTTATGAGTTAACCAATCACACTCTGGAACAAGTGCAGGTGATACAAGAGATAGATCTAAAGCTGACGCTCTATGGCTTGATACATCTGGTATTCTTGTGATGCTGCCATCATTTAGTAAATACAAACATGAATCTACAACGTTTTCTACAAATCTGTTGCTAGAAACAGATATACAATTATTATCCCAAAATGGTGCATGAGCATTGAAATCTCCACCAATTAGCCATTTTTCGTTATCTTGTAAAGTACGAATCCACTCTGTGTTAAGCTCATTGGGTCCTTTAGGCAAATAAACAGACACAATATTCAGAATCAGGTCGTCATTTAACTTCACTCGTGCTGCACATGAATATAGATCTGGAACATTTTCAGGCATTGGTGGAGATCTAACACTATAACTTACCCCTGCTTTAATATAAATAGCTGCACTGATCTTTTTCAAACCTTCTACCTTCTGATGAACAGGAGGGTAATAATAACCTGGAAGTTTAGGCAGTTTGTTTTTGTTAACATTGAAGAGATTGTAGAATGAGAGCTTGATAACTATTTTTTGCGAGATGTTGAATCAAGTAATCTAGATTTGTGGAAATAGATCTAGCGTTCCACTGCATTATTTTACCTACCTTGGGATTTCTAGAAGACATGATGTTGGGGAAAGAGAAAGGAATGAGAAAGAGCTATTACAGAAAACTAGAAGTCACTAAAATACCTTTATAGAACAGAGAGACAAACTAAACCCCCCTTCACTTCTTTAAAAAAAAATTAAAAAAAATAAAATAAATAATAATAATAATAAAAATCAACAGCCAAAACCCCCACAAAAAACAACAAAAGAAACTTGACAAAAACAAGCAAGCCCTCCCTTTAAAGTAAACACTATAGTCAAAATGATATGGTGAAATAAAAAGGAACAAGGGAAAATTAGTAACAACAAAACCTCAATAAATGTGCATACACAGCTGCTGCAGATGTGAGCAAATACTATCGGTCTTTTATCGATATCACTGCAGGTGCATAATAAACAAGATGTACAAAATGTCACCAGTCCTTCCACATACTGACATAATCATAATGTCTCTGATGCCTCCACCAGGGGAATTGCAAACCCTGATGTGGAAACTGTTGTCGTCTGTAGCCTGGGTGTTGCTGGCTGTCCTCAGGTGCGTATGTTGGTGCCCGATGAATGGTCCGCTCAAGGTAGAACTGACGTCTGGGTTTTCTCTTTGGTTTTTCCCAGTACAGTGAATGTACGTATCTGCCGATGTTCCTGGCAAGCGTACTTGAACCCACGGCATTTGGGTGAAGAGGGTCTTTGAACTGGTTATACTTGGTTATATTTTCATGGGAAATAAAAGATATACATTTTTTCTCATACAGTTCAGAACACACCATAGCATTAAACAAGTCTCTTTTAACCTGAAGAACGGGGTTCCTTACAGGGACAACTTTGCTTAGCATTACTTTCGAGTTTGGGAATGAAGACACAACGTCTTCCACAGTTTTCACCATGATCTTACTAACTTCTTGTGGCTCTTTGTCTTTGAGATCATTGATTCCACAATGGATGATGATGGAATCTATCTTCTCCAGACCAGAGGTGACTTCACTCAGTGCCTGGGGGATGTCAACAATCTTGTGAGCCTTCTTTTTCTTTACGCTAAACCCATAAGATTGGCCTAAGCGGTGACCACTGATACCATTGAATACAGAATCATGTATGATGATAACAGTAGGGAGATCAGAACTAGAGCTATCTTTTTTCGAGCTTGCTGGCATTTTTTCTTTGACGTCATTTTTCTTTTGCGTCATGACAGGTTTCTTTCTCAGCTCTTGGGATTTATCGGAAGATTTTTTTTCAAGATTCACTGACCGCTCTTTAACAGATGTCAGGCTGGTCTTGGCTGGCTGGGGTGTCGATCGGTTCACCGGTTTCTTGGCGGCTTCAGCATATGTTGAGCTGGCACCACGGACTGGCAGCGGAGAGGCAGGAGAGGCAGAAGAACGCGGTTCTGTCTGCGTTCCTGTGCTGGTCATCTGTGGCGGCAGATGTCCAGCTCCGGTCGTGCTGCTATGGTCTTCAGCTATGCTGAAGCCACCTGTTGCCTGATTCTGATTGGTAATTATTTTTTCAAGTCCGTTGATTTTGTCCATTAAAGTTAAAACAAGTCTCTTCAGGTCTTCTATGTCAGTAGTTTTTTCGATGTTCATGTTGTCAGAGGCAACAGCAACAACAGGATCTTCAGTTGAAGCTCGACTGTTGTTGCCTTCCTTCTTGCTGGTGTTGTTGGTCACATTTCTGCTCTTTGTTGTTGTCAGACATACTTCAGAGCAGGATGTTGTTGACCGAAGACGTCTGGATTTGGTCATTTTGTACAAAACTTGTTCTTACACACAGCGCTCAAATTCAGCTGCTGGTTGTCAGCGCCATGTTGTGACGTCCTCTTGTGTGTGTGTGTGTGTGTGTGTGTGTGTGTGTGTGTGTGTGTGTGTGTGTATGTGTTTGTGTGCGTGTATGTATGTGTTTGTGTGTGTGTGTGTATGTATGTGTTTGTGTGTGTATGTATGTGTTTGTGTGTGTGTGTGTGCGCGCGCGCGCGCGCGTGCGCATGGATATGTGGGTGGATGGGGGTGGTGAGTACAAGTTAGTGCTTTGTTGCGTGCGTGTGTGTAATTAAGTTTGTATGCGTTTTTCTTGTTGCTTTTTTTTTTTTGCAGGATTGTTTTGTTGCTTACTTTTTGTTGTTGAAATTATATATTATTATTAAGATTGTTACTGGCACTACGGTTGTTGTTGTGTGATTAGGCAAACAGTCACTGTGGACAGATTGCTGTGAGAGAGGCAGGAAACGTGATGTGTGCTGACATTTTTCCTGCGTCGAACTTGGACTTCGGGGATGGTCACACACACACACACACACACACACACACACACACACACACACACACACACACAAACACACACACACACACACACACACACACACACACACACTGTTTCGTTTCCTTCTTTTTGACTTTTTGATATTTTTTCATTTTTTATAATAAAGTATGAATTGAAAGTATTTGAATATTGTAACCAGATATAATTCGTTTGATTTTTATTTTATTTTTATTTTATACCACTTTATGTCACAGCAGATTTGTCTGCGTGAAATTCAGGCTGCTCTTCCGGGGCCCTGTTTCACTCTGCTCCATATGTTGAAGACAGCTGATGTTGAGTCGTCTTGAGTGCCTTTTATGTCTTCGTGGAAGGCTCTCATAATACTGAGAAGTTTAGGTGGACACCTTATCTTGGGAAGGATCTTAAAGAGGCCATCCCTACTAACCAAATCAAAAGCCTTTGTGAGGTCTCTGAAGGTAATGAAAAACGGCTGCCTTTACTCCCTATATTCCTCCTGAAGTTGTCTGAGGCAGAAGAATATGTCAATGGTGGATCTGTTAGCACAGAAACCACATTGAGATTCAGGGTAGACTTGTTCTGCAAATACCTGGAGCCTCTTCAGTACTACTCGTGCAAAGACTTTCCTAATGATGCTGAGGAGGGATATGCTGCAATAGTTATTGACATCGCTTCTGTCACCTTTGTTTTTGTATAGTGTGATGATGTTAGTATCCCTCATTTCTTGGGTTAATTCACCTTCAATCCAACAGAGGCATAGGATTTTATGTAACGTGGTGATGAGTGTCTCTTTGAAGCACTTCAGTGCTTTGGCGGGAATACTGTCTTTCCCAGATGCCTTACCAGAGACAAGAGAGTCTAGGGCTTTGCTGAGTTCATCTATGGATGGTTCTCTGTCAAGCTCTTCCAGGTCGGTGCATGTCTCTCCGTTTCTGGTACAGTCATGGTTGGCATGGTTGTCAAGGTGAGAGTCCTGATATGGCCAGTGTGGTCAGCAGGGCTGTAAACAGCGTGATTGGATTGGATTGATTGGCATGACCTGTGAGGGCCAGGGCGTCTGAAATTTGGGCTATGCATCTGGTCAGTTCATTGCGTGCTTTAGTGGCATCCTGCCATGAGATGGAATCTCTTACCTTCAAAAGTTGGTCAGTGCAGAGCATTAAGGCTATGGCAGCTTTTGACAGCGTCTTCTGTGTGTTTGCCATCCGAATATCCGTCTTACTTGTGAAGGGCTTCAGGACAGAAAATAACTTCCTGGTTTGGTTGGGGAACGCCCAAGTATGCACAGTTTTGGGAACAGGGTATTTGGTAAGCTTTTCCCTCAGCTTTCTGTCTGGAAGTTTTGATCCAAATCAGGACTCGAGCAGCTTTGCCAGTTTTTCAGAGACTCGTGGTCCTTTCTCTTCATTGTCATCAAAGGATGATGCCATTTCCGCAAAAATATCGTCATCTTCATTCTCTTTTTTTTTTTTTTTTTTTTTTTTTTTTTGCTGCCTCATCTTCCGTGACGCTCCTGTCCCCACCGCTCCCACGCCGCTCGCTCGGATCTCCCCGCCACAGCTATGCCCAGGTTTGTCATGTCTCATCCTCAGGGGCGGAAGTCCACAGGGAGCTCATCGATATTAGGCCGCCGCGGGGCCACCAGCCAGAGGGGCCCTGCACTTCTGCTGGGTCACTTTGGTGGTGTTCAGTGGTGCCTGTTCTGAGCTAACATACGCAGGACACCACCTACTAAGCCCCCTACTAACGACAGTATTAGCTCAGTCGCGGAGCCAGACTGAGTGAGTCACCCACCCGAGGTGGCGACACCACCACGTCCCTCAAACGACCCCTCCACTCGAACATCCAACCCCGAGGGCTTTGACACAAACTCACCACGGGCACAGAAGCGTATGGGGAAACCGAATCTGAGGTCACCATGAGACCAGAGCAACCGGGCCCACGGAATCAGAGGCAATTTTTTCATTGCATGATGATCGATGAGAATGAGGATGATGTAATGATGCTGCTGTGGAGGTGCATATGCTTGGAGACTACTTGACAGGGCTGTACTCTACGCTTACTATCATAATATATCCCGGCGTCAACCGGGCCCGAGAGATACAGACACCTGCAGTGTTGGTCAGGTAATTTGAGCAACACTCTCAAAGTCGCATCCGTAAAGTGGATGAAGCTCGACTGTGCGGTCCCAGTCTCCCCATTGAGCCCACAGCACACTCACTCTGGGTAGGAGCTGACCGGAGCCCGAAAAATCCCTATGACTCATGGGATTCGAACCCGCGACCTTTCAGTCCGGAATCCAAGGCGCTAACCACTGCGCCATGGCGGCTGGTGTCATCTTCATTCTCTGTAGCATCTGCAATAAGTTCTTTGTTCAGCTCCTCTTCCTTCTCATCAGAAACATTGTTGGTGACAGTTTCTAAATCACTGCATGCCTTCTTTCATTTCCCTTCATTTTCAGTAAGGGGTTATCTGCGTCAGTGCTAATTTTTCTCTTCTTAGAGTGTGGTGCATTTCTTTCAAAATTATCCATTCTTTTGGAAAGGTTTTGAATTGTTGAGAAAATGTCCAAGAGAAATGGCTCCTTTTCAGCAGTAATTCAGCAGAAGTGACAGCTTGTGGTTCTTCTTCATATGATCCTGAATCCATAACTAATTCCTGGTCACTAAAGTAAACAGCGTGGATCTTCATAATCTTTTTTTTTTTTATTATTATTCAAGAACACTATTCCACAAAACACAGATTTCACAGGCACTACAAAAAGCAGGTGATGATAAAAACAGTTTTAAACACAACATTTAAAACAAGCCAAGAAAAGCAAGGTCTAGAAAACTATATTATAGCTAATGCTCAGATTCCTGATAGTGATGGGCATTGCCGACACAGCGAGAGGCGATGTGATAACGTCTGGACAGTAGCTGACACAGCAAGAGGCGATGTGATAAATGTCTGGACAGTAGCTCGGCTAGGCACCGACAGCGGGGGCTGTGCAGGGTTCTCATGTGATTATAGTGGAGGGATATTTTTTATTTTATTTTATTTATGTTATCTATTCTTTCATATCGAGGATAATGGAATAAACACTCATGTGCTTTTAAATTGAATACAGGAAATGAGCAAGAACATTGAATATGAAAATGATAAAAATAACACTAATAATACTGATTTTTAATACCATTTTCACCATCCATCATTACCGCTACCATAACAAAGTTGATGCTCACTTTGACAGAGAAAGAGACCTGTGTATTGGAGATATCCCCTGGAGGAGGACTTAAAGTGGAAAAAGTGTCCACACTGATCATAGCAAACAACGTTGTCACCTTTCCCCTGGGCTCCAAAGACAAGGTCAAGGTCGCAGTGGCCAGTGACCCCCAGGAGCTAAAGACAGGTGAGTATCCTTGTGTCTGAGTGGGGAGAGAGCGTTGTCAGGGGCGCCACACTGTTTATGTCATTGATGTGTTGACACTTCACTGTTTTATGGTAGCCTCTGGACATATCCATGATAACAGTGAGGTCATGATGTGCCAATCTGTCCTCAACTGTATTCAAAGCCACCACTGAAACACCATTTTAAGGGGTATTTTCCCCTTGAGTTGCCATCAGTGTCGACTCCATTCTCCAAAAGTCCTTCAGATGAAACTATAAACCGAAGTCCTGTGTACAAACACGCATACATTTATAGCACTATAGCCTGTTTTACCTTTTGGAAGAGTAAGCCATGTGTGCCAGTGAGACTAGAGGGTAAAGAAAAGACGTTAGAACTCAGGCACTCCACAACTCAAAGGAATGACGTGAGGCCCTGCAGGGGTGCTATGGTAACATAATTTATTTTATCTATCAACAACACACACCTGAAACAAACATAAAATGTAGAAAACGACTCTATCCATATTTGATTGAGAGGTTGTTATTGTGGAAGGGTGTCGCATCGTCTGCAGGGTGCTGAGAAAGGGGGTGGTGAGGATTGAGGGGGTTGGGGTGAGGGTGGTAGAGTTCCATTGTCAGGCTGGTTATAGTTGTTTTTTTTTATTTTATTTTCAGAGTGAATTTCCAGGTCGATTCTGTTTGCTTTTTTTAAAGAGTGTTCTTTCTAGATTTTTTAAAAATACTTTAAGTGTGCGTTTTCATTGCTGATTGATTTGTTTAGTGTGCGTTCCTAGGTTGATTTATACACATATAGATATATAATTATTGCGTTTCCATTGCTGATTGATTGGTTTAGTGTGCGTTTCTAGGTTGATTTATATATATATATACATATATATATATATATATATATAATATATATAATTTATTATAATTATATTTATATGTGTTTATACATCACGTCCTCATGTTCTGTCCCGTAGCCCTGCAGACCGTGGGGGCACCACTGAAGATTTTGCAACCAGCTTCCTCCCCTCCTCACTGTTCTGTTTGAATGGGAGAGGAGGACTGTGTTAGTGGTGTGAATCAAGGCTACACAATATCACCACCACATCAAAGCAATAAGCAAAGAAAGAATGCAATGGAAAGTAGAACCACAATGAAATGCAAGATGAGGTCTTTGGGGGGAGGGGGCGGGGATGTCAAAAATACTTAAAGCTTCCCATGAAAGTCATGTTACTAAATAAAATTGACTGACAAGACACATACATTGGTAAAAATCATTTGGTTGAGAGAACTGATGGCTTGATTTGTGCTTTGTCACTGGGGCATCGGAAAAACATGATCTTCCGCCAGTTGACAGATTACCCCCTGGTACAGTGTTCTGTCGCCAAAATAAGGGAAAAGCTGAATGGCTGGTTTACATGTCAGCCAAGTATATCAGCCCGTAGTACAGTGTTCTGTGCCAAAATAAGGGAAAAGCTGAATGGCTGATTAACATGTCAGTCAAGACAGAGTAAAGCAAAACACTTGCACTAAAATAAGGTAAGACTATTTACTTTTCGTTCTTGATCAGTTTTGATCGGGGACTGGATGTAAAAACACACACACACAAAAAAAACACAAAAGTGCTTATTCATTATCATCGAAATGAAAGAATTTGACATGATGTGATTGTTGTTGGAGGTGGTGTTGTTTGTTGGTGGTGATAGTGGTGATTGTGGAGTCAAACTTACTTTAATCAATCTTCTCATTTATAAGTGCAAATACAACACTGACTGGCATATCATTGATAGGAATCTTTAATCTTGAAGAAGAAAAAACTGAGAAGAAAGTTATGTATCATGATTATGTGTTTGAACATTCCAAGATAACTTCAAATAACTAACACACACACACACACACCAACCGCACACGCACACACACACACACACACACAACGCACAGTGCTTCAAATCGATGTATGTATGTATAGATACTGAGGGGGAACAAATTAAAACTAAAAGTTATTACAATGCAAACACAAGTACTTTCTATAGCATGAAGGCAGGAACACACACCCACACCCACCCACTTACCAACACATACACTCCCATGCACACACGCGTATGAGTTTGCATGCTTACTTTTAATGATGCACACAGGCGCTTATGTATATATATATATATATATATATATATATATATATATATATATATATATATATATATATATATATATATATATGTATATAGATAGATAGATAGATAGATAGATAGATAGATAGATAGATAGATAGATAGATATATAGATGTGTGTGTGTGTGTGTGTGTGTGTGTGTGTGTGTGTGTGTGTGTGTGTGTGTGTGTGTGTGTGTTGTGTGTCTGTGTGACAAAGAAAGAAAACAAACAAGTTGTGAAAGTTCAAGTCTCAACGTTGGTTTATGAACCTTCCTCAGAGATGTTTTCTGAAAGACATACACAAACACAGCCAGACTATCAACTGCGGGAATGGAAGCTGCCAAAGGCATCTAGATAGATACAAGATATGGAGTGACTAGCTATATTTACTATTTATCAAAATATGTAGAATATAATCACACCTATTTTTACATAAGACGAGAGCAAACAAGAGGTAGGTCTATATACCTTGATGAACTATAGAAGTGGAAGACTGGGTGAGGGGGAGCAAGTGAAAAAGAAAATACAGAGGTAAAAAAAAAGTGAACATGATAAAATGAGTATCACTACAAGACACTTAAGCGGGCACACTTGTGCACTAGCACACACACACACACACACACACACCACACACACACACACACACACACACGCGTGCGCGCGCGCGCGCACTCACGCATGCACGCACACATACGCACACACACAAATAAAAATAAGATAGTATTTTAAAACTTTAAAAAATTAAGAAATTTTTTTGGAATGCAGGCAGAAAGAGAAACAGAAAACTACGTAGGGAGGAAGAGAAAGAGAGGCGGACAAACAGACAAGCAAAGAGAGTAATGCCAGACACAGAGGGGAAATGGTAACATACAACTTGCAGAATATTTACTTTTGCTAACCATGCTCACCTGACCTTCACCCCCACAGACATCTATAATCAAAGCCATCTGTACTTAAACAAAAAACACAACCATCAGGTCTCTGGCTACTATATATATAGACACATCATACACGCCACCATCACCACCATCACCATCAAGGCTATCAACACCACCTATCCACCCCTCCCCCCCACACACACACACACCAAAACGGGCTACCCACTAACCTCCATTTGTGCTGCTCACCGTACACACCATGCAAAAAACGGCACAGAGACGCCACAAGCTTTTGCGTAATGGTATACGTCATATTCAAAATGACGACAAAAAACAAACCCGTCATGATGACGTAAAAGACTATGCATCGGTGGTCTAGAGATAACGCGCCTGACTAGAAAGCGAAAAGACCCGGTGGGTGTCTGCGGGTTCGAATCTCGTTTGGGCCCAAAACTTTTTCCCCCTCCACTAAAACCATGAGGGGTGGTCTGGGTGCTAGTCTTTTGGGTGAGACGATAAACCGAAGTCCCATGTGTTACACATCGTTATTCAGCGCACGTAAAAGAACCTACGGCAACAAGAGGGTTGTCCCTGGCAACATTCTGTAGAAAAAAGCCACTCTATTAGGGAAACAAATACAACTGCAGACAGGAAAAAGAAAAAAAAAGTAATGGGTAGGCACTGCACTTGTGGCGACGCGCTCTTAATCTTCCCGGGGGAAAAGCAGCCCGAATTTCACGCAGAGAAATCTGCTGTGACATAAAGTTGTAGATATAAACATAAAATAACTAAACCAGTGTTTTCGTTGGTGTTGGATCTGTGCAAGTAGAACCGTGTTTCTAAAGGTGTTCTTTGTTTCTCCCCCATATTGTTTGAAGGGGCAGCAGATGCCGCGGTAGAGAAGGTACACCGGGTTTTATGTATCACAAAACATTCTCTGTCGAATGGGGGGGGGGAGGGGGGGGGAGAGAGGAGGGAACATGAGGAGAGTGAGAAGGGAGATGGGGGAAGGGGGAATGGAGGAGGAGAGGGAGGAAGGGGGTGGCGTTGAGAGGGGAGAGTAGAGAGGTGGAGAGAGGGGCAGAGGGAGAGAGATTGATTGATTGATTGATTGATTGAATTTTATTTTCAGAAGGTGAAGGAGTAAGCATGACAATTGCTTTTTTACATCCAGCCTTCTATAATGATACAAACTAGTAAAAGCAAACTAATAACAAGAAAATGGAGAAAAAACACAAAAAAAACATAGCATAATTCTGTTTGTAACAACCAATTATGTAACTTAATACTTAGAGAGAGAGAGAGAGAGAGAGAGAGAGAGAGAGAGAGAAGAGAGAGAGAGAGAGAGAGATTTATGATTATGATTGATTTATGATTTATTCTTTTACATCGAGGATAATGGAATAAGCACTCTTATGCTTTTTTTTACATCCAGTCCCGTGTGTATGCAGTTTTATAAATGTCATCTGTTCCCACCGGCACACGATGGCCTACTCTTACGAAAAGCGGAACAGGATTTAACGTGTGCGCAAGATATTCTGCATGCTTTCGCACACGGGGCCTCGGTTTAAAGTCTCATCCTGAGAGAGAGAGAGAGAGAGAGAGAGAGAGAGAGAGAGAGAGAGAGAGAGAGAGAGAGAGAGAGAGAGAGAGAGAGTTGATTTGATTTGATTTGATTTGATTTATTCTTTTATATCGAGGATAATGGGATAAGCACTCTTGTGCTTTTTTACATCGAGAGAGAGAGAGAGAGAGAGAGAGAGAGAGAGAGAGAGAGAGAGAGAGAGAGAGGAGAGAGAGAGAGAGAGGAGATTTGATTTATTATTTTATATCGAGGATAATAGGATAAGCACTCTTGGGCTTTTTTACATCGAGAGAGAGAGAGACAGACAGACAGAGAGACAGACAGACAGAGACAGACAGACAAAAAGGTGCACATGCAACCCATCTCTTGTGCACATACTCTACACTTGCAAACACCCAGTCATTCACAAACAGAACTTTGAAAAAGAACTTGCTCAAATTTTGTTTTTATTCCTGGTCTTATTTCTGAGTTGTGTTACTTTTGATCAATTTTTCACACCATTCTCCAGTCATTCTAAATTATATAAAACTATTTTACTACAGCTGCCAGCGGCTACCCAACCTTAACTCCAGCTTCTTTTTGGCTGAAGGGGGAGCCAGGCTTTTCCCAGTGCTCTGACCAGCAGTGACACAATGACCAACCCTTTAACATTTGTTTGCTTGTCAATTCTCACGTCATCATTTGACATACCTGGGACCACAAAAACATGTTCATTCCAATCTGCTTTTACAACACACAAGTGACAAAAAGCTTAATTCTAGCCATGTTATCTGTACAGCCAGAAAACACACAGTTACCCTAAATATGATTTTAATATGCTTTTAAAACACATAAGTTATATAAAGCTTAATTTCAGCCATGTTATCTTTACAGCCAGAACTTTTAATATCATGTCAATATGCTTTTAAAACACAGAAGTGACAAAATACTTAATTCCAGCCATGTTATCTTTACAGCCATAAACACCCCAAATAAACAACTGCAATTACATCATTTTGTAAGTTTTCAAGAAGACGGAGTTGTACAAAGCTTTATTTTTCTCATGAAAGTCAGTTGGTAGTCAAGTGCCAGTGGTGTGTGCTGACCACATGATTTCTAAACTTTAAAAAAATATCAATTTTGTATGGGGGTTTTATGAAATAATGGGAAAATGGAAGGTTTGCTTGTCATAAAAAAAAGAATCTTGTTGGTACTCTTAAAAAAAGCAACATTTTCATCACTCATTCAGATGGACAAGTTTGGAATTTATCTCAATTATGATAACAATAATTCAATTGTGATGCAGTTTCATCCACACCATCGTGCATAAATTATACAGTTGAGATTCTAGAACATGTTTCACTGCACATGAGGCAAAAATCATTTTTGGTTTTGTCTTTTTTGCAATAAAATGTACTAATACAGCAAGGAAACCACTGATAATTCTTGCAACCTAAAGGCAAAACAACCAACAAAAAAACAAAAAAATGAGCAAAAAACCCAACTTAACATGCTACTGACAAATGGGGATTTCCAATTCACCATTCAATGGGAGAAAAAGTATCTGCTATGCTTCTTTGGCCCCCAAATGGTTTTCTTCTAACACAATTGGTAAAACAACAAACATGAAAGCTTGTTAAAATGTTCATAGTTTTAAAAAATCAAAACATTGTATTTTCAAAGTGACAAATCAATATTCTCTTTTTCTTCATCATTTATAAAAATAAAAAAAACCATGGCAAACTTTTTAAAAGTCAAAATTTGATTACAGCTGCAAATCCAGCAATTTTACAGAGATTTCTTTAAATCCACACACACACACACACACACACACACACACACACACACACACACACACACACACACACACACACACACAGAGAACTTGATTTGCAATAACTTGAAAATGAATGGCAATGAATAAATTTCTTAGTCTGATTCCTACTTTATCAAAGGCCAGAACATTCCTAGATTTCATTTTTGTAATGGTATTTAAATCGACAATAAAAAACAAAAATAAAAAAAAACACAAAAAAGCAAACACCAACTACACATCAAGGGACAACTACACTATAGCATGAAATATTTCAGATATATAAATTTTTTATAAGCTGTATTGGTGTAAAATCTGTTATCTGCTAGGGCAGAATCAGTACACAGATCTGCCACCAATACACTAACATCATTTCAATAGAAGGCAAGCATAGACCCTGGTCCCTTTTATACTACATTGGATGTCATTTTTTAAAAAAAAGGAAAAAAAGAAATACACTTTCACCCAGATAATTATACCTCACACACCACTGTATTTAAACTAAATCACCCTACCAGTATTAAAGGCTATCTCAGGACAAGGTTTTTTCAACTGCCGTTTCATTAAACCAAACTCCTGTTAATACTTTTTTAAAAATTAAGAAATAGATTGTATTTCTTGGTATTCAATCTCATTAAAAAGAAAAAATGCCTTATTATATTTCTTTAAATCAATCTAAATAAAAAGAAGAAAATATGCTATGGATTTCATTCTTTAAAAAAACATCGAAAGTATATTACTGTATTTCGTGCATTCAATCTCATTGTAAAAAAAAACAACAACAGAAAAATACATTATTGCATTCAGTTTCATAAATTAAAAAGGACAAAAAGCATACTATTGTTCCCCTTGCATTCATTTTCATAAAAACAGGAAAATATACTATTGCATTTCTTGTTTGTAATCAATTTCATTATTTAAAAAAAGATAAAAAATGTTTTACTGTATTCCTTGCTACAATTTCATTCTTTGAAAAAAGGAAACATTTTTTGCTGTATTTCTTGCATTCAATTTCATAATAAAAAAAGACTACTTTTGTTTCTTGCAGTAAATTTCATTTAAAAACAAAACAATGTACCATTATGTTTCTTGCCTTCAATTTATATATATATATATATATATATATATATATATATATATATATATATATATATATATATATATATATATATATATATATATATAGTACTTCTTGCATACAATTTCATTTAAAAAAAAAGAATGTACTATTGTATTTCTTGCCTTCCATATAAAAAAAAAATACTGTTGTACTTCTTGTACTCAAACAAATGAAAAAAAAAAATACTGTCATGTTTCTTGCAATCAAATTGATTATTGAAATAAAACAAAGAATATTATATTGTTTTTCTTGCAATTAATTTCATTATTTAAAAAACAAAAACGAAATTAATATACTATTGTATTTTTTCAACTTCATTACAAAAAAAGGAAAAATACACTTCTGTGTTTCTTGCATTCAATTTCATTAAAAAAGAAATCCAAAAAATATACTACTTTATATCTTGCGTTTAATTTCTTTATAACAAGACTCGAAAAATATACTATTGTGTTTTTTGCATTCAGCAACATTCTTTAAAAAAGCAAAAAACAAACAAAAAATACTATTGTATTTCTTGCATTCAACCTCATAAAAAATGAAAAATATAGGGAAAAAAAAACCCTCTCCATCTCTGTCTCTGTCTTTCTCTCATAAAAATAGAAAAAAAAGAATCTTAGATCTGGACATTGATTACCATTCCTTCTAAATATTCCTATAACCCTCCTCCTTACCTAAAAAAAAACCTAAAAGAAAACCACCCATCTGTCAAACATTGATGCAAATACTAGCATGCACATGTGCTTACACACATGTCCTTATGTCCATCTCTTACACGCTACACCACTGTCAGTATTCCTTTCAATTCTGAAAACCTCCATTTACAAATAACATGCAATCACATTTCTTCATTTATCTTCACAGAAAGTATATAACAAATTCTACAACAGTCTGAAAATACGATTTTTGCCTCCTAATAAATTTTTTATTAAAAAAAACAACTTTGCCATCCTTGTGATATTCATAAGACAAGGTCATTTTTTTTCTCTGACCCTGTCTTTGAATCAATGTAAAAAAAAAAAAAAAAAGGAAGACACCAGTGGTCAACCAAAACAAGAAACATTCAAAACTAGCCATTGTATACAATCAAACAAGGAAATCACTTATGATAATTGCAACCAAAAAGCAAAAAAATATTCCCATCAAAAGAACCAACAAAAAAAACAAGCAAAAAACACAGCATGCTACTGACAAATGTTTCCAAATCACCATTTGGTGAGAGGAAAATCAATATCTGTCATCCTTCTTTGACCAAAAATGATTTTCTTCTACCAAAATTATATGTAAAATGTTGTTAAAATATATACAGAATTTTAAAAAATCAAAATATTGTAATTTCAAAGTAATATTTCAATACATCCTTTTTCCATCATTTAAATAAAAAAGGCAATGCCAACAGCTGTGAAGCCAGCAAATTTACAGAGATTTGTTTTAAACCACACACACACACACACACACACACACACACACACACACACACACACACACACACACACACACACACACACTTGACAGACTACTACACTACAGCATGAAATCTTTCAGATACACTCATTCTTCATAAGCTGTATTGGTGTAAAATCTGTTATCAATCTGCTAGTGTAGAATCAGTACACAGATCTGCCACCAATACACACTAACCTCATTTCAATACAAAGGCAAGCATAGAACCTTGTCCCTTTTATACTACATTGGATGCTATTTCAAAAAAAAAAAGGAAAAGAAAAAGAGAAAAAAGAAACTTTCTCCCACATATACTTCACAGACCACTGTACAAAGTAAATTCCCCTTGCCAATGGCAAAGGCTATCAGCAGGACTAGATTCTTTTTCAAACATTTCATCTTGCCAAGACTTAAAAATGAAAATAAAGAATGAGATTGTATTTCTAGCAGTCAATCTCATAAAAAGGCCACATCCAAAAGATACTGTTTTATTTTTTGCATTTAATCTCATTTATATAAAAAAAAACCTTGTTATATTTCTTTCATTCAATCTTTTTTTTTTTTTTTTTAAACCGAAAAACATGCCATGGTATTTCTTCCCTTCAATTTCTTTTCTAAAAAGAAAAAAAGAAAAAAATATATATACACTTCTTATATTCAAATTCACTGGAAAAAAAACCAACAGAAAAATATAGTATTGTGTTAATTATGTAAAAAAAGAAAAACATAATATTGTTACTTGCCTTCAATTTCATGAAAAAAATAAAACATGAACTACTGTAATTCTTGATTTCAATTTCATTATGAATAAAACAAAACTATATACTATTGTATATTTTCCATTCAATTTCATTATCTAAAAAAAAATTACTACTGTATTTCATGCATTCAATTTCTTTCTTTAAAAACAGCACAGATCATACTTTGTATTTCTTGCAGTAAATTTCATTAATAAAAAAACCAACCCCAAGCAATATACTATAAACAAATCTGCCACCAATTCACACTAACCTCATTTCAATACAAAGGCAGGCATAGAATCTGGTCCCTTTTATACTACATTGAATGCTACTTCAAAAAAAAAGGAAAAGAAAAAAGAAAACAGAAAAAAAGAGACTTTCTCCCACATGTAATTCACACACCACTATATAAACTAAATCACCCCTGTCAATATCAAAGGCTATCAGTAGACCTAGATTTTTTTTTTTTCAAATGTCACTTCATTAAAGCAAAATCTTGCCAAGACTTTAAAATAATAGAATTTGATTGTATTTCCTTCATTCAATCTCATAAAAGAAACACTGGAAAAATATACTAATTTTTGTGTGAGCATATAATCTCATAAAAATGAAAATGGAGAATACTTGATCATATTTCTTTCAATCAATCTACTTGAAGACCCCCCAAAAAATATGCTATCCTACTTCCTTCATTCAATTTTATTCTAAAAAAAACAACAACAAAAATATGCTACTATTATTTCTGCATTCAATTTCATTGAAAAAACCTCCCTGAAAAATATACTAGTGTATTTCTTGCATTCAATTTCATTAAAAAAAAATACTATCATTTCTCATGGATTCAATTTAATCAACCCCCCCCCACCCCCCCAAGAATACATTTTTTGCATTCCTTGTATTCAATTTTAATATAGAAAACAACGAAAATATTTTTTGCATTCAATTTCATTCTTTGAAAAACCAAACAATTTACTACTGTATTTCTTGCATTCAATTTCATATTCGAAAAAACAAAATACAAAAATAATACTTTGTATTTCTTGCAGTCAATTTCATTATAAGAAAAAACAACAACAAACATACTATTATGTTTCTTGCATTCAATTCATTAAAAAAAAGGTATTTCTTGCATTCAATTTCATTTTTAAAAAACCCAATTACTTCATGCATTCAATTTTGTTATCCAAAAAATATACTAATTGTATTTTTTACATTCAATTTCATTATACTTTTTTCTAATAGCATTGTACTTATTGTATTCAAACAAATGAAGAAACTTCCATATTTCTGGCATTCAATTTCATGTTTGAAAAGCAAACAACAAAAAATACACTATTGTTTTTCTGGCAATTAATTTCATTATTTAAAAAGAAAACAACAAAATATATACCACCATTGTTTTTTTGAATTATTACTATTAATTTTTTTAATTTAAAAAACGACAACTACACTATTGTATTTCTTGTGTTCAATTTCATTGTAAAAATAAAATTAAAAAATTAAATAATTATTGTATTTCTTGCATTCAGTTTCATTATAAATAAAAAACTATTGTATTTCATGCATTCAGTAACCTAAAAAAAAATAAAAAATAAAAAAAACTTTTGTATTTCTTGCATTCAACCTAATAAAAAAAAGAAAAAAATACTCTGTGAAGAAAAACAACACAAAACACACCATCTTTCCATCTCTCTCTCTCTCTCTCCTCTCTCTCTCTCTCTCTCTCTCTCTCTCTCTCTCTCTCTCTGGTACACACACAAAACATTTTTGAATGTCAACATGGATGACTATTCCTCCTAAAAATTCCTATAATCATCCTCCTCCTTCCTCCCTTCCTCTCCTATGATAACTAAAAGAACTACCCATCTGTCAAACATTTTTATGCAAACACTAGCATGGACATGTGCATACATACATGCCCTCATGTCTATCTCTTACCCACTACCACACAGACAGTCTTCCTTTCAATTCTGAAAAAGCCTCCATTTTTAAAAGTACAGACATGCAATCACATTTCTCTATCTTCACAGAAAATGTATGACAAATTTTACAACAGTCTGTAAACATGACTTTTACCTCCTGCATAAAACAAAAACAAAACAAAACAAAACTTTAAAATGTATAACATAAATTTTACAACAGTCTGTAAACATGACTTTTACCTTCTGCATAAAACAAAAACAAAACAAAAAACAAAACTTTAAAATGTATAACATAAATTTTACAACAGTCTGTAAACATGACTTTTACCTCCTGCATAAAACAAAAACTAAACAAAACAAAACTTTAAAATGTATAACAAATTTTACAACAGTCTGTAAACATGACTTTTACCTCCTGCATAAAACAAAAACAAAACAAAAAACAAAACTTTAAAATGTATAACAAAAATTTTACCTCCTGCATAAAACAAAAACAAAACAAAACAAAACTTTAAAATGTATAACATAAATTTTACAACAGTCTGTAAACATGACTTTTACCTCCTGCATAAAACAAAAACAAAACAAAACAAAACTTTAAAATGTATAACATAAATTTTACAACAGTCTGTAAACATGACTTTTACCTCCTGCATAAAACAAAAACTAAAAAACTTCAAAATGTATAACATAAATTTTACAACAGTCTGTAAACATGACTTTTACCTCCTGCATAAAACAAAATTCAAAACAAAAAACTTTAAAATGTATAACATAAATTTTACAACAGTCTGCAAATATGACTTTTACCTCCTGCATAAAACAAAAACAAAACAAAACAAAACTTTAAAATGTATAACATAAATTTTACAACAGTCTGTAAACATGACTTTTACCTCCTGCATAAAACAAAAACAAAACAAAACAAAACTTTAAAATGTATAACATAAATTTTACAACAGTCTGTAAACATGACTTTTACCTCCTGCATAAAACAAAAACAAAACAAAACAAAACTTTAAAATGTATAACATAAATTTTACAACAGTCTGTAAACATGACTTTTACCTCCTGCATAAAACAAAAACAAAACAAAACAAAACTTTAAAATGTATAACATAAATTTTACAACAGTCTGTAAACATGACTTTTACCTCCTGCATAAAATAAAACAAACCAAACCAAACTTTGCCATTCTGTTGAAAGTCATAGGACCATGTCATTTTTCCTGACACTGTCTCTGAATCAATATAAAGAAAAAGATTAAAAAAAACAAAAAAACAAAACAAAACCTAAGCCAGCAGTTGACCGGCCATACACCAAACATTCAAAACTAACAAGTACCAATCCTCGTGTACTAATACAGCAAGGAAACCACTGATAATACTTGCAACCTAAAAGCAAAACAGAAAATCCACACCATGACCAAAAAAAAAAAAAAAAGCAACCCCCCCCCCCCCCCAACAAAATAATTACTGATAAATGGGGTTTCCAATTCATTTCATCCGATGAAAGTCAATATCTGTCATCCTTCTTTCGCCAAAAATAGTTTTCTTCTACCAGAATTGGTAAAACAACAAATGTGAAAGGTTGTTAAACAAAATGTACACAGAATTGTGAAAACAATCAATACATTGTAATTTCAAAGTGACATTTCAGTACTTCCTTTTTCTCCATCATAAAAAGGTAGGCTATTTTTAAAGTCAAAATTTAATTACAGCTGCAAATCCAGCAATTCTCCATAAATTTCTTTAAAACCACACACACAGAAACCTTGATTTGCCGTAACTTGAAAATGAATTTGGCAATAAATAATTTCTGATTCAGATTCCTGCCTTTATGAAAGGCCAGTACATGACCAGATTTCATTTTTGTAATGATATTTAAATCAACTATCAAAAAAAAGAAAGCACCCCCCCCCCCCCCACACACACACACACCACACAGCACAGCCACACACACACACACACACACACACACACACCACACACACACACACACACACACACACACACACACACACACACACACACACAACAAATTAGGGATTACATAACTATAGCATGAAATCGGCCAGATACATTAATTTTTCATAAGCTGTATTAGTGTAAAATCTGCTATGGATCTGCTAGCAGATAACCAATACACAGATCTGCCACCAATACACACTAACATCATTTCAATACAAAGGCAAGCATAGAACCTGGTCCCTTTTATACTACATTAACATTGGATGCCAGTTTAAAAGTATATATATATATATTTTCTCTCACATATACTTCACACACCACTGTATAAACTAAATCATCCCTGTCAGTATTAAAGGCTATCCCAAGACTTTTTTTTTTCAAATGTTAGTTTCATTAAACCAAAATCTTGCCAAGACTATAAAAAAAAAAGAATTAGACCGTCTTTCTTGCATTCAATATCATAAAAAACACCAAAAATGTATTATTGTATTTCTTGCATTTAATCTCATTGAAAAAAAAAGACAAATACTTGACTATATTTCTTTCATTCAATCTAATGAACAAAAACAAAAAAATATGCTGTTGATTTCATTAAAAAAAAAACACCAAACAAACAACAAAAATATAGTACTGTTTTTCTTACATTCAATTTCATTGTTTAAAAAAAAAGACAGAAAAATACACCACAGTATTTATTGCATTTAATTGCATTTCAAAAATAAATGATAAAAATACTGTTTCTCTTGCATTCAGTTTCATAAAAAAACAGAAAAAATGCTATTGTATTTCTTGCATTCAATTTCATTATCTAAAAAAAGAAAAATATATTGTATTGTATTTCTTGCATTAAATTTTTTTTTTAAAGAAAATTTTTCCTTCTGTGATTCTTGCATTCAATTTCATAATTTTAAAAAAAACTGTGTAATTCTTGTAATCAATTTCATTATTGAAAGTGAAACAATATACTATTACATTTCTTGCATTCAGTTTCAGCATTTAATAAAAGAAAAATATACTCGATTCTGTTTCTTGCATTCAATTTCATTATTAAAAAAAGCAACAACATGTATACTACTATCTCTTGCATTCAATTTCATTATTAAAAAAATATATATATATACTACTGTATGTCTTGCATTCTATTTCATTATGAAAAATGAAAATATACTGTTCTACTTCTTGTATTCAAACAAATGGAAAAGTATACTATCATATTTCCTGCATTCAATTTCATTATTTATTATATAAAAAAATAAATTTAAACCCCGAAAAATATACTATTTCTTGCAATTAATTTCATTGTTTAAAAAAAGCAACAACAAAAAAGATACTGTTGTTTTATCATATTTTTCATTCAATTTCATTATTAAAAAAAAACACGAAAAGTACACTATTGTATTTCCTACATTCAATTTGATTATTAAAAAATCCAAAAAACATACCATTGCATTTCTTGCAATCAATTTCAGTGTTAAAAAACAACAACCTCACAATAACAGATATACTATTGCATTTCTTGCATTCAGTAACATTCTTTGCAACAAAAAAACAGGGAAAATATACTATTTTATATCTTGCATTCAACCTCATAAAAAAAACCCAAAAAAACCTATAGGATGTAAAGAAAAACTGCACAAAACACACCACTCTCTCTCTCTCTCTCTCTCTCTCTCTCTCTCTCTCTCTCTCTCTCTCTCCTCTCTCTCTCTCTCTCTCTCTCTCTCAAACATTTTTGAATGTGAACATGGATGGCCATTACTCCTAAACATTCCTATAACCCCCTCCTTCTCCTTCCTCCTCCTCCTCACCTAAGATAAAGAATCACCCATCTGTCCAAATATGTTTATGCAAACCTAGCATGCACATGCTCATACACACATGTACTCATGTCCATCTTTTACCCACTACCACACTGACAGTATTCCTTTCAATTCTAAAAACCTCCATTTACAAACTACAAACATCCTATCACATTTCCTCATTTATCTTCACAGAAACTGTATAACAAATTCTACAACAGTCTGTAAATAAACTTTTGCATCCTGGATATATATCTTTTTTTAAACTTTGCCATTCTTGGAAAGAGGACCATGTCATTTTTCTCTGACAGGTCTCTGAATCAATGTGCAGAAAAAGATTTTAAAAAACAAAAAAGAAAAAACAAAAAGAAACCTATGACACGACCACCATACACCAAACATTAAAAACTAACAAGTAGCAATCATTGTGTACTAAAACAGAAGGAAACCACTGATAATAATTGCAACCTAGGCACAAAAAAAAATCCCCACCAAAACAACCACCTCCCCCCCCCCCCCCCCCCCCAAAAAAAAAAAGGAAAACAAAAAAACAAGCAAAACCTACAACATAACATGCTACTGACAGAAATTTTGGTTTCCAGTTCATCATTTCATGGGAGGAAAATCAACATCTGTCATCCTCTTTGGCCAAAAATGGGTTCCTTCTATCAGAATTGGTGAAACAACAAATGTCTAAGGTTGTTAAAATATACACATGGTTTTTTTTTTAAATCAAAGCATTGTACTTTCAAAGTGATATTTCAGTACTTCCCCTTTGACCATCATTTTAAAAAAAAATTAGCAATTATTTTAAAGTCGAAATTTGATTACAGCTGCAAATCCAGCAATTTTGCAGAGATTTCTTTAAAACTACGCACACAGAGAAAACTTGATTTGCCATAATGTGAAAATGAATTTGGCAATAAATGATTTCTGATTCTGACTCCTGTCTTTATCAAAGGCCAGTACATGACTAAATTTCATTTATGTAGTGGTACTTAAAGTGACTATCAAAAAAGGAAAGCACCCCCCCCCCCCCCAACACACACACAGAGTAAAGGACTACTACACTATAGCATGAAATCTTTCAGATACATTAATTTTTCATAAGCTATGTATTGGTGTAAAATCTGCTATGGATCTGCTAGCAGATAACCAATACACAGATCTGCCACCAATACACACTAATTCATTTCAATACAAAGGCAAGCATAGAGCCTGGTCCCTTTTATACTACATGGATGCCATTTCAAAAACAAGAAAAGGAAAAAAAAAAAAAAAGTCACTTTCTCCCACATATACTTCACACACCACTGTATAAATAAATCAGCCCTACCAATACCATAGGCTATGTATGACTAGATTTTTTTTCAAATGTCATTTAATCAAACCCTAAATCTTGCGACACTTTGAAAAAATAAGAATTAAATTGTATTTCTAGCATTTACTCTCTTAGAAAAACACTGAAAATATACTAGATCTACTGTATTCTTGCATTCAATCTTATACAAAAATGAAAAAAGAATTATATTTCTTGCAATCAATCATTTTTAAAAAATATGCTGCCCTCTTTCTTCCATTCAATTTATTCTATAAAAAAAACCCACCCAAACAACAAAAATAGATTACTTTATTTCTCGATGTCAATTTCATAGTAAAAAAAACAACCAGAAAAATATACTTTGTATTTCTTGCTATTAATTTCATCATAAAAAAGAAAAGACATACTTTTGTTTGTCTTGCATTCAATTTCATATATATAAAAACCCAGGAAATTTATATATTGCATTATTTATTCCATTTCATTATTTAAAAAAAATGCTTGTATTTCTTGCATTCAATTCCATCCTTTAGAAAAAAAAAGGACAAACATACTACTGTATTTCTTGCATTCAATTTCATAATTTAAAAAATAGTGCTTTGTATATCTTCCCATCAGTTTCCTTATTAAAAAAAAAAATAGACAGCATATTATATCTCTTGCATCCATTTTCAGTATATAAAAAAGAAAAAAAATGCACTATTGTATTTCTTGTATTCAATTCCATTATAAAAAGCAAAAAATATACTATTGTATTTTTTGCAATCAATTCCATATCCTAAAATAGACCAAAAAACACACTATTGTATTTCTCTGATTCAATTTCATTATTTAAAAAAATATAACAATATGCCATAGTACTTGTACTCAAACAAAAAATATACTATCATATTTCTTATATTCAATTTTCTTATTGAAAAAAAAATGTACAATTGTATTTCTTGCAACTAATTTCATTTTCTAAAAACAAAGTCTTTTTTTTGGAGGGGTGGGGGGGGGGGGGGGTTCGATTTCATTATTATTGAGAATTTGGGAAGGATGACAAAATTTGCCAAAACACGTACTCCAAACTGAATGGATGAAAAGCAAAGGTGTGCTTATTCCCTTTTTCTTGGAAATAAAAGAAATTGAGAGACACACACACACACACACACACACACACACACACACACACACACCCACACACACACACACACACACACACACACCACACACACACAGTGTCTCCTTTTTTCCTTCATACTGACATAAACATACTTTCTACCCCTCTTTTAAACACCCGTCTTATAACACATCCCTTTCTCCCCCTTCCTCCCTCCCTCTCCCCCAACCTATCAACTATATCACTCTGCCATTCCCCATAATAAAGTTATGCATTTGTTTTAATCTTACCGCATGTTTTTGTTTTTTAGATTTAAAAGCTATTTTCCTGAGCTGCTGTCTCCCCCTCCATTTACTTAAGATAACTCTCCATTCCCTATAGGCATTCACAGCATTCAGTCCTCTCTCCTTAAAATTCCCCCAAACCTCTTCACCCCCATCCCCCCCCCCTCCTTCACCAGTTCAATCAAATGTACGCTATCCTCTGGAATTCTCTGCTAGGAATCCCTCATTCTCCTCATGTTTCTGCCTTGTTCCTGTTTCTTTCCCTTACTTTCTCTATTTGCTACCTTCTAGGTCATTGCTACCATTAAAAAAAACAACAACACAATATGATTCTCTCTTTCTAAGCAGAAAATATGCAGTGGCCTACCTCTGTCAGGTACTTAATGCTCACATGAAAAACAGCAATAGCTGTCTTAAGGTACCAGGAAAATGAAAAGTTCCACAACCACCCCCAACCATAGAGACCAAAAATGTTTTTGCCATAGTGTCAGCATGCACCGAAGGATCTACCTGCCATTTGTGTCCACATGAGGGGCCAGGGTTTGAGTAACTGTAAAGGTTAGTTGTTTAAAAGGGTTAAGGTTAGTGTTAAAAGGTTAATATTCGGGAGAGGGTTGCAGTCCCTTGGCTGGTCTGTCGGCATGCATGCATGTGGACACAAAAACAGGTAGACACTATGGCGTGTAGCTTTATACACAATGGTAAAAATCGTTTTTATCACCCATTGAAAACTTAGCATAGCCAGGGAAGCAAAAGAAGTTTTATCAAATTGTTCTAATTACCAGACCTATCAACATCAAAAGTTTCTGTTGAATTTCGGTGTTTGGAATTTTTTTTTTTTTTTTTTGGGGGGGGGGGGGGGGGTATAATAAATTTCCAGTTTTCAGCCAAAGCCATTAAAGATCTTTCATATTTTAATGGCTTTGCTCCATTTTTTTTTAAAAAGAAAGAATTACACCCAAAATAACCCACAGGAGAATTTTGTTTAGAAAAGGGAATACGCAGAAAAAATCTATCAGCTAATCTCCCTCCTTCCGCCTTTTTTCCCCTACCCCTACTGATCCAAACACGTGTATTCTACCTCTCCTCCCAACACCCTTTTCCCTTAAAATACATCTCCTACCAAAAGTTATGTCCCCTCTTTACTACCACCCCCTCCTCCTACACACACACACACACACACACACACACACACACACACACACACACACACACACACACACACACACACACACACACACACACACACACACACCCACCTCACTCACTCCTCACACTCACTCACTCATGCAAGCAGAACACCTTGCGCACACGATAAAAACCTGCTCCCCTTTTCGGTAAGAGTATGCCATTGTGCACCAGTTCGAAAGATAACTAAAATTGAAACAAACTGAATACACAGGGGAAACTGGATGTAAAGCACACGAGCATTTACTCCATTATCCAACAAATAAGAAAAAGAAAATTTAACACTTGCTGATAAATGGGAAAAAAAATCTTTCACTTGAAATTTTAAACTGGTCATTAATTTAACTTCCGTATTTTCTTTATACTGCATGCATTTTCGGAATGATATATCAATGGTAGATCATCCCATAGACTTTTTTCATTATACTGTGAAACTTGATTCTACTATCATAACCTCTCCCTCTCTCTCAAGTACAACAACTACAACTACTACACTACTACTACTACGCTACTGCTACTACTCTACTACTACTACTACTACTACTATGTATCTGTACCCATCATCTATGTTTGAAAAAAAAACACGAAAAACACAGGGGAAAAAACCTACTTCAAAACATTGCAAAATGTTAACTCTTACAAGGTTTGGTAGGACTTCAAAGGATACATAACCCGAAGTTTCCCCCCCCCCCCCCCAAAATTTATCCGGTCATATTTAAAAAAAAAAAAAACAAGAAGACATCACAGATTATCATGTCTTACAAGTAATGTTGAAGGCTAGGGTATATTTTTCTCGACATATGAAGTCTGATTCTTTTTTTAAAAGATGTAAAAAAAAAAAAAAACCACAAAACTTTCCAGTCTTACACGTGACAATGTGGCATGTGCGAACAATACTTTTACCAATATGTTGAAAGATAATAATTTTTTAAAAGTTAACAACAAAGGATGCCACTCCTACGAAAAGCATTATAAACCATTTGAGTCCTGGTTGATTAAAAAAACACCCCATAACAAAGAATTAGTAATTCTTTCTACTGTCTTTCGAGCAGAAATATGGAGATAATGAGCTTTGACTTCCACTATCCATTACTTCAAATTAAAAAAAAAAAGTATCAAAATGCACTAAAGAGCATTACAAATCCTACACGTATGAACAAAGAACGTTCATTCTGGTGTATATTACTTTAAGTGGAAAGCCTAAAACGTTGAAGTCTACTACAAAGAGTATTTTCTTTGGAAAAAAAACAACGATTTAAAAAAAATAATCATTCTGCTGGTTCCCCTGTGTCAGCGAGACATATTCAAACAAGAGTTGCTTTCCTTTAGCCAATCATTTAATTTGAGTTGGGGAAAAGGCACAAAAACAAAATCCATACAAAAACTTCAACCTGTCAAGCTTCATTTCTTGTCTTATGCAATGAAGGTTATGTCAGTGTAGAGAATTGCCTCAGCCCGTCTTTTAATCTGATGTGTTAAGTAAAAAAAACAACAAATTTTAAAATCAGAAACTTTAATCACTACAGTCCTACATGCACCAAGGGACATAAGAGTTGTATGATCACTTCATGTAACTCATTCTAAAAAAAAGAAACACAGAAAATCTATTTTAAAAAATCAACCATTGTTGCCCTATTGTTGCCCCATAAGCCTGTTATATCAGGGATAGCATTTTTCGGATTAATTACTTTATCTGAATTATTGAAAAAAAAACCCATTATAAAGCACAAATTAACCCACTGAAATGTTATGGCAAGAGATTTTATATTCATTTCAACAAATTCATTAAAACAAAACAAAAAAAGAGGGGAGGGGGGGGGGGGGGGGGGAAATGGGGGGGGGGGGAAAGGGGGGGCAAGGGGGGGCCCCCTTTAAAAAAGGGAAAAACCGGGAAATTTTTTCCCCCTTGGGAAAAGAGGAAAAAGGGGAAAAATTTGCCCCAAAAAACAGAAGAAAGGGGGGGGAGAGGGGGGGAGAGAGAAGAGAAGAGAGAGGGGAGAGGGAAAAAGAAAGAGAAGAGAAGAGAAGAAGAAGAGAAAGAAAGACAAAGAAAAGACAGAGAAGGGGCGAAGAGAAAAAGACAGAGATTTTTGGGCGAACAGAAGCTTTTTGCATTTCCTGTGCTTTTTCCCCCCCTTTTATGCCCCAAAAGGGGCCTAACCTTTAAGTCATGCGGGTCATGGATTGGGGTGAGGATAAGGTTTCGGAAATGTTGAAAGCAAAGACATACAAACAGCAGCATTCCCGAATTGGAATGCCTCCTTCTTTTGGGCCAAAAGGTCCAAGCAACCGGAACAAAAAAAATACGGGCCACCTGTGATCAACAAGTTCTTTTTGTCTAATAGGGGAGGGGCCCCAAATGTGGTGTGTGGTGGGTGGTGTTGTGTTGTGTGTGTGTGTGTGGTTGTGTGTGTTGTGTGTGTTGTGTGTGTGTGGTGTTGTGGGTTGTTGTGTGTTTTGTGTTTTTTGTGGTGTGTTTGTGTGTTGGGGTGTGTTTTGGGGTGTGGTGTGTGTGTTTACTTAAAACCGAACAGAAAAATTTGGCTGGTTTTTCTGGGGGACCGAAGCGTCCCAACCCCGCACGCCCCCCTTTTTTTTTTAGGAAAAAAGCAATTTTTCGAACCTTCTTTTTGGAAAAAGGGAAAAAATCAAAACTTTCCTAAACCCTTCCCCCCCCCCCCCCCCCTTGGGGTTTTTAGTCTCACCCCAAAGGGTTTTGGGAGGTGGATCAGCTTTTATGTAACCCCAAGGAAAAAACCCCCCACCGGGAAACAACCCGGGCCAAAATTGCGAGCGCAATGTTCGACCACAGGGTATCCCCCCCTTGAGAAAGAAGAAAGAGAGAGAGAGAGAGAAGAGAGAAGAGAGAGAGAGAGGAAAAGAGACAGAGACAGAGACAAAACAGACAGAGACAACAGACAACAGACAGACAAAACACAAGGACAGACGGACAGACATAGAAGGGGGGATCAAAGCTAAAGGGAGAGAGAGAGAAAAAAAAGAAGGGGAAGAAGAAAAAGAAAGAAAAATTTTTTTGGGGGGGGGGAAAAAAAAAAAAAAAAAAAGGAGAGAGGGGGGAGGGGGGGGGGGGAGAGAGGGGGGGGGGGGGGGGGGGGAAATGGGGGGGCAAAAGGGGGGGGAAATTGGGGAAAAAAACGCAAAAATTGCCTTTGGAAACCTTTTTTAAACACAAAAACAAATTCCCGGAATATGGGAAAAAAAAAAAGTTAAAAGCCACAAAAAGACGAGAAGAGGGCGGGGAGAGAGAAGTGGAGAGAGAGGAAAGGGAGAGAGAGAGAGAGAGGGAGAGAGAAGAGAAGGGAGAGAGAGGGAGAGAGAAGAGAGACAGAAGACAGACAGAAGACAGACAGAGACAGAAGACAAGACAAGACGAAGCGCAGACAAAGACAGACAGACAGAGACAAAAATGCAACGATCAAGTGTCTACAAAATAAACCATCTTACTGAATTAGTTGATGGTTGAAGTCCTGCTTTTCTTTGCACCCCTCAGGAACAACAGCTCAGTCTCTGCAGTGAAGGCGCAGTACGCGCAGGTAGTGGTAGTGGTAGTGGTGTGGGTGGGTGGGGTGGTGTGGTAGGGTGGGGGGTGGTTGTTTGGGGTATTGGTGTGTGGTGGTGATGGTAGGGGGTGGTGGGGGGGGGTTGGGGTGGGGGGGGGTGGTGGTTGTGGGGGGGGGTATGTAGCGTGGTGGGGGGGTAGTGGGGGTTGGGGGGGTGGGGGTTGGGGTAGTGGTGGGGGTTAGTGGGTAGTGGTGATGGTAGTGGGGTGGCGGTAGTGGTGATTGGTGGTGTCCTGGGGGGTTTCCTGTCAGCCGTCTTGCCGACACAAGGCTCCTCTGTGAAGAAAAAACAAAGTGTAAAATTTCTAGCAGGATTCCTAAAGATGCGCCCCCCCCCCCCCCCCCCAAAAAAAAATTGCTATTTACAATAATGCAACATAACACTTTATTTATTTTTATACTATTGTTATGAAATCCTTGAATGCAAAATTCGTAATTCTTAATGATGTTCAATGTGGTTTGAATATGTCTTTCTTTTCCTACTTTTCAAAACTTTTGTTAACCAAAATATCATCTAATTTTTTTTTTACAACTGTGGGAACATTTTACGCTCTTAAATCCACAAAGTCTTTCCCCTCATTGTATTTCAGACCAGAGCAGGGGTTGGCAGTTGTGGTGACCGTTTCATTGCCAACAGTGGCACTAGTGTGATCAGGATGGGGGGAGGTTTTGACCTGAAAATGGGGGCAATCCCGATTTAAGCTTAGTCCTTTTTTGCAAATGGTGAAGTTTTGTAGAAATTTCACTGAGCACACTGGTGTGGTTTTTTTAACATCAAATTCCCAAATCAAATGTGGCTAACCTTAATGGTGGGTAAAAACAGGGGCATTTTCAAGAAATTCACAACTGGTAAAACCTCAGAGCCTGCCAGGAATGACTCCCCCCATCCCCCCCCACCCCCCCCCCCCCCCCAAAAAAAAAAACACACACACAAAATGGGCAGGGTGAAAAAAAAAACAGTTGTTAAAAATTAATCTTTGACACAAATAAAGATCCTTTTGAAATGACCTGAACACACACGCCCCCCCCCCCTCCAAAAAAGTACCAAAACAAAAAGTAGCAACCCCCATACAAAAACAAAAAAAAAAAACAAAAAAAACAAAACCAAAAAAATAAACCCCCAAAAAACACACCACAAACAACACAAAAACATCATTTACCTTAGCTTCAGGCAAAACTGCCCCAAATGGGAACTGCAGCAAAGTGATGGGTTTTTTAAAACGTTTGGCTGCAGAGAAACCCAATGGGTAGCCTGGTCAGTGTGAGTGAAGTAGGGAAGTTGAGGTGAGGTGAGGGGGTCTGCAACACTTCAGCCCTCCCTCTCCTCACCTGAATCTTGTGTGGGGGTGAAGACTAGGTACTTCGGTTTTCACGTCAATGGAACGGGAACTTTTGCACTCAGGTAGTGGAAGAAGGGTGGAGAATGGTTAAAGCGTTCGCCGCCAATTGTAAACCGGGTTCTGGGGGTTTGTACCCCCTCGCCCTTTCTTCCCTTTTGATGAAAAAATCAAAAAGAATGTAAAGTCTTCGGATGAACTAAAACCGGATCCCCTGGCGAACCATGCAAACTCAGCGCACCAAAAAACCCCGTTCCCGCCTTTTCAAGAGCAAGGCCATCGTGTGCGGAGGAGCGGATGAAAAAAAAACCCCAAGCCACAGGTGTCGTGTTTTGACACCATCCCTGAGGAAAATTGGGGATTGGGTCCCCCGGGCGGCTCGTGGCTTTAATCAACGTTCGGTGGTCCTGCAACGGTACTGGAACCATTCGTTGGTCATTGCCTTCCCAATGGATCATTTCCAGTGCGTGGAGAGGGGGGTCTGCTGCTGGGAAACTTGCCCCCCTTTAAATTCCCAGTTTGCGCTCTTAAGCAAACCTGATGGGTGCCTACACTACTTCTAGTAGGAAAACTTTCTGAGCACTACACTAAAGAATTTTCTGTTTCTTCCTTTCTTTTCTGTGTGTTTCGTTTCTTTGTTATAATTTTTTTTTGATTTCGAAATAACGGAAACCGAACCCAAACAGACTGAGTCCTGCCCCCTACCCCACTTTTGCACAGTGATAGAGCCCAGGGCACCTTCAAGTGAGTCCTCTGCTGTATGCATACAAATTTTCTAGCATCTTTATTTATTTATTTATTTATTCTTTTACATCAAGATAATGGAATAAGCATCATGTGCTTTTTTCATCTAGTCCCCGTGTGTATGCAGTTTTGTAAATATGTTATCTTTGATATGGTAGCAAATTTTAGGCAACACAACAACCCCAAAGAAGACAGCCGACTTGAATACAACAAGTTTGTCAGAATGAAAGGGGTTACAGAGTACGCAATAACAGGTAAAAGTAAAGGTAAAGGTGTCCCATAACGCAATAAAGGTAAAAGTCAAGGTAAAGGTGTCCCATAATGCAATAAAGGTAAAAGTCAAGGTAAAGGTGTCCCATAATGCAATAATAGGTAAAAGTCAAGGTAAGGTGTTTCATAATGCAATAATAGGTAAAAGTCAAGGTAAAGGTGTCCCATAATGCAATAATAGGTAAAAGTCAAGGTAAAGGTGTCCTCATATGCAATAAAGGTAAAAGTCAAGGTAAAGGTGTCCATAATGCAATAATAGGTAAAAGTCAAGGTAAAGGTGTCCAAATGCAATAAAGGTAAAAGTCAAGTAAAGGTGTTTCATAATGCAATAATAGGTAAAAGTAAGTAAAGGTTGTCCCATAATGCAATAATAGGTAAAAGTCAAGGTAAAGGTGTTTCATAATGCAATAATAGGTAAAAAGTCAAGGTAAATGTGTCCTATAACCTAGGCGGTCGTAGGGGAGCGAGGCATCAGAGACCTCACTTCTCTAAGGGCCAGCATATTGAGGGCGGCGCCCATCTCCTCTCCCTTGTTGCTTTTACCTTCCCTGACCCAAAGAGGGCAGGTACCCATTGACAGCTGGGTGAACTTGGGACTGTACTGAAGCCAAGGCGCACAATCGGTCACCCATCCAACTGGTAACCAGCTGACGCTGCTTAACTTGACTTGGGAAAGCGAGCGCTCTGACCACTTAGCTATCTAGCCCTCTGCGCAATAATATATATATTAAAAATAGTAATGATGATGATATAACAACAGGCTGCACCAGACCAAAGTGCAAGATATCGACAATAATCACACAAAAACGCAACACCAGACACAGTGCAAACAAGCTCGCGAGCATACCTCCCTCCCCCCCGAATAAGGCACAACATGCATACACACACACTCACACACACACACTCACACACACAACACACACACACACACACACACACACACACACACACACACACACACACACACACACACACACAACACACACACACACACACACAACACACCACACACACACAACACACACACACACACACCCACACACACACACACACACACACACACACAACACACAAACACACACATACAGGAACGCACATAATGCATCCCAGCACGCATGCACCTGTCTAAGAATAAGGCGCATTTCGCAAAGATGTGACAAAGGGCATTTGAGTCCGTCCTATAATGACATTACACAGAACAGAGCCCACGGCATCACGAGAGTGCTCTAGTCTATGCTTACACACTTTACTAGCAACTTGATATGTGAGGCGCTGTTCTTGTGGCGACACTTCAGTTTCAAAGAAGACAGCATGGCTTGAATGTAGTTATTCTGTCGGAACAAAATCTGGTACAGTGTGCGCTTAATACGTAATTTGTGTGTAGTAGTAGAGTAGTAATAATAATAATAGTATATAGTAGTAGTAGTAATAATTTTATTAATAATATATAATATAGTAATAATAATAATAATAAAATAATAATAATAAAATAATAATATATAATAATAATAATAATAATGATGATGATGATGATGATGATGATGATGATGATGATGATGTTGATGATATGACGATAACAAAAAACAAAACAACAACAACAACAACAACAACAAACAACAGCAGAAGCCAAAACAGCACCAACAACAAAAATGCTGCTGCTGCTGTGCTGCTGCTGCTACTTCTCCCTCCTCCTCCTCCTCCTCCTCCTCCTCCTACTACTACTACTACTACTACTACTACTACTATACTACTAACTACTACTACTTTCTACTACTACTACATACTACTAAACTGATTATATATGATTGCACCACAGCACAGTGCATGGCTGCTTCCACATGCACACTGTCCTGATTTAGGCGACAAGAATGCAATTTCAAATTCCACATAGGAACCCAAACCTTTGTGTGCTGCAGGTCACTCTGCCCTCCCTCCCTCCCTCCCTCCTTCCCCTTTGTCAGTCAGGAGTTAACATCAGTGCTGACTCCACTCTCCCCAAAAGTCCTTCGGGTGAGACTTTAAACCGAGGCCCCGTGTGCGAACGCACGCAGAACATCTTGCGCACCCCGTTAAATCCTGTTCCGCTTTTCGTAAGAGGGAGGCCATCGTGTGCCGGTGGGAACAGATGACAAATATTTACAAAACTGCATACACACGGGGACCGGATAAAAAGCACACGATTGCTTATTCTGTTATCCTCGATATAAAAGAATAAAATAAAAATAAAATAAAATAAAAAATAGGTCTGGTGTCATTCTGTCCCCCAGTGGTGCAGGGGAAAGAACTGCTGTCAGTTACCCTTACTGTCATTGTTGGATTACTTCCCCTACTCGAACTGTTCATAATTATTTCAAGGAAAAAAATCCAAAGTCCCCTCTTAAGTTAAACTGATTGATTAGATTGATTTATTGATTGATTGATTGATGATTGAATGATTGGGTTGATTGATTGATTGATCGCTCTTTTCTCTATTTTGGTCCAGTGATCATTTAGAGAAATGACAATGGGGGAGGTTTAAGTCCGTCCTACACCGACTTTTGTACAGTAACAGAGCCCACAGCAATAGGAAAGTGCTTCACTGTATGCATACACACTATACTAACATCTTTGGTATTGGGTGGCGCCGGTCTTGTTTGGGGACACCACAGCCTCAAAGAGGGCACCTGGCTTGAATACAGCAAGTTTGTGGAACGAAAGCAGGTGCAGGTACGCAATTTTAAATAGTATTACATATCCTTATAAAGGAAATATACAATATTATGATGCATTGCAGCAAAGTGCAGGAACGCTCCACATGCACACACACAGTAAAACACGCATACCCATGCGCACGCACATACACCCCCTCAAGAATAAGGCATATTTTAGAAGATGTAAAAAAGGGCTGGTTTGAGTACCGTCCTATCCCGACTTTTGCACAGTAACAGAACCCACGGCACCAAGAAAGTCTCTACTGTATACATTCACACTTTACTACCATCTTTGATGCGCGTGGCGCTGGTCTTGTGGCGACACCACAGCCTCGAAAAGAACAGCCTGGCTTGAATATAACAATTTTGTCCCAACGGACGGAAGCTGGTACAGTATAAGCAATAATACGTAGTAGTAGGCCTACACATAAAAATAATGATAATATACAATACAATGCACCACAGCAAAGTATAGGGCCGCTGCCATATGCACAGACATTAAAGAACACACACACACCTGGGACGGGATAGCCCTAGTGGTCAGAACATTGCGCTGGCAATTTGACGACCCGGGTTCGATTCCCGGTCGAGGGGATTTTTTCCCTGGAGTTAACATCAGTGCTGACTCCACTCTCCCCAAAAGTCTTTCGGATGAGACTATAAACCGAAGCCCCCGTGTGCGAACGCACACAGAACATCTTGAGCACACGTTAAATCCATGTTCCGCTTTTCGTAAGGTAGGCCATTGTGTGACGTTGGGAACAGATGACAATGTTTACACAACTGCACACACAGGGACTGGATGAAAAAAGCACATGAGTGCTTATCCTATTCTTGATATAGAAGAATTAAAAAAATCCCAAGAATATAAGGGGAGTCCCGAGGTAGCCAGATGTTTGCACAGTAACAGAGCACAGGGCACCAAGAGAGTGCTTCACTGTATGAATACACACTTACCAGCATCTTTGATATGCATGACACCACCCCACCCAAGAGGACAGACTGGCTTGAATATAGCAAGTTTGTCCCAACCAAAGCTTGTACAGGGTGCGGACAATTACCTAGTAGTATACATAATAATACTGATAATATAGTAAAAAAGCCAACCTTACTCATATATAAAAAAGCTTGTGAAGTGTGTATGTACACAGTAGAGCATTCTCTTGGTGCCATGGAATCTGTTACTGTGCAAATTCAGGGTAGATTTATTTATTTATTCATCTATTTGTTTATTTATTATTTATTTATTCATTTATGTATTTGTTTATTCTTTTATATCGAGGATAATGGAATAAGCACTCGTGTGCTTTTTACGTCCAGTCCTGTGTATGCAGCTTTGTAAATCTTGTCATCCGTTCCCACCGGCACACAATTGCCTACTCTTACAAAAACTGGAATCGGATTTAAATTGTGAGAAAGATGTTCTGCAGCTTTGACACCAGGGCCTCGGTTTAAAGGATTTTTGGGGGAGTGGAGTCAGCACTGATGTTAACTCCAGGGAAAAATCCCCTCGACCGGGAATCGAACCCCCGGTGGTCAAATTGCGAGACTCAAACCAGCTTGTGCATGTGGTGGAGCCCCTGCATTTTGCTGTGATGCATCACATTGTACATTATCATTATGCGTATTACTTTGTCAGTTATCATTATCATTATGTGTACTACTACGTATCATTGCGTGCATTGCGTACATTGTACCAGCTTTCCTTCCTGAACATTGCTGTGATGCATCACATTGTATATTTTTATTATCATTATTGTATATTATCATTATCATTATGTGTACTACTATTATGTATTATTTGCGTACATTGTACCAGCATTCCTTCCTGCACTTTGCTGCGATGCATCACATTGTATATTATTATTAACATTGTTGTATATTATCATTTATCATTATGTGCACTACTACTACGTATTATTGCGTACATTGTACCAGCATTCCTTCCTGCACTTTGCTGTGATGCATCACATTGTATATTATTATTAACATTGTTGTATATTATCATTATCATTATGTGCACTACTACTACGTATTATTGCGTACATTGTACCAGCATTCCTTCCTGCACTTTGCTGTGATGCGTCACATTGTATATTATTATCATTATGTGTACTACTACTACGTATTATTGCGTACAATGTACCAGCTTTCCTTCCAAAAAAGTTGCTACATTCAAGCCAGGCTGTCCTCTTGGGGATGTGGAGTCGCCACAAGACGATGCCACACATTATTCTGGAAGATGCTAGAAAAGGGACTATTCATACAGCAGAGCATTCTCTTAACCCTCTTAGTCCCGTTCCGGGATTTGCCGGGATTTACACACGTAGATTTCCATCAGGCTGTGACCATCACTGATTACTACCAACATGTCAAAGATCTATCAGGCTAGAAGTAGAAACCCTGCAGAGAGTCTGGAAGTAATTATAGCTGCTGGTATGTACTAGAAGGAGGAAAAAGGCGAGCGAGCATGTGTGCCTGACCTGATTTCGTGATGGAATGCGAAGTCTAGGGGCAGTGTGTGTTCAGAGACACCGAATGC
>CM060349.1:12754464-12756964 GCA_030674155.1 Stramonita haemastoma
AAGTTAAGCAGCGTTGAGTGTTGTCACCAGTTGGATGGGTGACCGTTTGCGCGCTTTGGCTTCAGTACAGTCCCCCCAGTTCACGCAGCTGTAAATGGGTACCTGCCCTCTTTAGGGTCAGGGAAGGTAAAGTAGTGAGGGAGAGGAGATGGGCGCCGCCCTCAAAATGCTGGCCTCTAGAGAAGCTGAGGTCTCTGATGCCTCGCTCCCCTACGACCACCTAGGTTATCGGACACCTTTACCTTTAACTATATGAATATGAGATTGGAGAAAGCCTTTTCTGTAGATATCTATTCTAAATACATGAACTGAATCTGTGCATATTTGTGATAGGTACAATTACTGATTTTGTGTGTGCTTAGGTATCTAATGGCAAAGCTATAATCAATTCTACAGGCACATTTCAAATTGTTTTTAGAAATTGGGAGATAATTATAGTCTATTGATGAGTTCTAAAATATTTAAGAATGTATTAACTTAAAACATGTCACCAATCATCGTGATTACCCCATGCTAATATTTATTTCAATAATAACTATCAATCATATCCATTTTGAACACTTTAGTTGCTGAATTTTAAGGGAGTGGGGAAGCAGAGGTCACCATAACAACCAATCACATGCTAAGTATGTGCTTTTTATGTATGTATGTATGTATGTATGTATGTATGTATGTATGTATGTATGTATGTATGTATGTATGTATGTATGTATGTATGTATGTATGTTATGTATGTATGTATGTATGTATATGATATGTATGTATTATGTATGTATGTATGTATGTAGTATGTATGTATGTATGTATGTATGTATGTATGTATGTATGATGTATGTATGTATGTATGTATGTATGTATGTATGTATGTATTTCTTCATTCATTCTTTTATATCGGGGATAATGGAATAAGCACTCTTGTGCTTTTTTACATCTAGTCTCGAGTGTATCTTCTCCTTCTTCTTTTCTCATGACCGGGATGGTCGTGGAGGAGACATGAGAGACGATTCTGCAGCCAGCCGTCGCCATCCAGCCCTGTCCTCCGCCTTCCGAATGAGTGTTGGACTGTCCAGGCGGGTCCACTTCTTGATGTTGTCCATCCAGCTTTGATTTGTCTGCCTCGGCGTCTGCCACCTTCTAGCGTTCCTTGTAGGACTGTCTTGGGGAGGGTGTTGTGGCGTGTGACATGGCCCATGCCAGCTTCCTTTTCTTCACAGTGGCTAGTAGGGGTTCCTGAGGGTCAGCCATTAGTGCGACTTGACTTCGCACATAGGTGTTTGTTTTCCTATCCTTCCAGGAAATTCCAAGCAGTCGCCTGAAGTCGAGTGTATGCAGTTTTGTAAATCTGTCATCTGTTCCCACCCGCACACGATGGCCTACTCTTACGAAAAGCAGAACAGGATTTAACGTGTGCGCAGGATGTTCTGCGTGCGTTCGCACACGGGGCCTCGGTTTATAGTCTTATTCGAAGGCTTTACATTTCTTATATCTGTGTTTTTAGTATTCAAGAGTATCATTTTGACTATATTTGTATAGTGTCAAAGTTTTACTGCATGCGTTTTTGTTTTTTTGTTGTCATTAGCTAAAATGTGCAAAGCTGTGAGACTAATTGCACTGGTTTTACTTTCAAAAAAGAAAAAAAAAATTCAGAACTCAATCTGTGTACCTTCACTAAGACATGCCAGCACGCACACTCACTCCTGAGACTGTAAACCGAGGCCCCGTGTGCGAAGCCACGCAGTACATCTTGCGCATACGTTAAATCCTGTTCCGCTTTTCATAAGAGTAGGCAATCGTGTGCCGGTAGAAACAGATGACATTTACAAAACTGCATACACACGGGGACTGGATGTAAAAAAGCATATGTTTGCTTATTCCATTATCCTCGATATAAAAGAATAAAATAAATAAATAAATAAAAACTCCTTTCAGGCACCAAGAAACGTTTCTCCTGAGCTGTTCCTTTTAAAACCATTGGGGATTTTCAAACACAACCACCAAAAACTTAAAATAGGTTAACAAAGTTAAAGCAATTACTTTTTGCCAGATTCTAATTACCCTTCAGGGAGGATTAAAATGTTTTTGACTTGACTTGATTTGACTCTATTCTTTTTTTTTCCCTTACAAAAATGTTCTTAACTATGTTTGTTGAAGTCTTTTCACACTGCAGTAGTTCACCATTTTGAACTGAAAGCTTTGATTTTTCTTTTCCTTTCCTTTTTTTCCAGGAGCCAACGCAGTTAAACCAGCATGTTTTTATTTATTTTAATTATTTATTTTATTCTTTTATATCGAGGACAATGGGATAAGCACTCATTTGCTTTTTTTCATCCAGTCCCCGTGTGTATGCAGTTGTGTAAATATCGTCATCTGTCACATGTCTGAAATCAGCGAGCAGTGCTGTGTGATGGCACCATCATTTTATGGGCAAGCAGCCACACCCAGGGATTACAAAGAAAACAACTCCTTCTGGTGAGGAGTGACGTCATCTCAGCACAACCCA
>CM060349.1:12761964-12766964 GCA_030674155.1 Stramonita haemastoma
TTCATATTCTTCTTCTTATCCTTAACATTATGACCACTTGTAGCCTTGCTATGTTACCGTTTGCAGAAAATATAAACTTGTAAGAAATATTACATCTAAAAAAAAGAAAACGGTTTTTAGACGATCCTGTGACACCACCACCAACAAAAACAGCAACAGTTGGTATCACCGGCGAATTTTGAAGCTCAATTTTCAACAATACCATAGCACACATAATTATACTCAGACGCGAGGAACAAGAGAAGCATGGAAATAAAATTTTGTTTCATCTATCTTTTCGTTATCAGTGTGAGGGGAAGAAATGGATGCACTATTGTTGTTGTTGTTGTTGTTGTTGATGATGATGATGATGATGATGATGATGTTATTGATTTCCCTAGCTTAACAACCTGGGGAGGGAGAGGGTGGGGCTGTTACCCAGAATATGCTCTCTGACTCATTCATCCCAGATTGATTGATTCATTCTTTTATATTCATCTGTGTTCTTTTATATTTACTTTTTATATTTTTTTTTATATTGAGGATAATGCAATGGGCAATCATATGCTTTTTTTACATCCAGTCCCCGTGTGTATGTAGTTTTGTAAATGTCATCTATTCCCACCGGCACACGATGGCCTACTCTTACGAAAAGCGGAACAGGATTTAACGTGTGCGCAAGATGTTCTGCGTGCGTTCTCACACGGGGCCTTGGTTTATAATCTCATCTGAAGGACTTTGGGGGAGGGTGGAGTCAGCACTGATGTTAACTCCAGAGGAAAAATCCCCTCGACCGGAATTGAACCCGGGTCGTCAAATTGCGAGCGCAATGTTCTGACCACTAGGCTATCCCGTCTCTAGCTTAACAACGTGGGGGAGGGGGGGAGAGAAGCGGGGTGGGGGGTGGGGGGTGGGGGGGCTGTTACCCATATTACGCTCTCTGATTCATTCATCCCAGATGGAAATTCCAGTGACACCATACGTGCACGCTAGATAGAACTTCACTATACAGATAGGGCTGGTGTGTGCAGGGATGAACACTGTAGGGGCTGGTGTGTGCAGGGATGAACACTGTAGGGGCTGGTGTGTGCAGGGACGGACACTGTAGGGGCTGGTGTGTGCAGGGATGAACAGTGTAGGGGCTGGTGTGTGCAGGGATGAACACTGTAGGGGCTGGTGTGTGCAGGGACGGACACTGTAGGGGCTGGTGTGTGCAGGGGTGGACACTGTAGGGGCTGGTGTGTGCAGGGACGGACACTGTAGGGGCTGGTGTGTGCAGGGACGGACAGTGTCAGGAGGACAACTGTTCCCTCACTCAAAGGCACTACATACAGCAGCTGATCCCCGTCATGTGGGGGTGTGGCTGACACACGATCCTCCTCAACCCTGCTCTTCAGACCCACCCCTCAAACCTTTTTTCTGTTCCGACCTGGCAGTGTGAACAGGACAAATTGTCACACACAGGGGGGTGAAAGGTGGACAGGGCAAAGGTCGGTGCGAGCCCTGAGGCTTTTATTCCATACATTAGGTGCACACATACACGCACACACACATTTCATTTATTCATTTATTTTATAAATGAAATAAATGAATAAATAAATGAACAGATAAACAAATAAATAAAAAAATAAATGAAATAGCTATTGCAGTGATACTGAAGCAGCCTTGGCATGGTGCTGTCGCTGCAAAAGTCTGAAGAGGGAGAAGAATGCAGTAAACTGTCAACTAACATGGCCTCCATGTCTCCCTGTTAAGACCGCCATCTTGGTCAAGGAACCGTTGTTGCTATGGTGATTGCATTCTGCACAGCTCAGACAGCTCAAAGTTTGGTAGTTTTGTTTTGTTTGTTTTATTCTATTTATTGATCTATTCATTCTTTTATTTGAGGATAATGGAATAAACACTCCTGTGCTTTTTTGTTGTTGTAAATCTTGTCATATGAAAGTTTGGTAGTTTTGTTTTGTTTGTTTTATTCTAGTTATTTATCTATTAATTCTTTTTATTCGAGGATAATGGAAATCCGGTGCTTTATTATTATTTTTTTTTTACATGTAGTCTTCGTGTGTATGCAGTTTTGTCAATCTTGTCATCTGAAAGTTTGGTAGTTTTGTTTTGTTTGCTTATTCTATTTATTTATCTGTTTATTCTTTTATTCGAGGATAATGGAATAAGCACTCCTGTGCTTTTTTTTTACATCCAATCCCCGTTGTGTATGCAGTTTTGTCAATCTTGTCATCTGAAAGCTTAGTAGTTTTTTTTTTGTTTTTTTTTTTAAATGTCCGGTTCTTTTCTTCTGAGAGGTAGGTAAGGCAAAGAGTGTCACCAGAGAGTAGGCTGTATAACACTGAAGGCAGGAGGAATCAGTGTTTGCAGTCTGTCTCCTCTTGTGGAGGGCTGAAATTTCCACTTTGGCATTCTCTCTATTTGGTGTTTTCTTCATTTAGTTTTATCGCAAATGGCTTGTTGTCCAAATGGCGGATTTTTTCCATTTGACTTTTTATCATTTTTTTTTTATTTTTACATATGACTATTTCTCCACTGTGTGTGTGTGTGTGTATGTATGTGTGTGTGTGTGTGTGTGTGTGTGTGTGTGTGTGTGTGTGTGTGTGTGTGTGTGTGTGTGTGTGTGTGTGAGTGAGTGAGTGTCTTTGATATTTTTCTTTGAAGTAATCTTAGAATGCTTGAACAGATATGAAATTTAGCTATCTTGTGTCTTTTGATTATGATTTATATCAATATGCCTGTCAGTGTTGTAACTGCCCTTCAGGCGATGATAAAAGCGTTTTTGACTTGATTTGATTTGACTTGTCTTCACTTGGCTTTCTTTCCATATGGTTTTATCCTTACTTGGATTCCTGTTTTTCTTTCCACCCTTTTGCATCTCCAACCACCCATATCATAGGGAGTGTAATTCTTAGCATGAAAAATGCTTTATGCACTGTGATTGAGATATGGAATTTGAACCTGACTTATTAAATGATTATGTGATGTTCACCTCAAAGGCAAAGAAATTATCCCAGCAAGGGAGATATTCTTGTGGTGTGATTGGTTTAGTGAGAAAAAACATTTGCTAAATATAGTTTCAAACAAAAATGTTGTGAAACACGTTCATTCAACTGAAAAAGCATACAGACAAACAATTAAACAGACCAGCAAAAAGGCTATAGATACACTGATTCAAATGAAGGAAGGAAACCACGACAACAAGAGGGTTGCCCTGGCAAAATTCTGTAGAAAAAAGCCTCTCTGATAGGGAAACAAATACAGTTGCAGACAGGAAAAAAATGGGTAGGTTCACTTGTGGCGACGCGCTCTCCTCGGGGAGAGCAGCCCGGATTTCATGCAGAGAAATCTGCTGTGACATAAAGTAGTATAAATAAATAGATAGATAAATAAATAGATAAATAAATAAACAAATAAATAAATAAAAGGATCACACACAAAAATCAAACAAACAAACAAGACAATTTGCAAACACGTTGTTTCCACTTTCCCCTCAAACTAAGCGACTTCAAAGTTCAGATACATTATTTTCTGTTATCTATTACAAATATAGAGAATAATACAAAATAATTCCTAAAGGTGGAATGCGGCTACCTTAATGATGGGAATAAACACAGTTGCATAACTATATGCAAAACTCTCACATTTAGTTAATCTTGGAGCTCTAGCCAAGGAACGGAAACAACCCACACCAAACATCAAGACATAAATGTCATAGCTGAACAAATTCAACTGGTATGCAACATTCGGTCATATTAGTTTTTATGTCAGCATAGGTATCATAACACAAAAATGGCAATTTATTTTCTTGGTTTATCTATTCTTTTATAGCGTGGAAAACAGAATAAGCACTCGTGTGCTTTTTTCACTACCAGTCCCCGTGTGTATGAGGTTTTGTCAGTTTTGTCATCTGTTTCCACTGGCACACAATGGCCTACTCTTCTGAAAAGCGGGGCAGGATTTAACGTCCGTGCAAGGTGTTCTGCGTGCGTTTGCACATGGGGATTTGGTTTATAGTCTCATCCGTAGGTGCCTATTCTATATTGACTGTACATGTATTTTTAAATGTCAGTGCCAGTGATAACAATCACACAATTTTTAAGAAGAAAATTTGTTGTTTCAGAGTATTTGGATGTTCAACATAACAGCTTAATCAGAATTTTTCTTGTTCTTCGGCTAGAACTCTGAGGTTTAACTGGTGGCAGGACTTTTGCCTCAAGAGTCATTAAAATGAGCCTTATTCTTGTGTGTGTGTGTGGGGGGGGGGATATATACACGTGCATGCATGCATGCGCTGGTTCGTGTTTGTGTTTGGCTGCGGCCCTTCACTTCCTGTCCTGCATCCCATTGTCGCCACAAGAACAGCGCCACCCATATGGAAGATGCTAGTAAAGTGTGTATGCAAACAGTAGATCTCTCTTATGGTGCCATGGGTTCTGTTACTGCGCAAAATCGGGGTAGGACGGGACTAAAACCGGCCTTTTGTCACATCTTCGCCTTATTCTACCGGGTGTACATGAGCGTGCACGTGTGTGCGCAGGCTCGATTTTCTGTTTACGTTTTTTGGTGTGTGTTCATGTGGCTGCGGTCCTGCACTGTGCTGTGGTGCATCATATTAGGTTACATAGGCTATTATCATTGATATTAAGTGCAATACTTTTGTATTGTTGCGTACACTGTACCAGCTTTCGTTCCGACACACAAGCTATATTTAAGCCAGATTGCCTACATCGACTTTTGCACAGTAACAAAGCCCACAGTGGAAAAAGTTAAATTATCTTTTATTCAGTTGATCATCAAAGAATTAAACCAGGTCTAAGTGGTGTGACCGATTTTCTTTCGAAAAAAAAACTTTGAAAAATCGAGGCATAATCTATCAAACACTAATTTGACCAATTGAGTCTTAAGCCTATAAGTTGACGTGTTTTTTGTGTGACATGACTTGATAAAAGGAATTTCATGAGGAGGCAAAAGGATTGTTGACGCTTAAATGATTTATCGTTAGAAAAAAAAAACAC
>CM060349.1:12769464-12781790 GCA_030674155.1 Stramonita haemastoma
CAAATAAGTAAGGGCAACACATCTTGTAAGTTTTCAAGAAGAGGGAGTTACACAAGCCTTTGGTTTTCTCGACAAAGTCAGTTGGTTAGTCAAGTGCCAGTGGTGTGTGCTCACCACATAATTTCTAAGTTAAAAAAAATTGTTTATCAATTTTGTGTAGGGTTGTTATGAAAAATGGGGAATGGAAGGATTGCTCGTTACAAAAAAGAATCTTGTTGGTACTCTAAAAAAAAAAAAAAGCAACGTTTTTCTTCACTCATTCAGATGGACAAGTTTGGATTTTATCTCAAATATGATAATTCAATTGGTTGCAATTTTATCCACACCAGTATGCATATAACAGTTGAGATTCTAGAACATGTTTCACTGCTTAAGAGGCAAAAAGGAGTTGGTTTTTTTTTTTTTTTTTTGCAATGAAGTGTACTAATAGAGCAAGGAAACCACTGATAACACTTGCAACCTAAAAGCAAACAACCAAACAACCCCCCCCTCCCCCCCCCCCCACACACACACACACACAGTAATGGACTACTACACTATAGCATGAAATCTTTCAGATACATTAATTTTTCATAAGCTATGTATTGGTGTAAAATCTGCTATGGATCTGCTAGCAGATAACCAATACACAGATCTGCCACCAATACACATTAATGTCATTTCAATACAACGTCAAGAATAGAACCTGGGCCCTTTTATACTACATTAGATGCCATTTCAAAAAAAATTAAATAAATAAAAGGCACTTTCTCTCACATATACTTCACACACCACTGTATAAACTAAATCACCCCTGCTAATATCAAAGTCTACCCAAGGACTAGATTTTTTTCAAATGTCATTTCATTAAACCAAATTTTTGCCAAGACTTAAAAAAATGAAGAATTAAATTGTATTTCTTGCATTCAATCTCATTTTAAAAAACAACAACACGAAAATGTACTATTGTATATCTTGCAGTCAATCTTATTTTTAAAAAATGAGAAAAAATACTTAACTAAATTTTATTCAATCTAATAAAAATAAAAACACCCAAACAACAACTTACAAATAAAAATTACCCCTGTCAATATCAAATGCTATCAGAGAACTAGATTTTTTTTTTCAAAATTAATAACATTTCATTAAACCCAAATCTTGCCAAGACTTTTAAAAAAATGAAGAATTAGATTGTATTTCTTGCATTCATCTCATTAAAAAATACTTTACCATATTTCTTTCATACGATCTAAAAATAAAAACTGGGAAAAAAATACTATCGATTTTTTTCTACAAAATGAACAAAAATATACCACAATATCTTTTTGCATTCAATGTCATTGTAAATTTTTAAAAAAGACAGAAAAACATACTATTGTATTTCTCGCATTCAATTAAAAAAAAAAAACATACTCATGATGTAACCCATTTATTATCTTTTGATAAGATCAAATGCCGTAACTCTCATGAATATAGAAATGTTGTATCTCTTATTTGTAGATTCAAGCTAAATGCTTTTAGATCGAAATTTTCAAAAAAAGCAACATGTATCTGTGGCGAAAATATTAGAATAAGTCACATTCTTTTAGAATGCAGAGATTTGAAAAACTTTTTGCCTGTTTTCACATACGATTGCGTAGAGCAAATTCTAAAAGACATTTCGCTAATGAAAGAAATGGTATTGTCATTAAGTCATAGTCCTATGATCAGGTTTTTATACTTTAATGGGTTTTTTTTTTTAACTAGTTATTTGAATTGCAAAGTTAGTGTTTAAGATGTTATTTCTTTCTTTTTATAAATTCTTGTTCTATGGTTTTAATTTTTGGTTCTTATAGTTGTTTAATGCAGAAATTTAGCTAATGTGCTCATCCCAACCCCCCCCCCCCCCCCCCCCTCCCCCACCCCCTCCATACACACACTCACTCACTCATATACACTTTCCCGTCTGATATCACTGTTTAGTGGAGGGACATTAAACTGAAGAACTAACACACACACACACACACACACACACACACACACACACACACACACACACGCACGCACGCACGCACGCACGCACGCACGCACGCACGCACGCACGCACGCACGCACGCACGCATGCGCGCGCGCGCGCGCGCGCGCGCGCTCACATACTTAAGGGACTACTAGACAGTAGCATGAAACCTTTCAGATACATTAATTTTTCATTAGCTGTATTGGTGTAAAATCTGTTATGGATCTGCTAGCAGATAACCAACACACAGATCTGCCACCAATACACACCGACATTATTTAAATGCATATGCAAGCACAGAACCTGGCCCCTTTTTTTTTTTACTACATTGGATGCCATTTCAAAAACCAAAACAAAAAAGAAAGACTCTTTCTCCCACATAAACTGCACACACCACTGTATAAACTAAATCACCCTGCCAATATCAAAGGACTAGATTTTTTTTTCAAATGTTTCATTAAACCAAAATCTTGCCAAGACTGTAAAAAGTGAAAAATTACATTGTATTTCTTGCATTCAATCTCATTCTTTAAAAAAAATGAACGAAAATGTACTATTGTATATCTTGCATTCAATTCCATTAAAAAAAAAGAAAAAATACTGTAAATTTCATTCAATCTGATAAAAAAAAAAAACAACCCAACAACAATTTACAAATAAAAACTAAATTACCCCTGTCAAAATCAAAGGCTATCAGAGAACTAGAGCTTTAAAAAAATCATGCCAAGACTTTAAGAAAATGAAGAATTAGATTTTATTTCTTGCATTCATCTCATTAAAAAATACTTTACCATATTTCTTTAATACAATCTAAAAATAAAAACTGGATAAACATACTATCAATTTCTTTCTACAAAATCAATTAAAAAAAAAAAAACCACAATATATTTTTGCATTCAATGTCATTAGAAATTAAAAAGACAGAAAAACATACTATTATATTTCTTACATTCAACTTTTTTTTAATGATAAACATACTAATGGCCCCCTGCCCCCATTCAGATTCATAAAAAACAGAAAAATATACTATTGTATGCCTGTATTCAATTTCATTATTACAAAAAAAGAAAAATATGCTATGTATTTCATGCATTGTATTTCATTCTTTAAAAAAACCGAAAAAATTACTCCTGTATTTCTTGCATTCAATTTCATAAATAAAAAACAAAAATAACACGTTGTATTTTTTGCAGTCAGTTTCATTATCAAAAAAAGCAAACATACTATTACATTTCTTGCATTCAGTTTCAGCACATAAAAAGGAAAAATATTCTATTGTATTTCTTGCATTTAATTTCATTGTAAATAAAACCACAAAAAATATACTATTATTTCTTGCATTCAGTTTCAACTATTTTAGAAAATGAAAAATTATCCTATTGTGCATCTTGCATTCAATTTCATTATTTAAAAAAAGAAGAATATAGTATTGTACTACTTGCATTCAAACAAATAAAAAAAACCCGATTTCTTGCATTATATTTCATTTTTGAAAAATATATATATACTATGTATTTCTTGCAAATAATTTCATTATTTACAATAGAAACCAAATACACTATTGGTTTTTAACATTCAATTTCATTAGAAAAAACAATAAAAAAAAAAAAATACTCTATTGTATTTCTTGCATTCAATTTCATTATCAAAAGAAATCCAAAAAATATACTATTGTATTTCTTGCATTCAATGTCTTCATGAAAAAGCCCCCCCCCCCCCCCCCCCACCCCCCAAATACTATTGTATTTCTTGCATTTAGTAACATTCTTTAAAAACAACAACAACAAACTACAAAAAATATACTATTGTAGTTTTTGCCATCAATCTCACGAAAAATTGAATATATGATGTAAAAAAAAAAAAAAAAAAAAAAAAACATACCAACTTCCCCCCCCCCCCTCTCTCTCTCTCTCTCTCTCTCTCTCTCATCTCTCTCTCTCTCTCTCTCTCTCTCTCCCCACAAATTTTTTTTTGAATGTGAACATAGATGACTATTCCTCCTAAACATTCCTATAACCCTTCTCCTTCCTTTTCTTCCTCACTAAAAGAAAACTAAAAGAACCACCCATCTGTGAAACATTTTTATGCAAACACTAGCATGCATGCACACACACACACACCACACACACACACACACACACACACACACACACACACACACACACACACCACACACACACACACACACACACACACACACACACACACAAGCTCATGTCTACATCTTACACACTACCACACTGACAGTCTTCCTTTCAGTTCTGAAAACCATTTACAAACTACAAACATTCAATCACATTTGGTCATTTCTCTTCACAGAAAGTGTAAAACAAATTCTACAACAATCTGTAAACGCCATTTTTGCCCCCTGCATAAAATCAGATAAAAACTGCAATTTTTGTGATATTCATAGGACTAGGTCATTTTTCTGTGACACTGTCTCTGAATCAATATAAAGAAAAAGATTAAAAAACAAAAAAGAAAAATAAACAACCTAAGACACCAGTGGTTGACCATACATCAAACATTCAAAACTAACTAGTAGCAACCATTGTGTACTAATAGAACAAGGAGATCACTGATAACACTTGCAACCTAAAAGCAAAAATATAAAAATCCCCACCAAGACCAAAACAAAGAAAAAACACAAGCAAAAAACCCCAACATGCTACTAACAAATGGGGTTTCCATTTCACCATTTCATGGGAGGAAAATCAATATATGTCATTATTCTTTGGCCAATAATGGTTATGAAAGGTTTTAAACAAAATGTAACATGATCTTTTTAAAAAAAACAAAATAATCAAATGTTGTAATTTTAAAGTGACATTTCAATGCTTCCTTTTTCTCCATCATTTAAAAAAATAAAACATGGTAATTTTTTTTTTTAAGTCAAAATCTGATTACAGCTGCAAATCCAGCAATTCTACTGAGATTTCTATAAAACCACACACACAGAGAACTTGATTTGCCATAACTTAAAAATTAGGCAAATAATTTCTGATTCTGATTCCTATCTTTATCAAAGGCCAGTAATGACTAGATTTTATTTTTGTAATGGTATTAGAATAGACTATTAAAAAAAGAAAGCACAAACCACCCCCTTCTATACACACACACACACACACACACACACACACACACACACACACACACACACACACACACACACACACACACACACACACACACACACACACAGGCACTTAATGGACTACTCCAATATATCATGAAATCTTTTAGGTACATAAATTTTTCATAAGCTGAATTGGTGTAAAATATGGTATGGATCTGCTAATGCAGAATCAGTACACAGATCTGCCACCAATACACACTAACTTCATTTCAATACAAAAGCAAGCATAGAGCCTGGTCTCTTATGTACTACATTGGATGCCCTTTCAAAAAAAGGAAAAAAAAGGCACTTTTCCCCACATGTACTTCACACACCACTGTATAAACTTAATCCCCCCTGCTAATATCAAAGGCTAGTGCAGGACGAGATTATTTTTCAAATGTTTCATTAAACCAAAATTTTGCCAAGACTTTAAAAAAATGAAGAATTAGATTGTATATCTTGCATTCAATGTCACTAAAAAAAAAAAAAACAACCCCAAAACGCCCAAAATATACTATTCTATTTGTTCAATTCAATCTCATTAAGACAAATGAAAAATACTTTATTATATTTCTTTCACTCAATCTAATAAAACAAAAAAACACACAAAAATATGCTATCTTATTTCTTCCATTAGATTTTATTCTTTAAAAAAACCCACAAAAATATGCTAGCATATTTCTTGTATTCAATTTCCTTGTAAACAAAAACAACCTAGAATAATATATTATTGTATTTTTTGTATTTTATTTCATTATAAAAACCAAAAAACAGTTGTATTCTTTGCATTCAATTAATTTTTTTTAGAAAGGAAAATACACATTGTATTTCTTATATTCAGTTTCATTTTTTAAAAAAAAACCCCAAAGAAACATTTACTACTGTATTTCTTGAATTCAATTTCATATTTTAAAAAAACCCCAAATATTATACTTTTGTTTCTTGCAGATGAGTTCATTATACAACAAAAAAACAACAAACAGTATACTATCATATTCCTTGCCTTCAATTTCTGTATAGGAAAAAATATCCTATTGTATTTCTTGCATTAAATTTCATTATAAATAGCGAAAAAATATACTTTTGTATTTCTTGCATTCAATTTCATTACTTTAAAAAAAATCGAAGAATATTCTATTGTATTTCAGGCATTCAATTTTGTTATGGAAAATTAAAAACATAGAAGTATACTCCTTGTACTCAAACAAATAAAACGAAAAAATGCTATCATGTCTCCAGCATTCAATTTGATTAATGAAAGAAAGAAAAATAAATGACTATTTCTTGCAATTTATTTCATTCTTTTAAAAAAAAAAATTTTTTTTGAATATTCAATTTCAATATGAAAAAAACAAAAATACACTATTGTCTTTTTTGTATTTAATTTCATTATTTAAAAAATCTGAAAAGTATACAATTACATTTCTTTCATTCAATCTAATTATTAAAAAACTAAAAATACACTGTTGTGTTTCTGGCACGCAGTAGCATTCTTTAAAAATACAGTAGAAAACTATACTATTGCATTTCATGCATTCAAACTCATATAAAAAACAAAAAATATACCATGTAAAAATAAAAACAACAATGCAAAACACACCATCTCTCTCTCTCTCTCTCTCTCTCTCTCTCTCTCTCTCTCTCTCTCTCTCTCTCTCTCTCTCTCTCTCTCTCTCTCTCTCTCTCTCAAATTCTAAGATCTGAACATGAACTACCATTCCTCCCAGCCATCCCCATAACCCTCTTCATCCTCATCCTTCCTCCTCTTCTCACCTGGAATAACAAAGAGATAATAATCCATCTCTCAAACATTGATACAAACACTAACATGCACATGTGCATACACACATGGGCTCATGTCTGTATCTTGAGCACTACCACACTGACAGTCTTCCTTTCAATTATAAAAACCATTTACTAATGTATAAATATGCAACCACATGTCTTTGTTACTCTTCATAGAAAGTGGTTAACAAATTTTACAACAGTCTGTACATACAAAGTTTGCCTCCAGATAACTTTTTTGTAAAAGAAAAAATTGCTATTCTTGTGATATTCATAGGACACAGTCATTTTTTTTCTCTGACATTGTCTCTGAATCAATGTAAAGAAAAAGATATAAAAAAACAACAACAAAAACAACAACCTAGGACACCAGTGGTCGACCATACACCAAACATTCAAAACTAACAAGTAGCAACCATTGCCTACTAATGAACAAGAAAATCACTGATAACACTTGCAACCTAAAAGCAAAAAAAAAAATCCCCATAAAAAAACCAACAACAAAAAAGCAAAAAACCCAACTTGGGTTTCCAATTCACCATTTCATGGGTGGAAAATCTATATATGTCATTCTTTGGCCAATAATGGTTTTCTTCTACCAGAACTGGTAAACAACAAATATGAAATGTTGTAAAACAAAATGTATTCAGATTTCTTTTCTTTTAAATCAAATTATCCTAATTTCAAATGAAATTTCAATACTTCCTTTTTTCGATTATTAAAAAAAATAGTGCAAATTCTTTTAGAGTCAAAATTTGATTACATCTGCAAATCCAGCAATTCTACAGAGATTCCTTTAAACCCCCACACAAAGAGAACTCAATTTGCTATAACTTGAAAATAAATCTGGCAATAAATAGTTTCTACATGACCAGATTTCATTTGTGTAAGAGTAGTTGAGTGACTACTAAAAAAAGAAAGCACACACACACACACACACACACACACACACACACACACACACACACACACACACACACACACACACACACGGGACAACTATACTGGAGCATGAAATGTTTCACATATACTATGATATTTCTTGCATTCAAATTCATTGGGAAAAAAAGAAAAATATACTATTGTATTTCTTGCATTCGCTTTCATTATAAAAAAAAAAGAAAAATATAATGTTACTTGCATTCAATTTCATAAAAAAATAAAACATGAACTACTGTATTTCTTATATTCAATTTCATTATAAATAAAACAAAAAATATACTATTGTGTTTCTTGCATTCAATTTCATTCTTTAAAAAAAAAACTGATAACATCTACTACTGTATTTCTTGCATTCAACTCCATGATTTAAAAAAACAACAAAGATCATACTTTGTATTTCTTGCAGTCAATTTCATCAATAAACAAAAAGAAAGCAATACTAAAAACAAATCTGCCACCAATACACAATAGCCTCATTTCAACACAAAGGCAAGCATAGAATCTGGTCCCTTTATACTACATTGAATGCCATTTCAAAAAAAAAAAGGAAAAGAAAAAGAAAAAAAAGGTAAGACACTTTCTCCCACATGTACTTCACACACCACTGTATAAACTAAATCACTCCTGTCAATATAAAAGGCTATCAGCAGGCCGAGATTTTTTTTCAAATGTCATTTCATTAAAGCAAAATCTTGACAAGACTTTAAAAAAAATAGAATTTGATTGTATTTCCTTCCTTCAATCTCATAACAGAGACACTAGAAAAATTTACTGATTTTTTTGCATGTAATCTTATTAAAAAAAAACAAAAAACTTTTTGATATATATTTTTTCAACCAATCTACTAAAAAGAACCCCCCCCCCCCAAAAAAAAAAAAAAATGCTATCCTATTTCATTCAATTTCGTGCTTAAAAAAACAAAAATATGCTACTAGATTTCTTGCATTCAATTTCAAAGTAAAAAAAAAGAACAACCCTGAAAAATATACTGGTGTATTTCTTGCATTCAATTTCAGTGTTTAAAAAACTGAAAAACATACTATCATTTCTCTTGTATTCAATTTCATAAAAAAAACCACAGGAAAATATACTTTTGTATTCCTTGTATTCGATCTCAATATTAAAAAAACAACGAAAATGTATTTCTTGCATTAAGTTTCATTCTTTAAGAAAAAAACGAAAAGTTTACCACTGTATTTCTTGCATTCAATTTCATATTTGAAAAAGACATACAATACTTTTTATTTCTGGCAGTCAACTTCATTAAAGATAAACCAAAAAACCTACCACTATCTTTCTCGCATTTAGTTCATTAAAAAATGTATTTCTTGCATTCAATTTCATTTTTAAAAAGCAAAAAAAAAAAAGAATTACTTCCTGAATTCAATTTCATTATTTAAAAAAAAAATATATATATATATACTATTGTATTTCTTGCATTGAATTTCATATTTTTTTTAACAATATTTTACTTCTTGTATTCAAACAAATAAAGAAACTTTGATAGTTCTTACATTCAATATCATGATTGAAAAACAAACAAAAAATACACTATTGTTTTTCTAGCAATTAATTTCCTTATTTAAAAAATAAAACAAAATATGTACTACTGTTGTTTTTTTTAATTATCATTATTCAATTTCATTACGAAAAAAACTGAAAAATACACTACTGTATTTTTTGCATTCAATTTCATTGTAAAAAGAAAGCTAAAAAATATACAATTGTATTTCTTGCATTCAGTTTCATTATAAGCAAAAAAAAAAATGCTATTGTATTTCTTGCATTCTGTAACATTCTTTAAAAAAAAAAAAAACTGAAAAAAATACTATTTTATTTCTTGCATTCAACCTCATTAAAAAAAATACTTTGTAAAAAAAAACCCACACAAAATACACCATCTTTCAATCTCTCTCTCTCTCTCTCTCTCTCTCTCTCTCTCTCTCTCTCTCTCTTCTCTCTCTCTCTCTCTCTCTCTCTCTCTCTCTCTCTCTCTCTCTCTCTCTCCTCTCTCTCTCAAATTGTTGCATGTGAACATGGATGAGTATTCCTCCTAAATAGTCTTATACCCTCCTCCTCCTCCCTCCTCTTTCTCACCTAAGATAACTAAAAGAGCCACCCATCTGTCAAACATTTTATGCAAACACTAGCATGCACATGTAAATACACACATGCCTTCATGTGTATCTCTTTCCCACTACCACACTGACAGTATTCCTTTCAATTATGAAAACCTCCATTTACAAATATACAAACATGTGATCACATTTCCTCATTTATCTTCACAGAAATTCTACAACAGTCTGTAAATAGACTTTTGCATCCTGCATAATCAAAAAAAACTTTGCCATTCTTGTGAAAGAGGACAAAGTCATTTTTCTCTGACAGGTCTCTAAATCAATATGCAGAAAAAGATTTAAAAACAAAAAAAGGAAAAAAGCAATCTAAGACACACCACCATACACCACCTAACATTCAAAACTAACAAGTAGCTATCATTGTGTACTAAAAACAGAAGGAAACCACTGATAATACTTGCAACCTAGGCAAAAAAATCTCCACAAAAACGACCAACCCCCCCCCCCCCCCCCCCAAAAAAAAAAAACAACAAAAAAAACAACAAAAAAAAAAACAACCAAACAAAAAACAAACAAAAACAAACAAAAAAAAGAAAAACCCCAACTTAACGTGCTACTGACAAAAGATTGGGTTTCCAGTTCACTATTTCATGGGAGGAAAATCATCATCTGTCATCCTCTTTGGCCAAAAATGGGTTCCTTCTATCAGAATTGGTGAAACAACAAATGTCTAAGGTTTTTAAAATATACACAAGTTTTTTTTTTAATCAAAGCATTGTACTTTCAAAGTGATATTTCAGTACTTCCCCTTTGACCATCATTTAAAAAAATTGGCAATTATTTTAAAGTCGAAATTTGATTACAGCTGCAAATCCAGCAATTTTACAGAGGTTTCTTTAAAACTACACACAGAGAAAACTGGATTTGCCATAATATGAAAATGAATTTAGCAATAAATGATTTCTGATTCTGACTCCTGTCTTTATCAAAGGCCAGTACATGACTGGATTTCATTTTTGTAGTGGTATTTGAATGGACTATCAAAAAAGGAAAGCAACCCCCCCCCCTCCCCCCCCCCCCCCCCCCCACACACACACACAGGAGTAATGGACTACTACACATTAGCATGAAATCTTTCAGATACATTAATTTTTCATAGCTATGTATTAGTGTAAGATCTGCCACGGATCTGCTAGCAGATAACCAATAGACAGATCTGCCACCAATACACACTATCTTCATTTCAATACAAAGGCAAGCATAGAGCCTGGTCCCTTTTATACTACATTGGATGCCATTTCCAAAAAAGGAAAAGAAAAAAAGGCACTTTCTCCCACATATACTTCACACACCACTGTATAAACTAAATCAGCCCTACCAATACCATAGGCTATGTTATGACTAGATTTTTTTCAAATGTCATTTAACTAAACCCTAAATCTTGCTGACACTTTGAAAAAAAAAGAATTAGATTGTATTTCTTGCATTTAATCTCTTAGAAAAACACTGAAAATACACTAGATCTACTGTGCTTCTTGCGTTCAATCTTATGACAAAAGTAAAAAAGAATTATATTTATTGCAATCAATCTGATTTTTTTTTTTAAATGCTGCCCTCTTTCTTCCATTCAATGTTACTCTAAAGAAAAAAACAAACAACAAAAACAGATTACTTTTTTTCTTGCTGTCAATTTCATTGTTAAAAAAAAAAACAGAAAAATATACTTGTGTATTTCTTGCTATCAATTTCATCAGTAAAAAAAAAAAAAGACATACTTTTGTTTGTCTTGCATTCAATTTCATATGTAAAAAAGCCCAGGAAATTATAAATTGCATTATTGTATTCCATTTCATTTTTTTTTTGGGGTTGGGGGTTTTTTGGGATTTATTTCCATCCTTTAGAAAAAAAAAAGGAAAAAAAATTTCTTTCTGTATTTTTTTTGCATTCCAAATTTTATAATTTAAAAAATAAATACTTTGTATATCTTCCCATCAGGTTTCCTTATTAAAAAAAAAAAAAAAAAAAGGGAAACATATTTAAACTCTTGCTCCATTTTCCCGTAAAAAAAAAAAAAAAAAAATACACTATTTTATTTCTTTTATTCAATTCCATTAAAAAAACAAAAAAATTAAAAAACCCATTGGGGATTTTTTTTTCAATCAATTTTCCCTTATCCCAATAAAACACCAAAAAAACACTATTGTATTTTTTGAAATTTCCCAAAATTTTTTTTTTTTAAAAAAAAAATTAAAAAATTCCATAATTTCTTGTACTCAAACCCAAAAAAATATTTTTTTTCATATTTCTTATATTTTAATTTTTCTTTTGAAAAAAAAAAAAAAATACAATTTATTTTTTTGCAAGTAAAATTTTAATTTTTTAAAAAGAAAAATTTTCTTTTTTTTTTTTGGGGGGGGGGGGGGGGGGG
>CM060349.1:12781890-12796890 GCA_030674155.1 Stramonita haemastoma
GGTAGGGCTGATTTAGTTTATACAGTGGTGTGTGAAGTATATGTTGGAGAAAGTGCCTTTTTTTCCTTTTTCTTTTCCTTTTTTTTTTTGAAATGGCATCCAGTGTAATATAAAGGGACCAGGCTCTATTCTTGCCTTTGTATTGAAATGAGGTTAGTGTGTCTTAGTGGCAGATCTGTGTATTGGTTATCTGCTAGCAGATCATACAGATTTTACACCGATACATGCTTATGAAAAAATGTATCTGAAAGATTTCATGCTATAGTGTAGTAGTCCATTACTCTGTGATGTAGGGGGGTGGGCTTTCCTTTTTTGATCGTCAATTTAAATACCACTACAAAAATGAAATCTAGTCATGTACTGGCCTTTGATAAAAGCAGGAGTTAGAATCAGAAGTAATGTATTGCCAAATTCTTTTTCATATTATGGCAAATCAAGTTTTCTGTGTGTGTGGTTTTAAAGAAATCTCTGTAAAATTGCTGGATTTACAGCTGTAATCAAATTTCGACTTTGAAATAATTGCCAATTTTTTTAAATTTGATGGTGAAAAGGGAAGTATTGAAATGTTTCTTTGAAAGTACAATGCTTTGATATTTTTTAATCTGTGTACATTTTGTTTAACAACCTTAGACATTTGTTGTTTCACCAATTCTGATAGAAGGAACCCATTTTTGGCCAAAGAGGATGACAGATGTTGATTTTCCTCCCATGAAATAACGAACTGGAAACCCTAATTTTTGTCAGTAGCATGTTTAAGTTGGTGTTTAGCTTGTTTGTGTGTGTGTGTGTGTTCTGTTTTGTTTTTGCTTCCCCCCCCCCTCCCATGGCTGTTTTGTTGGGGGGTTTTTTGCTGTTTTTTTGGTCCTGGTGGGGATTTTTGTTTTGCTTTTAGGTTGCAAGTATTATCAGTGGTTTCCTTGCTCTAGTAGTACAGAATGATTGGTACTTGTTAGTTTTGAATGTTTGGTGTATGATCAACCACTGGTGTCTTAGGTTGCTTTTTTTTTTTTGTTTAATTTTTTTTTCTTTACATTGATTCAGAGACAGTGTCGAGAAAAATCACCTGGTCCTATGATTATCAAAAGAATGGCAATGTTTTGTTTGTCTGTTTGGTTTTTTAATTTTATGCAGGAGGTAAAAGTCATGTTTACAGACTGTTGTAAAATTTATGTTACACACTTTCTGTGAAGATAGAGAAATGTGATTGCATGTCTGTACATTTAAAAATGGAGGTTTTTTTTTTTTAGAATTGATATGAAGACTGCCAATGATGGTAGTGGGTAAGATATAGACATGAGCCCATGTGTGTATGTGTGTGTGTGTGTTGGGCATGCTAGTGTTTGCATAAAAATGTTTGACAGATGGGTGGCTCTTTTAGTTATCTTAAGTAATAAAGGGGAGAAATAAGTAGGAGGAGAAATCCAGTAGTATTTTTTTGTTTTGCTTTTAAGAATAAAATTAAAAGCAAGAAATACAATAGCATACTTTTCTTTTTGTTTTTAAAGTAATTAAATGAATTTAAGAAATACAAAGATATATTTTTTCGGTCTTTTATGAAACTGAATGTGAGAGAAACATTAGTGTGTTTATTGGTTTATAAAAAAAAAAAAGTTTTTAGAAAAGAACAAATTGAACGCAAGAAATACAACAGTATATATTTTTTCTTCTTCTTTTTCTTTCTTTTTTTACAATGAAATTTAATGCAAGAAATATGGTAGTCTATTTGTGTAGGTTTATTTTTAGAATTTAAAAAATAGCTTTTAAAAATATTTTTTAGATTGAATGAAACAAATGCAATAAACTGGTTTTGTTTGTTTTTTTAAACAAGATTGAATGCAAGACATACAATAGTACATTTTCGGTGTTTTTTTTCATGAGATTGAAATGCAAGAAATACAATCTAATTGTTCATTTTCTTAAAGTCTTGGCAAGATATGGTTTTATTGAAATGACAGTTGAAAAAGAATGTAGTCCTGCTACAGCCTTTGATGACAGTGATGATTTGTGACGCTCCACCACATAAGGAGTCGCATTGCACCAGAGGTCAATTTTTAGTTACTGACATGTTATTAATTTGCAATGAAATGGCTATACAAAACAAAAAACAGATTGAAAATCGGACAATTCTATCAAAAGTTATTACAAATTGAAATGACAAGACTGCAGGACGTGACAAAATGAGAAACGGGCAAGTTTATCTTCGTAACTGGTTGTCAAAATGAGGGCTTGGGTATTTTCAAAACACTTTTAAAAGCAAAGGATTAAAAATTATGCCTTGATATTTTGTTTCAAGGTAGAATAACGGATATGGTTTAATAATCAATCAAAATCTCAAAATTGACAATTTTACCCCCACCTGCCTTTAATGGCTCCTAGCCCAAAATTGGGTAATGTGCTAAGCGACTCATTTCGTGGTGGAGCGCCACATTTAGTTTATACAGTGGTGTGTAAAGTTTATGTGGGAGAAAGAGTCTCTATTCTTTTGTTTTTTGAAATGGATCCATTGTAGTATAAAAGGGACGAGGCTCTATGCTTGCTTTGTATTGAAATGACCTTAGTGTGTATTGGTGGAGATCTGTGTATTGGTTATCTGTTAGCAGAACCATAGCAGATTTTACACCAATACATAGCTTATGAAAAATTTATGTATCTGAAAGGTTTCATGCTATAGTGTAGTAGTCTCTTAGTGTGTGTGTGTGTGTGTGTGTGTGTGTGTGTGTGTGTGTGTGTGTGTGTGTGTGTGTGTGTGTGTTTCTCAAATTCTATCATTTCCAGGTTAATGGAATATGCGCTGTGTGCTGTTTTGGGTTTGTTTGTTTTTTACATCCAGTCCCCATGTGCATACAGTTTGCAAACTTTGTCAGCCATCCCCACTAACACACAAGTGTGTGTGCACTGCAGGAATATCTATGGAATGGTATATCACTGGTGTTGATTACTAGTTCATTAGTTATATTGTGAAACCAGCGAAAAGGTGTGTTGGAGGGGGTAGGGTGTTGGGGTTTTTTTTAATAGAAAAAGCAGTTTGGGATACCAGGATTGCTTTTTGTTAGTTTTGGATGAATGTTTGGTGTATGGTCCACCATTGGTGTCTTAGGTTGCAATTTTCTTTTTGTTTCTTTTAAAAATATTTTTTTTAAACCTTTTTCTTTACATTGATTCAGAAACAGTGTCAGAGAAAAATGACCTTGTCCTTTGACTATCAAAAGAATGGCAGTTTTTTTTCTTTTTTAACTCTATGCAGGAGGGAAAAATCCTATTTGCAGACTGTTGTAGAATTTACATTATACCCTTCATGTGAAGAAAAATGAAGAAATATGATAGCATGTTTGTATATTTGTAAATGGTTTTTAGAACTGAAAGGAATACTGTCCTGTGTAAGAGATAGACATGAGGGCATGTGTGCATGCACATGTGCATACTAGTGTTTGCACTAATGTTTGACAGATGGGTTTTTTGTCAGTTTTTTTTAGGTGAGGAAGAGGAGGGAGGGGGAGGGTTAAAAGGAATGTTTAGAAGGAACAGTAATCCATGTTCACTTCAGAGAATTTTGAAGAGAAGAGAGAGGAGAGAGAGAAGAGAGGAGAGAGAGAGAGAGAGAGGAGAGAGAGAGGAGAGAGAGAGAGAGAGAGAGAGAGAGAGAGTTGTGTGAGTGTGTTTTTGTGTGTGGTGTGGTGTGTGTGTGTGTGGTGTGTTATTTTTAACATCGTATATATACTTTTTTATGAGGTTGAATGTAAGAAATACAATAGTATATTTTCCTCTTTTTTGTTTGAAAAGAATGTTACTGAATGCAAGAAATACAATAGTATATTTTTTATGTTTTTTAATAATGAAATTGAATGCAACAAATGCAATAGTATATTTTCGTTCTTTTAATAATGAAATTGAATGCAAGAAATACAATAGTATATTTTTCGATTTCTTCTTATAATGAAATTGAATGCAAGAAATACAATAGTATATTTCTCGTTGTTTTTTTTAATAATGAAATTGACCCCCCCCCAAAAAAAAAAAAAACACAACCCCCCCCCCAAAAAAACAGACAGTTTTTTTTCTGATAGTGAAATTAGTTGCAAGAAATACAATTTGTACCTTTTATGGGTTTTTTTTTCAATAAGAAAATTGAATGCAAGAAATATGATAGTATATCTTTTTGTTTGAGTACACATAAGGACATCTGTGTATTTTCATTTTGATTAAAAAATGAAATTGAATTCAAGAAATACAATAGTATTTTTGTAAATAATGGAATTGATTCCAAAAAATTCAGTAGTATATGTTTTGCTTTTTATAATGGAATTGAATGCAAGAAATACAATTTACTTTTTCTTTTTTATATACTGAAAATGGATGCAAGAGATATCATAGAATATTGTCTGGTGTTTTTTTGTAAGGAAATTGACAGGAAGAAATACAAAGCTAAAGCCATTTTTTAAAATTATGAAATTGAATGCAAGAATTACAGCAGAATGTTTGTCCTTGCTTTTTTTTAAAGGATGAAATTGAATGCAAAAATACAAGTATATTTTCTTGTTTTTAAATAATGAAATTGAATACAAGAAATACAATATATAATTTCCTGGGGTGAGGGGGGGGGGGGGGGTTATGAAATTGAAGCAAGAGAAACAAAAGTATAAATTACTTTTCTGAGGGTTTTTTTTTACAGTGAAATTGATAGCAAGAAATAAAGTAATTTTTTTTGTTGTTGGGGTTTTTGAGGAGAATGAAAATTGAATGGAAGAAAGACGGCAGCATATCTTTTTTTTATAAGATTGAATGCAAGAAATATAATTTTGTTTATTTTTGTAGTAAGATTGAATGCAAGAAATGCAGTAGATCTGGTATATTTTCAGTGTTTTTCTAAGAGATTAAATGCAAGAAATACAATTAATTCTTATTTTTCCAAGTGTCAGCAAGATTTAGGGTTTGATTAAATGACATTTGGAAAAAAATATAGTCATGACATAGCCTATGGTATTGGTAGTGGCTGATTTAGTTTATACAGTGGTGTGTGAAGTATATGTGTGGGAAAAAGTGCCTTTTTTCTTTTTCTTTTCCTTTTTATTTTTGAAATGGCATCCAATGTAGTATATAAGAGACCAGGCTCTATGCTTGCTTTTGTACTGAAATGATGATAGTGTGTATTGGTGGCAGATCTGTGTACTGATTCTGCATTAGCAGATCCATAATGTATTTTACACCAATACAGCTTATGGAAAATTTATGTACTGGAAAGATTTCATGATATAGTGTAGTGTCAGTCTGTGTGTGTGGTGTGTGTGTGTGTGTGTGTGTGTGTGTGTGTGTGTGTGTGTGTGTGTGTGTGTGTGTGTGTGTGTGTGTGTGTGAGGGGGGTGGTTTGTGCTTTTTTTAATAGTCTATTCAAATACCATTACAAAAATGAAATCTAGTCATTACCGGCCTTTGATTAAGGCAGGAATCAGAATCAGAAATTATTTATTGCCAAATTTTAAAATTATAGCAAATCAAGTTTGTGTGTGTGTGTGTGTGTGTGTGTGTGTGTGTGTGTGTGTGTGTGTGTGTGTGTGTGTGTGTGTGTGTTTAAAGAAATCTCTGTAGAATTGCTGGCATTTGCAGCTGTAATCAGATTTTGACTTTTAAAAAACTTGCCATGTTGTTGTTGTTTTTTAAATGATGGAGAAAAAGAAGGATTGAAATGTCACTTTGAAATTAGAATGTTTGTTTGTTTGAAAAAAGTTCTTGTACATTTTGTTTAAAACCTTTCATATTTGTTGTTTTACCAATTCTGGTAGAAGAAAACATTATTGGCCAAAGAATATGACAGTATTGATTTTCATCTTATGAAATGGTGAAATGGAAACCCCATTTGTCAGTAGCATGTTTAAGTGGGTTTTTTGCTTGTGCTTTTTGTATTTTTGTTGTTTTGGTGGGGACTTTTTTGCATTTAGGTTGCAAGTATTATCAGTTATTTCCTTGTTCTATTAGTACACAATGGTTGCTACTTGTTAATTTGAATGTTTGATATATGGTCGACCAGTGGTGTCTTAGGCTGGTTTTTTTTTCATTTTTTGTTTTTTTTAATCTTTTTCTTTACATTGATTCAGAGACAGTGTCAGAAAAAAAACACCTGGTCCTATGAATATCACGAAAATTGTAACGTTTTTATCTAATTTTATGCTGGGGGCAAAATTGGTATTTACAGATTGTTGTAGAATTTAACACTTTCATTGAAGATAAATGAGGAAATATGATTGAAAGTTTGTACATTTGTAAATGGTTTTCAGAACTGAAAGGAAGACTGTCAGTGTGGTAGTGTGTAAGATGTAGACATAAGCTCGTGTGTGTGTGTGTGTGTGTGTGTGTGTGGTGTGTGTGTGTGTGTGTGTTGTGTGTGTGTGTGTGTGTGTGTGTGTGCATGCTAGTATTTGCATAAAAATGTTTGACAGATGGGTGGTTCTTTTAGTTATCTTAAGTGAGGAAAGGAGGAGGAGGAGGAAGAGGAAGAGGAGGGTTATAGGAATGTTTAGGAGGAATAGTCATCCCATGTTCACATTCAAAAAAATGAGAGAGAGAGAGAGAGAGAGAGAGAGAAGAGAGAGAGAGAGAGAGAGAGAGAGAGAGAGAGAGAGAGAGAGAGAGAGAGAGAGAGAGAGAGAGATGGTATATTTTTGTGGATTTTTTTTTTTACATCATATTATATTCTTCAATTTTTTTAAATTGATGGCAAAAACTACAATAGTATATTTGTTGTTGTTTTTTGCTGTTATTATTGTTTTTAAAGAATGTTAATAAATGCAGAATATACAATAGTATATTTTTCGGGCTTTTAGGTGAAGAAATTGAATGCAAGAAATATAATGTATATTTTGATGATTTCTTTGAATAATGAAATTGAATGCAATAAATGCAATAGTGTATTTCCGTTTGGTTTTTTTTAATAACAAAATTGAATTAAAAACCAAAAGTGTATTTTTTTGTTTCTATTTTAAATAATAAAATCGTTTGCAAGAAATACGATAGGATATTTCTTTGTTTTTTCAACAATGAAATCTAATGCAAAAAATTTATAGTACTTTTTTATTTGTTTAAATACAAGAAGTACAATAGTATATTTTTCTCTTTTTTAATAATGGAATTGAATGCAAGAAACACAATAGGATTTTTTTCATTTTCTAAAATAATTGAAATTGAATGCAAGAAATAATAGTATATTTTTTTTGTTTTCTGATAATACATTAAATGCAAGAAATACAATAGAATATTTTTTCCATTTTATGTGCTGAAACTGAATGCAAGAAATTTAATAGTATGTTTGCTTTTTTTAATAATAAAATTGACTGTAAAAAATACTAAGTGTTCTTTTTGTTTTTTAATTATGAAATTGAATGCAAGAAATACAGTAGTAAATTTTCGTTTTTTTTTAAAGAATGAAATTCAATGCATGAAAATATATAGTATATTTTTCTTTTTTTGTAATAATGAAATTGAATACAAGAAATACAATAGTATATTTTTCTGTTTGTTTTTTATGAATCTGAATGGGGGCGAGGGACAATGAGTATGTTTATCATTATAAAAAAATTGAATGCAAGAAATATAATAGTATGTTTTTCTGTCTTTTTAATTGACAATGACATTGAATGCAAAAAAATATTGTGGTATATTTGTTATTGATTTTGTAGAAAGAAATTGATAGTATGTTTTTCCAGTTTTTATTTGTAGATTGTATGAAAGAAATATGGTAAAGTATTTTTGAATGAGATGAATGCAAGAAATAGAATCTAATTCTTTATTTTCTTAAAGTCTTGGTATAATTTTGGTTAATGAAATGACATTAATTTGGAAAAAAAAAATCTAGTTCTCTGATAGCCTTTGATATTGACAGGGGTAATTTAGTTTTTATTTGTAAGTTATTGTTGGGTGGTTGTTGTTTTTTATTAGATTGAATGAAATTGTGTTTAGTATTTTTTCATTTTTTTTTAATGAGATTGAATGCAAGATATACAATAGTACATTTTTGTTTTTTGTTTTTTTAAAATGAGATTGAATGCAAGAAATACAATTTAATTCTTCATTTTTTTTAAGTCTGGGCAAGATTTTGGAAATGACATTTGAAAAAAATATAGTCCTGGGTTAGCCTATGATATTGGCAGGGGTGATTTCGTTTTTATTGGTAAGTTGTTGTTGGGTTTATTTTTATTAGATTGAATGAAATTTAGCTAAGTTTTTTTTTATAATGAGATTGAATACAAGATTTACAATGTAGATTTTCGTGTTGTTTTTTTGTATGAGATTGAATGCAAGAAATACAGTTTAATTTTGTTTTGTTTTTTAATAAGATTGAATGCAAGAAATACAATTTAATTATTCATTTTCTTAAAGTCTACGCAAGATTTTGGTTTAATGAAATGTCATTAATTTTGAAAAAAAAATCTAGTTCTCTGATAGCATTTGATATTGACAGGGGTAATTTCGTTTATATTTGGAAGCTTTCATTTGGGGTTTTTTTTTTTATTAGATTAAATGAAATTTAGTAAAGTATTTTTTAAAATTTTGATCAGATTGAATGCAAGATATACAATAGTACATTTTCGGTTGTTTTAAAAAAAATAAAATTGAATACAAGAAATACAATTTTATTCATTTTTTTAAGTCTTGGCAAGATTTTAGTTTAATGAAACATTTGAAAAAAATCTAGTCCTTTGATATTGGCAGAGATGATTTAGTTTGTACAGTGGTGTGTGAAGTTTATGTGGGAGAAAGAGTCATTCTTTTTTGTTATTGTTTTTGAAATGGCATCCATTGTATAAAAGGGACTAGGTGCTGTGCTTGCATGTGCATTTAAGTGATGTTAGTGAGTATTGGTGGCAGATCTGTGTATTGGTTTCTGCTAGCAGATCCATAACAGATTTTACACCAATACAGCTAATGAAAAATTAATGTATCTGATAGGTTTCATGCTACTGTCTAGTAGTCCCTTAAATGTTTGTGTGTGTGTGTGTGTGTGTGTGTGTGTGTGTGTGTGTGTGTGTTGTGGTGTGTGTGTGTGTGTGTGTGTTAATAGTCCATTCAAATACCACTACAAAAATGGAATCTAGTCATGTACTGGCCTTTGATAAAGGCAGGAATCAGAATAAGAAATTATTTATTGCCAAATTCATTTTCAAGGTATGACAAATCGAGTTCTGTGTGTGTGATTTTAAAGAAACCTCTTGAATTAAGTTTTTTTGTCATTTCTGTGTTTTAAAAGCATATTGACATAATATTCAAGGTTACTCATGTTTTCTGGCTGTAAAGAAAACATGGCTGGAATTAAGCTTTTTGTCACTTGTGTGTTGCAAAAGCAGATTGAATGAACACGTTTTAGTGGTCTGAGATATGTCAAATAATGCTGTAAGAATTTAAAAGCAAACAAATGTCAGTGGGTTGGTCATTGTCACTGCTGGTCAGAGCATTGGGAAAAGCCTACCAGCCAAAAAAAACACAACAAAAAGCTGGAGTTAGGGTTGGGTAGCTGGCTTACAGCTGTAGTAAAAAAGTTTTTTTTTTTTTAAAAATTCAGAATGACTGGAGAATATTGTCAAAACTTGATGAAAAGTACTACAAACGAGAAATAAAACCAAAAATAAAAACAAAAATGTGAGCAAGGTCTTTTTTCCTAGTTCCAAGATGACTGGATGTTTGCATGTGTGGAGTATGTGCACAAGATATGGGATGCATGTGCACCTTTTTGTCTGTCTATCTCTGTCTGTCTGTCTGTCTGTCTGTCTGTCTCTCTCTCTCTCTCTCTCTCTGTCTCTCTCTCTTCTGTCTGTCTGTCTGTGTCTGTCTGTCTCGTCTCTCTGTGTCTCTGTCTCTCTCTCTTATGATGTATTACATTTTTATTTAATTAGTATTGCGATTCCATATCATCATCATAAATACATGCAATCTTCCTTTTCTTCTTCATTAGTATACTATGCCTTTATGAATTAATGTATTGAGTTTGATTTATACCTGGTTTATTAACTGTTGTTTTGTGGCTGATTTTTTTTAATGTAATTTTTTTTTTATTAGACTTTTGGCCACATTGCGACTTGTTAGGTTTGAACAATTAAAGAAATGTTTGGTGTGGGTCTTTTGTAAAACTTGTTCTGGTTTGCTTTAATAATGATGTAGCCTGAAAATCTCTCTCTCTCTCTCTCTCTCTCTCTCTCTCTCTCTCTCTCTCTCTCTCTCTCTCTCTCTCTCTCTCTGGGAGGGATATAGCCTAGTGGTCAAAACATTCCGCTGGCAATTAGACAACCCGGTTCGATTCCTGGCCGAGGGGATATTTCCTCTGGAGTTTTAACATCAGTGCTGACTCTACTCTCCCCACAAGTCCTTCGGATGAGACTATAAACCGAGGCCCCGTGTGCGAACGCATGCAGAACATGTTGCGCACACGTAAATCCTGTTCCGCTTTTCGAAAGAGTAAGCCATCGTGTGCCAGTGGGAACAGATGACATTTACAAAACTGCACACACGGGGACTGGATGTAAAAAGCATATAATTGTTTTTCCCATTTTCCTCGATATAAAAGAATAAATAAATAAAAATTAAAATAAATTAAACACACACAAAAAAACACAAACGCACACAGACTCAAAGACACACAGACACAGACACAGACACACGGACACACAGACACACCAACACACACACACACACACACACACACACACACACACACACACACAACACACACTGAACATCTTGCTCACACGTTAAATCCTGTTCGATTTTGAAAGGTTAAGGATAGGCCATTGTGTGCCGGTGAGAACAAATGACAAAATTGACAAAGTTGCATATACACGGGGACTGGATGTAAAAAAGCACACGAGTGCTTTTTCCATTATCCTCGATATAAAGAATAAATACATAATTAAATAAATAATAAATAAATAACATAACGCAAATAAATAAATGTACACACACACAGCACACCACACACACACGACACAGTACACACAACACACACACACACACACACACACACACACACACACACACACACACACACACACACACACACAACAACACACTGAAGTTTCTGGCTAACAGAATTTTGAGGTCTACGTAGTGTATATATATATATAATATATATATATATATATATATATATATATATATATATATATATATATATATATATATAATATATATATACATACATAAACTACATACTCAACAATACATATCACATAATACATATAAATACATATAATCACACACATACCCTACATACACACAACAACATATATAATAATAAAGGACATGATATTGTCAGCAATGATATACATTGTGACAAAAAAAAAAGCACGAGCTAGGAATTTCTATGTCCACCCCTTCATTTATATCATAGTTCAAATCTTTTGCTCTTCGTCCAAGGTTTTTTTTTCTGACGATAAATCATTTAAGCGTCAACAATCCTTTTGCTCCTCATGAAATTCCTTTTATCAAGTCATGTCACACAAAAACACGTCAACTTATAGGCTTAAGACTCAATTGGTCAAATTAGTGTTTGATAGATTATGCCTCGATTTTTCAAAGTTTTTTTTTCGAAAGAAAATCGGTCACACCAATTAGACCTGGTTTAATTCTTTGATGATCAACTGAATAAAAGATAATTTAACTTTTCCACTGTGGGCTTTGTTACTGTCAGGATAGCAGCCTGGCTTAGATATAGCTTGTGTGTCGAACGAAAGCTGGTACAGTGTACGCAACAATACAAAGTATTGCACTTGATATCAATGATAATAGCCTATGTAACCTAATATGATGCACCACAGCACAGTGCAGGACCGCAGCCACATGAACACACACCAAAAAACGTAAACAGAAAATCTAGCCTGCACACGTGTGCGCGCTCATGTACACCCGTTGGAGATGCAAAAGGATGGAAAGAAAAAAAGGAATCCAAGTAAGGATAAAACCATATGGAGAGAAAGCCAAGTGAAGACAAGTCAAATTAAGTCAAGTCAATCAAAAACACTTTTATCATCATCTGAAGGGCAATTACAATACTGGTAGGCATTTTGGTACGAATTATGATCAAAAGACACAAGATAGCTACATTTCATATTTGTTTAAACAATCTAAGATAATTTTTAAAAATAGATAACACTCACTCACGCACACACACCAAAAATTTTGGCAGATAGCCAAAATAAGCATAAAGCTAAATGAAGGAAAAGCTAAATGGAGATAAAAACCAAGCACAAAAACAAAGTGGAGAAATAGTCATATGTAGAAAAAATTTAATGGAAAAAACCGCCATGCGGATAACAAACCAAATAGCGATAAAAACAAAATGAAGATAACACCAAATAGAGAGAATGCCAAGTAGGAATTCCAGCCCTTCACAAGAGGAGACAGACTGCAAACACTGATTCCTCCTGCCTTCAGTGTTATACAGCCTACTCTCTGGTGACACTCTCTGCCTTACCTACCTCAGAGAAAAAAAAGAACCGGACATTTAAAACAAGAACAAAAAACAAAACTACCAAACTTTCAGATGACAAGATTGACAAAACTGCATATACACGGGGACCAAATGTAAAAAAAAAAAAAAAGCACAGGAGTGCTTATTCCATTATCCTCGAATAAAAGAATAAATAAATAGATAAGTAAATAGAATCAAACAAACAAAACTACCAAACTTTCAGATGACAAGATTTACAAAACTGCATACACACAGGGACTAGATGTAAAAAAAAAAAAAAAAAAAAAAAGCACAGGAGTGCTTATTCCATTATCCTCGAATAAAAGAATAAATAGATAAAAGAATTAATAGAATAAAAACAAACCAAACAAAACTACCCAACTTTGAGGTGTCTGAGATGTGCAGAATGCAATCACCATCAGCAACAGTGGTCCCTTGACCAAGATGGCGGTCATCAGGGAGACATGGAGGCCATGTTGGTGGACAGTTTACTGCATTCTTTTTAGTTTCATACAAATTTTTTTTCTTTCCTATGCTAGACCTTCGAGAATCACCAATAAAATGAAATTGATTCCTTGAAGTGTGTGTGTGGCGTGTGTGTGTGTGGTGTGTTGTGTGTGTGGTGTGTGTGTGTGTTGTGTGTGTGTGTGTGTGTGTGTGTGTGTGTGTGTGTGTGTGTTGTGTGTGTGTGTGTGTTGTGTGTGTGTGTGTGTGTGTGTGTGTGTGTTGTGTATGTGTGTGCATGTGTGTGTGCATGTGTCAGGTTATGTGTGTTTGCGTGTAGTGTGCACCTAATGTATGGAATAAAAGCCTCAGGGCACGCAGCGACCTTTGCCCTGTCCACCTTTCACCCCTGTGTGTGGCAGTTTGTCCTGTTCACACTGACAGGTGGAAACAGAAACAAGGTTGGAGGGGTCAGTCTGAAGAGCAGGGCTGAGGAGGATCGTGTGTCAGCCACACCCCCACATGACGGGGATCAGCTGCTGTATGTAGTGCCTTTGAGTGAGGGAACAGTTGTCCTCCTGACACTGTCCGTCCCTGCACACACCAGCCCCTACAGTGTCCATCCCTGCACACACCAGCCCCTACAGTGTTCATTCCCTGCACACACCAGCCCCTACAGTGTTCATCCCTGCACACACCAGCCCCTACAGTGTTCGTCCCTGCACACACCAGCCCCTACAGTGTTCATCCCTACACACACCAGCCCCTATAGTGTTCATCCCTGCACACACCAGCCCCTACAGTGTTCGTCCCTGCACACACCAGCCCCTAAAGTGTTCATCCCTGCACACACCAGCCCCTACAGTTTTTATCCCTGCACACACCAGCCCCTACAGTGTTCATCCCTGCACACACCAGCCCCTACAACACAAAAAGAGTTCTTCCTACTGGCCCATGATATCTATCATGTCTCCTTGCCCCAGAATGAAGGCTCCATCAGCTGATAATTTACCCTAAGTACCCAGGCTTCTATGCTATAGAATGTTACGTTAAGTTCTCAGGTCTATATGCTATAGAATGTTACGTTAAGTTCTCAGGTCTATATGCTATAGAATGTTACACTAAGTACCCAGGTCTACATATTATGCAATAGAATGTAACCTTAAGTTACCAGGCTTGTATGCCATAGAATGTTACGTTACGTTCCCAGGCTTGTATGCCATAGAATGTTACGTTACGTTCCCAGGCTTGTATGCTATAGAATGTTACGTTAAGTGCCTATGCCTCTATGCTATAGAATGTTACGTTAAGTGCCCAAGCCTCTATGCTATAGAATGTTAGTTAGTGGCCAAGCCTCTATGCTATAGAATGTTACGTTAAGTGCCCAGGTCCATACCCCATAGAATGTTACGTTAAGTTCTCAGGTCTATATGCTATAGAATGTTGGTGAAGTTCTCAGGTCTATATGCTATAGAATGTTACGTTAAGTTCTCAAGTCTATATGATATAAAATGTCACGCTAAGTGCCCAGGTCTCTATGCTATAGAATGTTACGCTAAGTGCCCAGGTCTCTATGTTATAGAATGTCACGCTAAGTGCCCAGGTCTCTATGCTATAGAATGTTACGCTAAGTGCCAAAGTCTCTATGCTATAGAATGTTACGTTAAGTGTCCAGGTCTCTATGCTATAGAATATTACGCTAAGTGCCCAGGTCTTTATGCTATAGAATGTTACGTTAGTGCCCAAACCTCTATGCTATAGAATCATACGTTAAGTTCCCAGGCTTGTATGCTATAGAATGTTACGCAAAATGCCAAGGCCTGATTGCTATATAATGTCACATTGTGTTCCCAGGCTTGTATACTACAGAATGTTACGTTAGCGCCCCAAGCCTCTATGCTATAGAATGTTATGCTAAGTACCCAGACCTCTATGCTATAGAATGTTACGCTAAGTGCCCAAGCTTCTATGCTATAGAATGTTATGCTAAATGCCCAGGCCTCTATGCTATAGAATATTACGCAAAGTGTCCAGGTCTCTATGCTATAGAATGTTACGCTAAGTGCCCAAGCCTCTATGCTATAGAATGTTTCGCTAAGTGCCCAGGC
>CM060349.1:12801890-12806890 GCA_030674155.1 Stramonita haemastoma
CTAAAAGTGAAGACTGACTGACTTACCCTGTAGACTTCTGACCCTGAGGGTACGACAGAATGAGTCTGGATATCACAGGAGGGGAGAGATTGGAGTGAGCAATGTATGAACAGCCAGATAGGAGCCTTACAGAAGATGTTTTTTTTTAAAAAAATTTTTTATTCTTTTATATCGAGGATATTGGAATAAGCACTCATGTGCTTTTTTTCATCCAGTCCCCGTGTGTATGCAGGTGTGTAAATAATGTCATCTGTTCCCACAGGCACATGGTGGCGTTACTCTTACGAAAAGCGAAACAGGATTTAACGTGTGTGCAATATGTTCTGCGTGCGTTCGCGCACACGGGGCCCCTCGGTTTACAGTCTCATCCGAAAGACTTTTTGGGAGAGTGGAGTCAGTACTGATGTTAACTCCAGGGGAAAAATCTCCTCAAACGGGAATCGAACTCGGGTGGTCAAATTGCCAGCGCAATATGAGACAGCAAACTAAAAAATATAAACAAACAAAAACAAGAAAAAAAAACAAAAATGGCTTTGCTTGATTCGTTTTTCAGACTTGAACTCAGGTTCTATTTCTTTTCTTGATGTGCATGCCTGCCTCATAAATGGGTGACTGTTGTGTGCCTTGCTTCAGTACGGTTCCCTGGTCCACCCAGCTGTCTACGGGTACCTGCCCTCTTTAGGGGCCGGGACGGTAAAACAGCGAGGGAGAGGAGAGGGTGTCACCCTCAAGATGCTGGCCCCTAGAGGAGCTGAGGTTTCTGATGCCTTGCTCCCCAATGATCACACAGGCTATGGGGCACCTTTCCTGTTTCACATGGGGTCAGAAAGGTTGGAGGTTAAAAAATTGGGCTTGGGCTCTTAAGGGCGCAGGTTTGAGTGGCTTCTTAACCATCCAGGTGAAGGAATCTTTTTACACGCTAATATTGACTCTGATTCAAGTCCTCCAGGAGTCTTTCAAAATGAGTCTGTGAGCCAAAGACCTTGTTGTCAACATGTGAAATACCTTCTTTGTAAAAACCTGGGAGAATAAGCCAAGGATGGTCTTTGATGTGCATTATATCATTTGATTTACATCCACAAGATATAGCGCTGTATAGATTCCATTTATCATTATTACCATCATCATCATTAAATCTTGTTGCAGAAACAATACTGCAAGGCACTGTCCAAGGAGGCAGAAAAAGAGGCAGACCAAGGAAGAGATGGGAGGACAACATCAGCGAATAGACAGGCCTAGAACTCAACAAAACTTTACGAAAGGCAGAACAGAGAGAGGAATGGAGGGAACTGGTTGTCAAGTCTTCAGGGGAGCCCCCACGGTCGCCAGACTAAGGGACAGATAGAGAGATAGATCATTATATAAATACATAATGAGTACCTGATTTGATGGACTTGGGTCTTGTCATTGTATTGTATTACATCGTCTTGAAGTGAACTGCAATGTACTGTACACCTCTTTAAGATGCAGGAGATTTCTCTGCATGAAATCAAGGCTTCTCTCTCTGGAGAGAGTGCGTCTTCACAAGAACAGCACCACCCATAGGCTGTGCTGAGAGGACATCACTCCTCGCCAGAAGGAGTTGTTTTCTTTGTGATCCCTGTGTGTGGCTGCTTGCCCATAAAATGATGAAGCCATCACACAGCACTGCTCGATGATTTCAGACATGTGACAGATGACAATATTTACACAACTGCATACACACGGGGACTGGATGAAAAAAAGCACATGAGTGCTTATCCCATTGTCCTCGATATAAAAGAATTAAATAAATAAATAAATAAATAAATAAACAAAATAAATAAATAAAGACATGTTCGTTTAACTGTGTTGGCTCCTGGAAAAAAAATAGAGGAAAAATCAAAGCTTTCAGCTCAAGATTGTGAACTACTGCTGTATGAAAGGACTTCAACAAACATAGTTAAGAACACTTTTGTACGGGAAAAAAATAAGAGTCAAATCAAGTCAAGTCAAAAACGTTTTAATCATCCGTTGAAGGGCAATTAGAATCTGGCAAAAAAGTAACTGCTTTAACTTTGTTAACCTATTTTAAGTTTTTGGTGGTTCTGTTTGAAAACCCCCAATGGCTTTAAAAGGAACAGCTCATGAGAAACGTTTCTTGGTGCCTGAAAGGAGTAAGAGTGAGCTGGCATGTCTAAGGGGAGGTACATAGAGTGAGTTCTGAAATTTTTTTTTTTTTTTATAAGTAAAACCAATGTAATTAGTCTCACATCTTTGCACATTTCAGCTAATGACAATAACAAAAAATATGCATGCAGTAAAACTTTGACACTATACAAATATAGTCAAAATGATACTCTTGAATACTAAAAACACAGATATAGGAACTGAAGAACCTTCGAATAAGACTATAAACCGAGGCCCCGTGTGCGAACGCACGCAGAACATCCTGCGCACACGTTAAATCCTGTTCTGCTTTTCGTAAGAGTGGGCCATCGTGTGCTGGTGGGAACAGATGACAGATTTACAAAACTGCATACACACGGGGACTGGATGTAACAAAAGTATATGAGTGATTATTCCATTATCCTCTCTATAAGAGAATGAATATATATAACTATATCTATATCTATATCTATATATATGTATGTATGTATGTATGTATGTATGTATGTATGTATGTATGTATGTATGTATGTATGTATGTATGTATGTATGTATGTATGTATGTATGTATGTATGTATGTATGTATGTATGTATGTATGTATGTATGTATGATAAATAAAAGCATATACTTAGCATGTGATTGGTTATGTTGACCTCTGCTTCCCCACTCCCTTAAAAGTCAGCAACTAAAGTGTTCAAAATGGATATGATTGATAGTTATTATTGAAATATTAGCACGGGGTATTCATGATGATTGGTGACATTTTTTAAGTTAATACATTCTTAAATATTTTATAGATTTCATCGATAGACTATGATTATCTCCCAATTTCAAAAACATTTGAAGTGTGCCTGTAGAATTGATTATAGCTTTGCCAACAGATACCTAAACACACGAAATCAGTAATTGTACCTATCACAAATATGCACAGATTCAGTTCACGTATTTAGAATACATATCTACAGAATAGGGGGTGGGATAGCTTAGTGGTCAGAGCACTCCCTTTCCCCCAATCAAGTTAATTAAGCAGTGTCGAGCGTGGTTACCAATTGGATGGGTGACCGTTTGTGCGCCTTGGCTTCAGTACAGTCCCCCCAGTTCACCCAGCTGTGAATGAGTACCTGCCCTCTTTAGGGTCATGGAAGGTAAAGCAGCTAGGGAGAGGAGATGGGCGCCGCCCTCAATATGCTGGCCCCTAGAGAAGCTGAGGTCTCTGACGCCTCGCTCCCCTATGACCACATAGGTTATGGGACACCTTTACCTTCCTACCTTTTATCTACCGAATAGGCTTTATCCAATCTAAACTTCATGAAGACGACAGCTTAATAAGCTCATTGTCATGTGCATCTTTGTATCAACCCTGCTCTGTGTGTCCTTAGCATAGAGTCAAGCAGATGCAGCCACTCTGACAGAATTCACGCAGCTCTGCCTTCTGCAGTTTATTTATTTTATACCACTTTATGTCACTGCAGATTTCTCTGCCTTAAATTAGCGCTCCCTCTCTCTCCCCGGGTAGAGAGCGTGTCGCCACAAGTGCAGCGCCTACCCTTTAATTTTTTCCATGTCTGCAACTGTATTTGTTTCCCTATCAGAGTGGCTTTTTCTACAGAATTTTGCCAGGGTCACCCCCCTTAGTTGCTGTGGTTTCTTTTACGTGCGCTAAATAGTGATGTGTAACACACAGGACCTCGGTTTATCGTCTCATCCGAAAGACTAGCACTTAGACCACCACTCATGGTGTATTGGATGGGGGGAAAGTTTTGGGCCCAAACGGGATTAGAACCACAGCACACTCCGACGCTGACTTTTCGCATTATAGGCAAGGCGCGTGACCTCCTAGACCACTGATCCACCAGGCATGCCTTGCCTACAGACAGCTGACCACACAGGCCTCTGTAGGTGACAAGGACATCTGGCTGTGTAGCGTTCACACAGTGATATCTCACAGCTGGCAGGCATGGCAGCTTCAGGGCAATAGGGATAGCCGTGCAAACAAGAAACACTTAGTGTAACACGGATATCCATGCAAAAAAGAAACATTTATTGCAACATTTATCTTGTGTTTTCTGTCTCCAGTCCACCTGTTTCATTTGAACGTTGTCACAGCGCAGTTCAAATGCAATCATCACTGAAGTTAAAAACAGGTCTTCAAAAATGGAACTTTGCTGCAGAGGACATTGACATTAGCATTTTTTAAAAATTATTTATTTATTCGTTTATATCGAGGATAATGAAATAAGCATTCATAAGCTTTTTTACATCCAGTCCCCGTGTGTATGCACTTTTGTAAATGTCATCTGTTCCCACCAGCACACGATGGCCTACTCTTACGAAAAGCCAAACATGATTTAACCTGTGCGCAAGATGTACTGTGTGCACGGGGCGTCGGTTTATAGTCTTATCCGAAGGACTTAGGGGAGAGTGGAGTCAACACTGATGTTAACTCAAGGAGAAAAATCTCCTCATACGGGAATCGAACCCCGGTCAAAGTGCGAGCGAAATGTTCTGACCACTAGGCTATCCTGTACCCCCCCCCCCCTCCCCCTATCCATGAGAATCAGGACACCCAACTGTGGCTAGCTATTCTCTGCGTGTTATGTTTGAGCTTATCAAGAACGTCACACTTCTCCATGGCGTTCAAGATAGAAATGGCCATTCTTCCTTGCAGCTGCCTCATTCTTTGTTGTTGTTGTTGTTGTTGTTGTTGTTTGGTGTCAGAAGAATGCAGCTAGGGTAGCTTTGGGAAGAAATTAGACTTCAACTTTTTTTTTCCACATGTAGGAGCATTTTCTACTGAAGCAGACTTCTTGTGGTGTTACGTTACAGCCTTTAGTAGCAAATGGTGATTCTATGTTGTTTTTTTGTTTTTGT
>CM060349.1:12812285-12825517 GCA_030674155.1 Stramonita haemastoma
CTCTCCTCTCTCTCTCTCTTCTATCTTCTCTATCTCCCACTCTCTCCACTCTCTCCACCCTCTCTCCACCCTCTCTCCACCTCTCTCTCCATCTCTCTTCTCTCTCTCTCTCTCTCTCTCTCTCTCTCTCTCTCTCTCTCTCTCTCTCTCTTCTATCTATCTATCTATCTATCTATCTATCTATCTATCTATCTATCTCTCCACCCTCTCTCCCCCTCCTCTCTCACCCTCTCTCCACCCTCTCTCCCCCCTCTCCACCCTCTCTCCACCCTCTCTCCACCCTCTCTCCACCCTCTCTCCACCCTCTCTCCACCCTTCTCTCCACCTTCTCTCAATCTCCTCCCCTCCTTCCTTCCCTCATTTAAGCAATATTTCAAATATCCCAAGATTTTTTAAAATTATTTTTTATGTTCTTCGATTAGAGCTTCGAGATTCAGTAAAAGTGAGATTTTAGTGTATGCCACCATTTCCCCCAACCACTGAGGTAGCCGCATTCTGACTTTGGAGGAGGGGGGGGGGGGGGGTGATGTCGAAACACGACCGCAGTGTCGTGCATCGTTTGAATATTTTTTTTTTATCCGTTCCTACCAGGAACGAAATGGTCTGCTCCTCTAAAATGCGGAACAGGCTTTTTAACGTATTTGCAAAATGTTTTGCGTGTAATTGAACACGGGGCCTCGGTTTATATAGTCTCATCCGAAGAACTTTGACGTTCAGTTCGATTTTTTTTCCCATTAACTTGGGGGGGGGGGGGAGGGGGGGGGGGGCAAGGTGGGGCATCATTTTGGTTTGTGTTTTTTTCCAAAATATCCTAACGTGTTTGTACACTCGCATTCATACACAGTAAACTAAAATGGGTGGCGCTGCTGTTGGCGACGCTTTGGTGTCCCTTGAGAGACCAGCCCGAATTTTTCTTATACTTGAGACATCTGATTCCGCTTAAAGTAACACACACACACACACACACACACACACACACACACACACACACACACACACACACACACACACATTTACCTAATCCCTCTGATTAGACAAAAATAAATCCTGTTTATCACAGGTAGGCCTACGTATTTTTTTTTGTTCCTCGGTTAGAGCTCTGAAGTTCACCAATGGTGAGATTTGTGTGTATGTGACTGTTTTGGCCCACATGAAGGTAGCCGCATTCCGAATTCGGGAATGCATGCATGTTTGGATGTCTTTGCTTTCAGACACTTCACAGCAACCTTTGACCTCCTCACCACACAATCCATGACCCGCTTGACTCTCACTGGTTAGGCCCGTGTTGGTCAATAAAAGGGGAGGGAATGAAGTCACAGGAAATGCAAAGAAGCTTCTGCTTCGTCCAACTCTCTCTGTGTCTCTGTCTCTGTCTCTGTCTGTTCTGTCTGTCTGTCTGTGTCTGTGTCTGTCTGTCTGTCTGTCTGTCTGTCTGTCTGTCTGTCTGTCTGTCTGTCTGTCTGTCTGTCTGTCTGTCTGTCTGTCTTCTCTCTCTCTCTCTCTCTCTCTCTCTCTCTCTCTCTCTCTCTCTCTCTCTCTCTCTCTCTCTCTCTCTCTCTCTCTCTGACAAGCAACTAATGCTGTCCGTCACAGGAGCGAAAAATGCGTAGCACTGCCGTTAAGCGCCTGACAAGTCAGGCCCCGCGCATCCGACTTTGGCATGCGAAAAAGCTCTGAATGTGTTTTTGGATCTGGGACTTCGGGAAAACATCTGATCTTCCTCTTTTTCTGCGTTGATTGCTAAGACAGCAACTACATTTGTCTGTCATATGAGCGAAAACGCGTTGCGCTGCCGTTAAGTGCCTGACAAGTCAGGCCCAGCACATCTGATTGTAGTCAGTATGCACACAGCCACCGACCACACTACTGCCGCCTTGCAACATCCGATTTCACAGGCACGACCAGAAACACAACACAACACAACCAGCTGTGAGACGTCTGGACAATGGTCACCTCACAAAAAGGGACACCTGTCTCACCTGCGCATTTTCCTTCCTTTCACCTTCACCTATCCCGTAATCTTGGGGCACTCACCCCTGAAGTTTCTGCAACCAGCTTCCTCCTCCTCCAGTCCTCGCGCACGCGCAAATTTCAGCTTTTTTCCCGTCGCAAGTCGAGGCCAGTCCAGTCCACTCGGTTGTGTTCGTTTGCTGGACTTTGGACTGACTGACCGTCAAAGGATCGCTGGGCACCACACTTCTGATTGCATACTCCATTCTTGCCAAAATGACAAAATTAGATAAAATAAAATAGAAAATAAAACACAGAATAGGGAATAAAATGAATGAAACAAAACCTAAATCATTTTCATTAAAGAAGACATAGAATAGGAAATAGTCTACAGAGATAAAATAGAAATTTAAACAAAATAAAATATAGAAATACAAAAAAAAACAACAAAAAAAATAGGGAACAAAAATGCAAGAGATGACATGAGCGCAATCTGGGTGACAGTGATCCTGGTGTCCGTAAACACCACCACCTACAGTGATCCTGGTGTCCGTAAACACCACCACCTACAGTGATCCTGGTGTCCGTAAACACCACCACCTACAATGATCTTGGTGTCCATAAACACCACCACCTACAGCAATCTTGGTGTAAACACCACCACCTACAGCGATCTTGGTGTCTGTAAACACCACCACCTACCGTGATCCTGGTGTCCGTAAACACCACCACCTACAGTGATCGGTGTCCGTAAACCACCACCTACATGATTTGGTGTCCATAACCACACACGATCTTGGTGTAAACACCACCACCTACAGCGATCTTGGTGTCTGTAAACACACCACTACCGTGACCTGTGTCGAAACCACCCACATATTTTGGTGTCCGTAAACACACCTACACTATTTGTGTCTAACCCCCACCTACACAGGCTTTGAGACAGTGGTCAGGAGGGATTTGGACGTAGTCACCTCTCACATGTTCACAGCATTTCCTTAGGCTCCCTTTCCTTCCCATACTTTATTCCACGGGTCCTAATCTGGTGAGTGGTCGTGTGGGTCCTCTGAGAGTCCTCTTCTCTGGTGAGTTATGTGGATCATCTGAGAGTCTTCCCCCTGAAAGCCATCATATGGATCACCTGGGAGCCGGTCTCCTAAAAACTGAGGCCATGGTCTGGAAAGCTGACATCAAAATATGCTAGAAGTTGTATGTAAGTGTACAGCTGTAGTGGAAAACTGACTTCATCAAATGCTTAGGACGTGTAAGTATATAAGCGTACAGCAATAGTGGAGCGACTTTATTATACATGATTCAGATATGGGGTGTTTAGCTCTGAAGTCTTGGAGTAAATAAAGTTCCTTTCTGGTAAAGTGTGAGTCATTTAGGTTCTTTTTTTTTTTAATCAAAGTCTGTGTTTTAGGCTGTTTGCTGCTTATTGTGTTTAAGGATAATGCCTATATGCTTGGAATTTATTCAGAAAAAAAACATGGGCAGAACTAGTGTACTTAATAACTTTAATTTAGAATTTATATACAAAGAAATGAACTGAAATTGTGTACTTGATATTCTATTTTTGGAATTTATTGAGAACGAAAAAATATAGTGCTGCGTAACACAGGGATGTTCACACACACACACACACACACACACACACACACACACACACACACACACACACACACACACACACACACACACACACACACACACAACACACACACACACACACACACACAAAGAAACAAACAAGCACCCAGTCTTACTGATGATTTTCTGCTTTCAGGGGCTGTGGTCTGGAATCAAGGGCCAGTGACCTGACCTGACAGTGATGTGTGAGGGCAGCCATAGTGACCTGCCTTTTCTACAAGGGGGGGAGCATCAGTATCACTCACTCACTCACTCAGTCCCATGTCCCAAAGGACGTAGGGGGGACATGAGAGAAGACGCAACAGAGATCTTTTTCCATGCTTCACGATCCTGTGTGGCTAGTAGGAGGTGTTGCAGGGGTTGGGCGGTCCAGTCTTTGATGTTGTCAACCCATGATTTCTTTTGGCGGCCTCTTCTTCTCTTGCCCTCGACTGTTCCTTGCAAGATGGTTTTTGCTAAGGTGTTGTGTCTTGTGTTGTGACCAAACCACATCAGCTTTCTCCTCTTTATGGTCATATCAGCAAGGCCCATAACCAAATGGTCGTCAGGTGGACAGAGGACACACGACAATGATCAGACATCATCGAAGACAACACGTGTCAAAATCGAAAATCAATGACAACATCGGAAACATTTGGCAAATAATTGAGAACATGCAAATGAGACAACATGGCAAAATATACATACCATCGAGGACAACACGGCAAATCATCGAGGACAACATCGAAGACAACATGGCAAATCATCGAGGACAACATCGACAGTGATATTTTTGTTTTCAGAGGCACTTAAGTTTTGAAGGTTTTTTTTTCTTTTTTTTAAGGAGAAAGTTTATCCAATTTTCATTGAATAACGTAAAATGGCTTGCAACCTCAACCCCATCCAGTTTTATTTATTCTGAAAGAAAATTGATTAAAAATGATGCCATTCAATGAATTTTTGTTCTAGGTCGATGGCATTAGCTCTTTAATGACCAGAATCAGTATCTGTTACATAGTTAGACAGGGAAAACTGGATGCTTGGCGTATATCATGCCCAGCACAGATGGGTGTGTGTGGGTTTTTTTAATGAATTTATTGAAATAATATAAAATCTCTTGCCATAACATTTCAATGGGTTAATTTGTGCTTTATAATGGTTTTTTTTCAATGATTCAGATAAAGTAATTAATCGAAAAATGCTATCCCTGATATAACATGCTTATGGGGCAACAATAGGGCAACAATGGTTTGTTGTTTTTTAAATAGATTTTTAGTGTTTGTTTTTGTTTTTTTAGAATGAGTTACATAAAGTGATCATACAACTCTTATGTCCCTTGGTGCGTGTAGGACTGTTATGATTAAAGTTTCGGGATTTTTGAAAGTTTTTTTTTTCACTTAACACATCAGATTAAAAGACAGGCTGAAACAATACCTCTAGACTGACGGAATCTTTATTACATATGACACGAAATGAAGCTTGACAGGGTGAGGGTTTGTTTTTTTTGTATGTTTTCAGCTTTTTCCCCCCCCACTCAAATGATTGGTTAAAGGAAAGCAACTCTTGTTTGAACATGTCTCAATGAGACACCCGGAACGTAGCAGTATGATGTTGTTAATTTTTTAAATGGTGATTTGTTTTTTCAAAGAAAATACTCTTTGTGTAGACTTCAACGTTTTAGGGATTTCAACTTAAGAAGTATTTACATACGTGTAGGATTTGTAATGCTCTATAGTGCATTTTGATACTTTTTATTTTATTTGAAGTAATGGATAGTGGAAGTCAATACTTTATCTCCATATTTTCTGCTCGAAAGACAGTAAAAGAATTACTTATTCTTGTATGAGTTTTTTTTTAATCAACCAGGACTCAAATGATTTATAATGCTTTTCGTAGGAGTGGCATCCTTTGTGTTAACTTTTTAAAATTATTATCTTTCAACATATTGGTAAAATATTGTTCGCACATGCCACATTGTTGCGTGTAAGACTGAAATTTTTGTGTTTTTTTTTACATCTTTAAAAAAAAATGAATAGGACTTCATATGTTGAGAAAAATATACGCTAGCCTTCAACATTCCTTTAAAACTATGATAATCTGTGATGTCTTCTTGTTTTTTTTTTTTTTTTTATATAATAGACCCGATAAAATTATTTTGGGGGGAGGGGGGATATTTGTGGTTATGTATCCTTTGAAGTCCTACCAAACCTTGTAAGAGTTAACATTTTGCCATGTTTTGAAGTAGTTTTTTTCCCTGTGTTTTTCTGTTTTTTTTCAAACATAGATGATGGGTGCAGATACAAAGTAGTAGTAGTAGTCAGTAGTAGAAGTAGAAGTAGTAGAAGTAGTAGAGTTGTAGTAGTTGTAGTGTTGTAGTTGTTTTTGTTGTACTTAAGAAGGAGAGGGAGGGAGAGTTATGATAGTAGAATCAAGTTTCACAGTATAATGAACAAGGCTATGGGATGATCTACCATTGATATATCATTCCGAAAATGCACGCAGTATAAAGAAAATAGGGCAAGTTAAATTAATGACCTTTTAAAAATATTAAGTGAAAGATTTTTTTTCCCATTTATGCAAGTGTATAAATTTTTTTTTCTTATTTTAGGATAATGGAGTAAATGCTCGTGTGCTTTTATACATCCAGTTCCCCTGTGTATTCATTTTGTTTCAATTTTTATCTTTCGAACTGGTGCACAATGGCATACTCTTCCGAAAAGGGGAGCAGGTTTTTTAATGTGTGCACAAGGTGTTCTGCTTGCAGGGGTGGGTGAGTGAGTGAGTGTGAGTGAGTGTTAGTGTGTGTGTGTGTGTGTGTGTGTGTGTGTGTGTGTGTGTGTGTGTGTGTGTGTGTGTGTGTGTGTGTGTGTGTGTGTGGGTGTAGTGTAGGACGGGGTGGTAGTAAAGAGGGGACATAACTTTTGGTAGATGTATTTTAAAGGAAAGGGGTGTTGGGAGGAGAGGTAGAATACACGTGATTTGGATCAGAAGGGGTAGGGAAAAAAGGCGGAAGGAGGGGAAGGAGGGATTAGCTGATAGATTTTTTCTGGTATTTCCTTTTCTAACAAAATTCTCTGTGGGTTATTTTGGGTGTAATTCTTTCTTTTTAAAAAAAATGGAGAAAAGCCATTAAATATGAAAGATCTTCAATGGCTTTGGCTGAAAACTGGAAATTTATTCTAAAAAAAAAATTCCAAACACGAAATTCAACAGAAACTTTTGATGTTGATAGGATTGGTAATTAGAACAATTTGATAAAACTCTTTTGCTTCCCTGGCTATGCTAAAATTTTTCAATGGTGATAAATACGATTTTTACCATTGTGTTAAAGCTACACACCATAGTGTCTACCTGTTCTTGTGTCCACATGCATGCATGCCGACAGAACCAGCAACAGGACTGACAACCCTACCCCAATATTAACCTTTAACACTAACCTTAACCCTTTAAAAACTAACCTTTACAGTTACTCTAACCCTGGCCCCTCATGTGGACACAAATGGCAGGTAGATTCCTTGGTACATGCTGACACTATGGCAAAACATTTTGGTCTCTATGGTTGGGGGTGGTTGTGGAACTTTTTCATTTTCCTGGTACTCTTAAGACAGCTACTGCTGTTGGTCATGTGAGCAATTAAGTACTGACAAGGTAGGCCCACTGCATATTTTCTGCTTAGGAGAGAGAATCACTATTGGTGTTTTTTTTTTTTTTAAAAGGTAGGCAATGGACCTAGAAGGTAGAAATAGAGAAAAGATACGGGAAGAAAAGGAACAAGGCAGAAACATAAGAGGAGAAATGAGGGAATTCCTAGCAGAGAATTTCCAGAGAGATAGCGTACCATTTGATTGATGGGGGGAAGGGGGGTGGGGGAAGGGAGGATTGGGGGTTGAATTTTAAGGAGAGAGGACTGAATGTGTGAATGCCTATAGGGAATGGAGAGTTATCTTAAGTAAAGGGAGGGGGAGACAGCAGTATAGGAAATATCTTTTAAATCTAAAACAAAAACATGAAGATTAAAACATATGCATAACTTTATTATGGGGAATGGCAGAGTGTATAGTTGAATAGGTTGGGGGAGAGGGAGGGAGGAAGGGGGAGAAGGGGATGTGTTATAATAGAGTGTTTAAAAGGAGGGGTAGAAAGTATGTTTATGTCAGTATGAAGGAAAAAAGGAGATTCTGTGTGTGTGTGTGTGTGTGTGTGTGTGTGTGGTGTGTGTGTGTGTGTGTGTGTGTGTGTGTGTGTGTGTGTTGTGTGTGTGTGTGTGTGCTCTTTCTCAATTTCTTTTATTTCCAAGGAAAGGGAATAAGCACCCTGTGCTTTTCATCCATTCAGTTTGGAGTACGTGTTTTGGCAAATTTTGTCATCCTTCCCAAATTCTCAATAATAATGAAATCGAAACCCCCCCCCCCCCCCCCCAATCAAAAAAAAAGACAATTTTTTTTAGAAAATTGAAATTACTTGCAAGAAATACAATTGTACTTTTTTTTTTCAATAAGAAAATTGAATATAAGAAATATGATAGTATATTTTTTTGTTTGAGTACAAGTATATGGCATATTGTTATATTTTTTTAAATAATGAAATTGAATTCAAGAAATACAATAGTGTATTTTTTGGTGTATATTAGATAATGGAATTGATTGCAAAAAATACAATAGTATATTTTTTGCTTTTTATAATGGAATTGAATACAAGAAATACAATAGTGTATTTTTTTTTCTTTTTTATATATGAAAATGGATGCAAGAGATATAATAAGCTGTCTTTTTTTTTTTTTAAATAAGGAAACTGATGGGAAGATATACAAAGTACTATTTTTTAAATTATGAAATTGAATGCAAGAAATACAGTAGTATGTTTGTCCTTTTTTTTTTAAAGGATGGAAATAAATGCAAGAAATACAAGCACTTTTAAAAAAAAAATATGAAAATGGAATACAAAATATGCAATTATATAATTTCGTGCTTTTTTTACATATGAAATTGAATGCAAGACAAACAAAAGTATGTCTTTTTTTTTTTTTACTGATGAAATTATAGCAAGAAATACACAAGTATATTTTTCTGTTTTTTTTTTTAACAATGAAATTGACAGCAAGAAAAAAAGTAATCTGTTTTTGTTGTTTGTTTTTTTCTTTAGAGTAAATTGAATGGAAGAAAGAGGGCAGCATTTAAAAAAAAAAATCAGATTGATTGCAATAAATATAATTCTTTTTTACTTTTGTCATAAGATTGAACGCAAGAAGCACAGTAGATCTAGTGTATTTTCAGTGTTTTTCTAAGAGTTAAATGCAAGAAATACAATCTAATTCTTTTTTTTTCAAAGTGTCAGCAAGATTTAGGGTTTAGTTAAATGACATTTGAAAAAAATCTAGTCATAACATTAGCCTATGGTATTGGTAGGGCTGATTTAGTTTATACAGTGGTGTGTGAAGTATATGTGGGAGAAAGTGCCTTTTTTCTTTTCCTTTTTTTGGAAATGGCATCCAATGTAGTATAAAAGGGACCAGGCTCTATGCTTGCCTTTGTATTGAAATGAAGATAGTGTGTATTGGTGGCAGATCTGTCTATTGGTTATCTGCTAGCAGATCCGTGGCAGATCTTACACTAATACATAGCTATGAAAAATAATGTATCTGAAAGATTTCATGCTAATGTGTAGTAGTCCATTACTCCTGTGTGTGTGGTGGGGGGGGGGGGGGGGGGGGGGGGAGGGGGGGGGGTGCTTTCCTTTTTTGATAGTCCATTCAAATACCACTACAAAAATGAAATCCAGTCATGTACTGGCCTTTGATAAAGACAGGAGTCAGAATCAGAAATCATTTATTGCTAAATTCATTTTCATATTATGGCAAATCCAGTTTTCTCTGTGTGTAGTTTTAAAGAAACCTCTGTAAAATTGCTGGATTTGCAGCTGTAATCAAATTTCGACTTTAAAATAATTGCCAATTTTTTTTAAATGATGGTCAAAGGGGAAGTACTGAAATATCACTTTGAAAAGTACAATGCTTTGATTAAAAAAAAACTGTGTATATTTTTAAAAACCTTAGACATTTGTTGTTTCACCAATTCTGATAGAAGGAACCCATTTTTGGCCAAAGAGGATGACAGATGATGATTTTCCTCCCATGAAATAGTGAACTGGAAACCCAATCTTTTGTCAGTAGCACGTTAAGTTGGGGTTTTTTCTTTTTTTTGTTTGGTTTTTTGTTTGTTTTTTGTTTGGTTGTTTTTTTTTTTTGTTGTTTTTTTTTTGTTGTTTTTTTTTTTGGGGGGGGGGGGGGGGGGGGGGGGGTTGGTGTTTTTTGTGGAGATTTTTTTGCCTAGGTTTGCAAGTATTATCAGTGGTTTCCTTCTGTTTTTAGTACACAATGATAGCTACTTGTTAGTTTTGAATGTTAGGTGGTGTATGGTGGTGTGTCTTAGATTGCTTTTTTCCTTTTTTTGTTTTTTAAAATCTTTTTCTGCATATTGATTTAGAGACCTGTCAGAGAAAAATGACTTTGTCCTCTTTCACAAGAATGGCAAAGTTTTTTTTGATTATGCAGGATGCAAAAGTCTATTTACAGACTGTTGTAGAATTTCTGTGAAGATAAATGAGGAAATGTGATCACATGTTTGTAATATTGTAAATGGAGGTTTTCATAATTGAAAGGAATACTGTCAGTGTGGTAGTGGGAAAAGAGATACACATGAAGGCATGTGTGTATTACATGTGCATGCTAGTGTTTGCATAAAATGTTTGACAGATGGGTGGCTCTTTTAGTTATCTTAGGTGAGAAAGAGGAGGGAGGAGGAGGAGGGTATAAGACTATTTAGGAGGAAATACTCATCCATGTTCACATGCAACAATTTGGAGAGAGAGAGAGAGAGGAGAGAGAGAGAGAGAGAGAGAGAGAGAGGAGAGAGAGAGAGAAGAGAGAGAGAGAGAGAAGAGAGAGAGAGATTGAAGAGAGATGTGGATTAAAGATGGTGTATTTTGTGTGGGTTTTTTTTTACAAAGTATTTTTTTTAATGAGGTTGATGCAAGAAATAAAATAGTATTTTTTTCAGTTTTTTTTTTTTTTTAAAGAATGTTACAGAATGCAAGAAATACAATAGCATTTTTTTTTTTTGCTTATAATGAAACTGAATGCAAGAAATACAATTGTATATTTTTTAGCTTTCTTTTTACAATGAAATTGAATGCAAAAAATACAGTAGTGTATTTTTTCAGTTTTTTTTTCGTAATGAAATTGAATAATGATAATTAAAAAAAAACAACAGTAGTACATATTTTGTTTTATTTTTTAAATAAGGAAATTAATTGCTAGAAAAACAATAGTGTATTTTTTGTTTGTTTTTCAATCATGATATTGAATGTAAGAACTATCAAAGTTTCTTTATTTGTTTTGAATACAAGAAGTAAAAATATTGTTAAAAAAAAATATGAAATTCAATGCAAGAAATACAATAGTATATATATATTTATTTTTTTTTTTAAATAATGAAATTGAATTCAGAAGTATTCTTTTTTTTTTTTTTTGCTTTTTAAAAATGAAATTGAATGCAAGAAATACATTTTTTTTAATGAACTAAATGCGAGAAAGATAGTGGTAGGTTTTTTGGTTTATCTTTAATGAAGTTGACTGCCCCGAAATAAAAAGTATTGTATGTCTTTTTCAAATATGAATTGAATGCAAGAAATACAGTGGTAAACTTTTCGTTTTTTTCTTAAAGAATGAAATTAATGCAAGAAATAATTTTCGTTGTTTTTTTAATATTGGATGAAACAAGGAATACAAAAATTTTTTCCTGTGGTTTTTTTTTATGAAATTGAATACAAGAGAAATGAATTATGTTTTTCAGTTTTTTAAAACACGAAATTGAATAAAAATCAAGTATATTTTAGGTTTTTTTTTTTTTACTTTTTAAATTGAATGAAGAAATCTAGAAGATTTTTTGTTTTTTTAACACGAAATGGAATGAAATGGAAGCATTTTTTTTTTTTTTTGGGGGGGGGGGGTTTTTTTAGAATTGGTTAAAAAAATATATACAAAATTTTTTTTGTTTTTTTTTAATAAGATTACATAAAAAAAAAAATCAGTAAATTTTTAGGTTTGTTTTTTGAAGGAAGGAAAATAAAATAAATTTATTTTTTTTAAGTCTTTCAGTTTGTTTTTAATGAAATGACATTTGAAAAAAAATCTCGGGTGAACTTTTATATTGAAGGAGTATTTGTTTTCAGGGTTGTGAAGTACTTGGGGAGAAAGTGTTTACCTTTTTTTTCTTTTTTTTTCTTTTTTTTTTTTAAATGGCAATTAATGTTAAAAGGGAAGATTCTTGCTTGTTTTGTTGAAATGAGGTATTGTGATTTGGCGATTTTTTTTTTTAGTATTGCTTTTTTTTTTATTGAGAAATTGATGCAAGAAATCAAAGTATGATCTTTGTTGTTTTTTTAAATCATGGGTTAATGCAAGAAATAAGTAAGTAGAGTTATCTTTTTTTTTTTTTTAAAGAATGAAATTGAATGAAAAACACTAGTTTTTTTTGTTTTTATTTATAATAAATTGAATATAAAAATCTAGTTCAGTTTTATTTTTTTAGAAATTGAATGCAAGTAACTTATATTTTTTTTTTTTTTTTTAATGAAAGGAATGAAGAAAATACTAGTATATTTTTTTTTTTTTTTCCCTGAATTTGATGCAAGAAATATCATAGTAAAATTTTGAAACATTTCTCTAGTATTGTCCCGTGTGTGTGTGTGTGTGTGGTGTTTGTGTTGTTTTGGTTGTTTTGTTGTGTTTGTGGTGTTGCTTTCTTTTTTAGTATCCTCAATACTCTTACACAAATAAATCTTGGTATGAAGAAACATTTTATTGAGATTTATTTTAAGTTTAGCAATTGGTTCTCTTTGTGTGGGGGTTTAAAGGAATTCTGAAATTGTGGAATTTGCAGATGAATCAAATTTTGACTTAAAGAATTTGCACTATTTTTTTAATAATGAAAAAAGGAAGTATTAAATTTATTTAAAAAATTGGATAATTTATTTAAAAGAAAAAAAATAAAAATTTTTTTTACAACATTTAATTTTTGTTTACCCGTTTTTGAAGAAAACCATTTTGGCCAAAGAATACATATAAATTTTCCACCCTGAAATGGTGAAGGAAACCCGTTGGGTTTTTTTTTTTGTTTTGGTTTTTTTATGGGATTTTTTTTTTTGTTTTTAGGTTGGCAATGTTACAGTGATTTTCTTGTTCATTAGTGGCAATGGTTGTATGTTAGTTTGAATTTTGGTGTATGGTCGACCCTGGTTCCGGTTGTTGTTTTTGTTGTTGTTTTTTTTCTTTTTTTTTCATTGATTCAGAGCAAGTCAGAAAAAAAAAAAAATGACTGTGCCCTATGAAATCACAAGAATAAGCAATTTTTTCTTTTAAAAAAAGTTTCTGGAGGCAAAAAATTTGTTTGACAATGTTGTAAAATTTGTTAACCATTTTATAAGAGTAACAAAGACATGTGTGGCTTATTTATACATTAGTAAAGGTTTTTATAATTTAAAGGGAAGACTGTCAGTGGGTAGTGTCAAGATAAGACATGCCCATGTGTGATGTGTGATTTGTGTTTGTATCAATGTTTGAAGATGGATTTTTCTCTTTGTTATTCCAGGTGAGA
>CM060349.1:12833117-12840617 GCA_030674155.1 Stramonita haemastoma
AACAAAGAAAACTGTGCGTAGCCCTGTAATGTTTACAAATTTATAAAGAAAGTAACACTGTTTGTGATTTTGATGTAATCTCAGTTTCAAAAGATATCGTGGTTTTCAACTCCCTCAACATGATATTATCACTAGATTGTTTAAACCTGCATCAAATTACATCACGTTCCCGAAGTCGGAATGCGGCTACCTTAATAGTGGGTTTACACGGTTGCATACGCAAAATCTCCCCTTTGATGAACCTCGGAGCTCTAGCTGAAAAATCGAGAAAAAAAACAACCTATGAATGAAAAAAAGACCAGATTTAAGAGCAGACGTTTTCTGACACCTGTTTTTATACAGACTTTTTTTGTAGTTTAGAATGAAGTTCAATGGAAAGAAAATTCACAGCCGATCATTTTGCATTTTTCTTTTTCTGAACTGTGAAACCTTTTTTTTAGCAGTCAATCTAATTTAATACAATTATTTTTTCATAGCCCGGCTGTTCTCAAAAGCCCTACCGGGGGCTGTTACCTTGTTAATTGTCGTTTTTAGATCTGATGAAAACTGTGCAATTACATACAGATTACAACAGGGGATAAAATCAACTCTATTGCAACGCCCTGTTCAACACTAAGGGTCAACCCAGAACATGCACCACGCGCGTTGTGGAATAAACCACATCCATCACACATAAAATGAGATCGAACCAAGACCAGATTCCTTAACACATCCTTGTTCTGAGCCACTGACTAAAACACTTTCACTCACATCAGACGGGAAGAAACCAGATTCTCTCAGGAAGTTTAAAATAGTGTCCAGTGGAACATCACGAAAAAGGATCTTCAGGGAGTCTTCGGTAAAATGCTTGTGCCTAATATCCTAGGGGAGTCTATGACGCTCAGTCGCTTAACGCCACAGAAACCGGGATAAGCACCGGCCTGATGAGCCTTAGGCTCGGGACAGACTTTAACTTTTTTTTTAAAATATCCTGGACATCTCGACGCTCCAGAAGCAGATGCTTGCCAGACACGGATCTGAGAGCTGAAAGTGGATCATGCATCCAAGGTCTGAGGGCAGGGTTCTATCAGGGCTCCATCAGGGAACACTCTCTGTCTGTGTCTCTGTAGCTTCTCTACCTGCCTACAGTCACTAACTTGTCATTCTCTTTCCAAACTCTGTGTGTGTGTGTGTGTGTGTGTGTGTGTGTGTGTGTGTGTGTGTGTGTGTGTGTGTGTGTGTGTGTGTGTGTGGTGTGGTGTGTGTGTGTGTGTTGTGAGTGTGTGGTGTGTGTGTGTGTGTGTGTGTGTGTGTGTGTGTGTGTGTAAGTGTGTAAGTGTGTGTGTGTGTGTGTGTGTGTGTGTGTGTGTGTGTGTGTGTGTGTGTGTGTGTGTGTGTGTGTGTGTGTGTGTGTGTGTGTGTGTAATGACACGATGACAAAGATAGAGTGAGAATGTATGTCTGTGGGGGATTCTCATCTCATACAAATACACGAAGCACACAGTTCTACCATAGATAAAAAAAAAAGGTAAAGGTGTTCCAGAACCTATGTGGTCGTAGGGGAGCGAGGCATCAGAGACCTCAGCTTCTCCAGGGGCCAGCATTTGAGGGCGGTGGCGCCCATCTCCTCTCCCTCGCTGCTTTACCTTCCCTGACCCTAAAGAGGGCAGGTACTCACTGACAGCTGGGTGAACTGGGGGACTGTGCTGAAACCAAGGCGCGCGCAAACGGTCACCCATCCACTTGGTAACCACGTTCGATGCTGCTTAACCTTAGCTTGGGAAAGCGAATGCTCTGACCACTGAGATATCCCATCCCCAATCCCCCATAGATTTTAAATTTTAAAAAGCACACAGTTGTCGTGAGTAAACACCCAATACCCGAAGTTGGAATGCAGCTTCCTTAATGTTGGGTTAATGATGATTGCATAATTATGTAAAAACAAATCTCACCATTGCAAAAACCTCAGAGCTCTGGCCGAGAAACATCAACACCCAAAACACAACAACAACAACAAACCCACAACATGAATCTAAACTTCGAGATTTCAATCACTATACGGAGCAGTTACCAGTTGAATAAGTGACCGTTTGCGCGCCTTGGCTTCAGTACAGCCCCCCCAGTTCACCCAGCCGTGAATGGGTACCTGCCCTCTTTAGGGTCAGGGAAAGTAAAGCAGCGAGGGAGAGGAGATGGGCGCCGCCCTCAATATGCTGGCCCCTAGAGAAGCTGAGGTCTATGATGCCTCGCTTCCCTACGACCACCTAGGTTATGGGACACCTTTACCTTTGCCCTTATTCAATTTTTTTTAATGTTTATTTATTTATTTATTTATCTATTTATTCTTTATATCTAGGATAATGGAATAAGCACTCATGTGCTTTTTTGATATCCAGTCCCGTGTGTATGCAGTTTTGTAAATCTTACATGTCGGTAGCTGCATTCTGACTTCGGGGAAGTCGACTATGTTTCAAACGTAAGACCTCTCAGAGCACAGCTTTCTTCCCCGAATGTAAGTACAAGAAATGTGTTATCATTGTGGTATAGGGGAAAGGGGAACAGTTGTGGGAAATGAAGGGAGGGGAGGGGGACAGAGATTTGAACGACAGATATCCTGAGGAAGAGGCACATTAGGGTCACACCCCTACTGATTGGAATGTGGGGGTGTGGGGGGGTTGGGGGGGGGGGGGGGTTGTAAACCCCACACTGCCCGAGGCCCGTTTCATAGCAAACAGCAACACACGTGGCGTTTTGTGGTGATGAGATAGCGGCGAAACCAGACAGACGGTGTGCAGTGATAGTATCGCAAAGAAAAGTGAGAGGCACACTTTCTGCTGCTTAAAAAAAAAAATTATTTTCATCTTTTCACTTCAAGGACAATGGAATAAACACTCAAGTGAACTTTTTCATATCCAGTTTCAGTTTCTATGCGATTTTTGTCAATTTTGTTATCCTTTCTCAGAGGCGCGCACAACTTGCCTACTCTTCTGAAAGTTGGAACAGGATTTGACGTGTGTGCAAGATGCTATGTCTCGGTTTATTGTCCCATCCGAAGGACTCTCGATACAGTGGGGAGTGGAGTCAGTACTGAAGTTAACTCCAGAGAGAGATGGGGAGGGGGGTGGGGGGATATTGAGGATATAAGCACTCATGTGCTTTTTTTACATCCAGTCCCCGTGCGTATACAGTTTTGTAAATCTTGTCATCTGTTCCCATCTTCAAACGGGTGTGTCGGTAGTGGCTCGAATCCAGGTTTGAACCCGGGTTGTCAAAAAAATCGGGAATCCAACGCTTAACGCTCTAACCACCAGACCAGACTGCCCCCACCCCCCCCCCCCCTTCCTCTCCAAACGTTATGCACTAAGGTGTACATAAGTTATCCCTCCATGCCTGTCAGCCGTCCATCTTTCTCAATTTCTGGTCCATCTGTTTGGAATGACCTTCCTCTCTCCCTTCATAAAAAACATTTCAGTGAATATTTTCAAATCCAGCCTCTAGATCTTTTCTCTCTATCTTTACACTATACACCTGTTCCGATTTTCAAACAATTTGCCCGCACCCGCACATGCATTCACAGCACGCGCGCATACACGCACGCACGCACGCACGCACACACACACAGGCACGCACACACGCACGCACGCACGCACCCACGCACGCATGCACGCACACACACAAACACACACACACACACAACACACACACACACACACACACACACACACACACACACCACACACACACACACACACACACACAGAAGATAGAGAGAGAGAAAGACAGACAATGGGGACAGAGATAGGGGGAAAAGACCAAAAAATGAGGAGGCAGAGAAAGACGAGAGACAGAGAGACAGAGACAGACAGAGAGACAGGGAGAGACAGAGAGAGAGAGAGACAAAGACAGAGAGAGAGAGACAAAGAGAAAGAGAAAGACACAGAGAAAGAGAAAGACACAGAGAGAGAGAACTCGAACTCGAAAACTTTATTTACAAATAGGCCATTGGCCCATACATGAAGGAGGGTTGCCGAGCTGCTTAGTATTTTGGTGTGGGGGAAAAAAACAAAACAACCCAATTACAACAACAAAAATTACTGTATAAAAAAAGTCAGATACACAAATATGACAGAGAGACAGACAGACAGAGAGAGACACAGAGAGAGACAGAGACAGAGACAGAGAGAGGGGGGGGGGGGGGGGGAGAGCAGTGTGTTTCTGTAATCAAAGGGGATTTAATCCCTTGTCTTCATACTGATCTTATCCCCCTACCCCCCCCCCCTCCCCTGTTACCTTTTATCATAGTATCCACTATGTCCCACAGAAACACAGGAATGCTCTCTCTCTCTCTCTCTCTCTCTCTCTCTCTCTCTCTCTCTTCTCTCTCTCTCTCTCTCTCTCTCTCTCTCTCTCTCTGGGGGAACGGATAGCCTAGTGGTCAGAAGATTGCGCTGGCAATTTGACGACCCAGGTTTGAGTCCGGTCGAGGAGATTTTTCTCCTGGAGTTAACGTCAGTGCTAACTCCACTCTCCCCAAAAGTCCTTCGGATGAGACTTTAAACCGAGGCCCCTTGTGCGAACGCACGCAGAACATCTTGCCCACGCGTTAAATCCTGTTCCACTTTTCGTAAGAGTAGGCCATCGTGTGCCGGTGGGAACAGATGACATTTACAAAACTGCATACACGGGGACTGGATGTAAAAAAGCACAAGAGTGCTTATCCCATTATCCTCGATATAAAAAAATAAATCAAATCAAATCTCTCTCTCTCCTCTCTCTCTCTCTCTCTCTCTCTCTCTCTCTCTCTCTCTCTCTCTCTCTTCCGTCTATCTTCTTTTCTCTGTCTGTCTCGTACGTCTCTTTTTCTCTCTGTCTCTTCTGTCTGTCTGTCTTCTCTGTCTGTCTTCTTCTCTTTCTTCTCTCTTCTCTCTCTCGTCTCTCTCTCTTCTTCTCTCTCTCTTCTCTCGTCTCTCTCTTCTCTCTCTCTTGTCTCTCTCTCTCTAACATACCCACATACACGCACCACACACATCACACCACACCACACCCACTCACACACACAACATACACACACGGTATTACCACACCACCACTCACACACACACACTACACACACATCGTGCCACACACCACCACACACACAAGGCACACACACAGCCTCACGCAGCACGCACGCAGCCCAGGCACGCACACAGAGAGCAGACAGACAGAGCAAAGTTGAGTCTCAACGAGTGAAGGGAATGAACTCCCCGGGACTATGATTGTATACATGTGAGTGACAGAGGGACTTGTCTCCCTTAGATATTGATTTTTCATATATATATACACCACTTCACCTAATGATTATCAAATCATAAGAGGATCAAAAATATCACTCTTTCTCTCCGAACAAATGTACCCCAATAATAAAATAAATAAAGAAACAAAACAAAAACAACTGGGCCGAGGGAGTAAAAAAACAAAAAAAAGAAAGAAAAGAATAGGAGAGACAGACAGACAGATAGACAGATAACCAGACAGACAGAGTCAGAGAGAGATAGAGAAGGAGACAGAGACAGACAGACAAACAGACAAAAAGACAGAGATGAAATACAGAGAATAATATTGAGCCAAACAGGCAGACAGAAGCAGAGAGACAGAGATTGAAACGGAGACAAAAACAAACAGATAGAGAGACAGACTGTGAAACAGAGAAAAACAGACACACAGAGAGATAGACAAAGGAGAGACAGAAAGAGACAGACAGAATCAGGCTGTCAGGCAGACAGAGAATTAGACAAACAGACAGACAGAGGAATAGAGACACAGACAGACAGGAAACATACATACATACATACATACATACATACATACATACATACATACAGACAGACAGACAGACAGACAGACAGACAGACAGACAGACCGACCGACCGACCGACCGACCGACCGACCGACCGACAGACCGACAGACCGACAGACAGACAGACAGACAGACAGACAGACAGACAGACAGACATCATGTACTCACCGGCTGCTCTTGTTTTCTCCTGCACTGGTAGATTTTTCCGTTCCTGTAACATCATCATCATCATCATCATCATCGTCGTCATCATCCTCATCCTCCTCCTCCTCATCATCATCGTCGTCGTCGGCGTCGTCTCGTCGTCGTCGTCGTCGTCGTCTCATCATCATCATCGTCGTCGTCGTAGTCGTCGTCGTCGTCATCATCATCATCATCACCACTACCATCATCACCGTCACCATCACCATCATCATCACCATCATCAGTTTCATCATTTTATCGTCAGCAGTAGCATGACTTCCTTTTTCTTTTTTTTCTTTTTTTTCTTTTTTTTTCATCTCTTCTTTGAATGTCTTCTTACCCGTCTTCTTTTTCTTCTTCTTCTTCTTCGCAATTCTTCTTCTCTCTTCTTCTTCTTCTTCTTCGCAATTCTTCTTCTTCTTCGCAATTCTTCTTCTTCTTCGCAATTCTTCTTCTTCTTTGCATTCTTCTTTTGCATTCTTCTTTGCATTCTTCTTTGCATTCTTCTTCTTCTTTTTCTGCATTCTTTTTCTTCTTTGCATCTTTATTCTTCTTCTTTGCAATATTCCTTTTCCTCATTTCATGTTGCTTTTCTCTATTGTTCTTCTTAGCTTTCTTCTCCTTTGCATTCTTCTTCTTTTAATCCATTTTCTAATTTCGTCTCCTTTTTTGTATTCTTTTTCTTTACATAATACTTTGCATTCTACTTAATGATACTTGATAGGTTTCAAAAATTCTCCTTCGTAGCGTTCTTCTTCTCCGCGTTTTTTTTTTTCCTTGCAATGTTCTTCTTTGCATTCTTATTTTCACATTCTTCTTCTTTTACATTCTTTTTCTTCTTCGCCTTTTTTTTTGCATTCTTCTCCTTTGCATTCTTGTTCCTTGTATTGCTCTTTGCACTCTTTTTTTGCACTCTTCTTCTTCCCAGTTTTTTTTTTTTTGCATTCCTCTTCTTTGCATTCCTTTTCTGTGTGTGTTCCCAATCTTCTTTGCATACTCCTTTCTGTTCTCTTTGTGAACTGGATGTAAAAAAGCACATGAGTGCTTATTCATTATCCTCGAAATAAAAGAATTTGACTTGTCTTGACTTGACTTGACTTGACTTGACTATCTTTTTTCTTCTTCGCAATTCTTCTTCTTGTTATGAATTGTCTTTCGTAATCTTTTCCCGTTTATATTCTCCATCAAGACAAACACAATAATGATCAGAATGCTTAATATATTCGATATAGATTGCTATTGATTGCTTGAGTGATGTATAGGTTGAATGCAAGCGCTTTGATTTGTTTTTACAAGATATAGCGCTATATAAGTTCCATGTATTATTATTATAAAGCAGATGTTATTCATAAACACACACACACACACACACACACACACACACACACACACACACACACACACACACACACACACACACACACACCACACACACACACACAACACACACACAAAATAATACACACATTATCATCGATATAAAAGAATAGATTAAAAAA
>CM060349.1:12845617-12848117 GCA_030674155.1 Stramonita haemastoma
AAAGGTTAACTTCTAGTAAACTGCGACACCTTAACACTATCCAACATGCATTGTACTGATGCGTCACGTCAGGTCACGTCAGATCACGCCACCTTTCAGGTAAAATGATATCTGCAGTGCAAATTTCCTCCCGACATTTCTAGAGTTATGCCATGGGGGAAAAGAAAAGGTTAAAGGTTTGAATGGTGGGCACAGTGTACGAAAACATTTTGTTGCAGTCTTTTTATGATTGTTTTTTCTTGTTTACCGATCCTATTGTTATTGTTGTTGTTGTTGTTATCATCATCATCATCATCATCATCATCATCATCATCATCATCATCATCATCATCATCATCATCATCATCATCGCTCGTCATCATCATTATCATTAGAAGTAGTAGTAATAGTGAATATGCAGAGGTGGGTCATTAATATGAATGGAGAAAAGAAGCGGTCCTAATATTGATCCCTGTGGTATTCCATATTTCAGGGTAATAAGGTTGATTTCCTAGGCCCGATTTCAACAAGTTGATGACGATTACTGAGAAGTTAGTCTAAAAATGTTAATGTTTTGCTGGAGATTTTATAGCATTTTAATTTTATAATGAAGAGAGAGTTGCTAATAAAGTCAAAGGCAAAGTCTAGAAAAACAACTCCTGTAATCTCATTATTATTGATACTCAAAAGGCAATGCTCAATTATTAGTTTATTAAGGCTGTATCGCAAGAATGGTTTTCACGAAACCCTGACTGGTTTTCATTAATTAGATTATATATTTTAAAATGAGAATGTAAGTGAAATTGTGTATGTTTTTCTTATGATTTAGATAGGACTGACAGTACCAGTATTGGTCAATAGTTCGAGGGATTGGTTGGGTCTCCTGCTTTGTGTAAGGGTATTACTTTTGCTCGTTTAAACTTCAATGGGAAGTAATTCTTGTCAATACACAAGTTAAATATGTACGCTAGGGTATCAGTTATAGCGTATGCACTGTTTTTTTAACATTTTACTATCGATTTTGTCAAGGTCTTTTGATCTTTACTGTTTTAATTTGAGTAAGTTATTTAGCTATGTATTGGAAATGCTCTGATACCTTGTTGAATATAAAAAAAAATGGCCATAATAAACTGGCTTGCCTTCAAGTCTACAAAATGGTGATTAGAATTATCCAAAAAAAAAGCAAAACAAGAGAAAGGACAATTTGGTACACCGGTTTAACTATCAATCAATCATTAAAGCACAATCATCAGTCAAATCAACAATCAAGGTGTAAATCAAGAAAAGGGAAAAACTTGGTTCAATAATGTAACTAAAAGCAAATCAGTAAAGCACCATCATCCGTCAAATCAACAATCAAAAGGTAGAACAATCAAAAGGTAAAACAACAATCAAAAGTAGAACACGAAAAAGGAAAAAACTTGGTACAGCAATGTAACTAACCGCCAGTCAGAACAGCACAATCACCAGTCAAATCAACGGTCAAAATGCAGAACAAGAAAAAGGGAAAAAATTGGTACAGCAATGTAACTAACCGCCAGTCAGTAAAGCACAATCATCAGTCAAATCAACAATCAAAGTAGAACAATCAAAAGTAGAACAAGGAAAAGGGAAAAACTTGGTACAGTAATGTAACTAACCACCAGTGAATACTTGTGCCTATGAGTATGTGTGTGCATGTATGTGTGTGTGTGTGTGTGTGTGTGTGTGTGTGTGTGTGTGTGTGTGTGTGTGTGTGTGTGTGTGTGTGTGTGTGTGTGTGTGTGTGTGTGTGTGTGTGTGTGTACCAGTATACCCAAACGAATGAGATTTGCTTAGTATGCTTAGAAAAGCATAGGACACAACCCTAGCACTGCACTTACAGTATAGTATAGTAGCCCAGACGATGTCAGTCACAGAAAAATTAATTTTTAATGGTAACCTGCATCCACGTTGAACATGCCGCAATACATAAACTCGCCTACATTACATTTTTGCAATCTGTCTGTCTGTCTGTCTGTCTGTCTGTCTGTCTGTCTGTCTGTCTGTCTGTCTGTCTGTCTGTCTTCTCTCTCTCTCTCTCTCCTCTCTCTCTCTCTCTCTCTCTCTCTCTCTCTCTCTCTCTCTCTCTCACACACACAACACACACACACACACACACACACACACACACAGAGCTCTGTCTGTCTGTCTGTCTGTCTGTCTGTCTGTCTGTGTGCGTCTCTCTCCTCTCTCTCTCTCTCTCTCTCTCTCTCTCTCTCTCTCTCTCTCTCTCTCTCTCTCCTCTCTCTCTCTCTCTCTCTCTCTCTCCTCTCTCTCTCTCTCTCTCTCTCCCTCTCCCAATGATATGAATGAACTCTTTGTTGCTTCCATGCTAAGCCTAAGAAATGTATTGTGGTCCATGGCCAATGTACATTAAATCATTTCAGTGTTCTCTGTCTCTGTCTCTGTCTCTCTCATACACACATACATACATACATACATACATACATACATACATACATACATACATACATACATACATACATACATACATACATAC
>CM060349.1:12865617-12880617 GCA_030674155.1 Stramonita haemastoma
TCTCTTCTTTCTTCGCAATTCTCTTCGCAATTTCTTCTTCGCAATTCTTCTGCTTCTTCTTCTTCTTCTTCGCAATTCTTCCTTCTTCTTTCTTCTTCTTCATTCTTCGCAATTCTTCTTCTTCTTCTTCTTCTTCTTCTTCTTCTTCGTTCTTCTTCTTTGCAATTCTTTTCTTCTTCTTCTTCTTCTTCTTCTTCTCTCCTCTCCTCGCTTCTTCTCGTTCTTCACATTCTTCTTCTTCTTCTTCGCAATTCTTCTTCTTCTTGCATTCTTCTTCTTTTTCATTCTTCCATTTCTTTTCTTCTTCTTCTTTCTTCTTTTCTTTGCAATTCATCTTCTTCTTTGCAATTCTTCTCTTCTTCGCGTTCTTCTCTTCTTCCCTTCTTCTTCTTCTCTTCTTCTTCCTCTTCTTCTTCTTCTTCTTCTTCTTTGCAATTCTTCTTCTTCTTCGCTTCTTCTCCGCATTCTTCTTCGCATTCGTCTTCGCAATTCTTCTTCTTCTTCTCCTCCTCCTCCTCCCCTTCTCTTCTTTCTTCTTCTTCTTCTTCTTCTTCTTCTTCTTCTTCTTCTTCGCCATTCTTCTTCTTCGCATTCTTCTTCTTCTTATTCTTCGCATTTTTCTTTTCTTCTTCGCATTCTTCTTCTTCTTGCAATCTTGCAATTCTTCTTCTTCCTTCTTCTTCTTCTTCTTTCTTCTTCTTTTCTTCTTCTTCTTCTTCCTTCTTCCCTCTTCTTCTTTTTCTTCTCCTTCTCCTTCTTCGCAATTCTTCTTCGCAATTCTTCTTCGCAATTCTTCTTCTTCTTCGTAATTCTTCTTCTTCGCAATTCTTCTTCTTCTTCTTCTTTTCTCTTCTTCTTCTCCTTCTCTTCTTCTTTTTCTTCTTCTTTCTTCTTTTCTTTCTTCTTCTTCTTCTTCTTCTTTGCAATTATTAATTCTTCTTCTTCTTCTTCTCTTCTTCTCTTCTTCTTCTTCTTCTTCTTCTTCTTCTTTGCAATTAATTCTTCTTCTTCTTTTTTTCTTCTCCTCCTCCTCCTCCTTCTTCTTGTTCTTCACAATTCTTCTTCTTCTTCTTCGCAATTTTTTCTTCTTCTTCGCATTCTTCTTCTTCTTTGTAATTCTTACCAATTCTTCTTCGCAATTCTTCTTCTTCTTCATCTTCTTCTTTGCAATTCTTCGCAATTCTTCTTCTTTGCAATTCTTCTTCTTCTTCGCAGTTCTTCTCCGCAATTCTTCTTGCATTCGTCTCGCAATTCTTCTTCTTCTTTCCTCTCCTCCTCCTTCTTCTTCTTCTTCTTCTTCTTCTTCTTCTTCTTCTTCTTCTTCTTCGCATTCTTCTTCGCATTCTTCTTCGCATTCTTCTTCGCATTCTTCGCATTTTTGTTTTCTTCTTCGCATCTTCTTCTTCTTTGCAATACTTTGCAATCTTCTTCTTCTTCTCTTTTCTATCTCTTCTTCTTCTTCTTCTTCTTCTTCCCTCTCTTCTTTTCTCTCCTTCTCCTTCTTCGCAATTCTTCTTCGCATTCTTCTTCGCAATTCTTCTTCTTCTTCGTAATTCTTCTTCTTCGCAATTCTTCTTCTTCTTCATCTTCTTCTTTGCAATTCTTCGCAATTCTTCTTCTTTGCAATTCTTCTTCTTTGCAAGTTTTCTTCTTCTTCTTCTTCTTCTTCTTCTTCTTCTTCTTCTTCTTCTTCTTCTTCTTCTCTTCTTCTTCTTCTTCTTCTTCATCTTCTTCTTCTTCTTCTTCATCTTCTTCTGCTTCTTCGCAATTCTTCTTCTTCATCATCATCATCATCATCATCATCATCATCATCATCATCATCATCTTCTTCTTCTTCTTCTTCTTCTTCTTCTTCTTCTTCGCAATTCTTCTTCTTCTTCTTCGCAATTCTTCTTCTTCTTCCTCGCAATTCTTCTTCTTCTTCTTCGCAATTCTTCTTCTTCTTCTTCCTCGCAATTCTTCTTCTTTGCAATTCTTTCTTCTTCTTTGAGCGCTCAGAAAGCAGTACATTTGTGATGTGAGCGAAAATACGTTGCACTGCCGTTAAGCGCCTGACAAGTCAGGCCCAGCGCATCCGACTTCGGCGTGGGAGAGAATGTTTTCGTTAAATATTTCAGAAAAAGGGCTGCAGAACTGACCAAGAAGACGGAAAATAGACAAGAAGGAAGTGACAGGAACAAAAGTAACAAGCCAGAAACAAAGAGAGGGATAGAAAAGAGGGAATTCCTCGCACAGAATTTCCAGAAGGTGGGGATGCTGTTTATATTGACAGGCCCCGGCATCCCCTACGGGGAAGGCAATGAACTGAATGTTGGACATGATTCATGCCCAGACAATGTCTACACTGAGTGTTCAGAATATCACAAAAGTCATGTGAACTACTAGCGCTAAAAATACATATCGGGTTTTCCCAGTTAGCCAAAATGATATGATTAAAAAATGTAGAACGAAGAAACGGAAGAACGAAAACAACATCTATATATATTCGTATAAAACATCCATTAAAGAAAGAATTTTCAATAAAACACAAGATGAAAGGTAAATGTGTCCCATAACTTGCGTGGTTGTAGGGGAGCGATGCGTCAGAGACCTCAGCTTCTCTAGGGGCCAGCATAAAAAGTTATTGAGACCGACGCCCATCTCCCTCCCTCGCTGCTTTACCTTCCCTGACCCTAAAGAGGGCAGGGGCCCATTTACAGCTGAGTGAACTAGGGGACTGTACTAAAACCAAGGCGCGCAAACAGTCACACATCCAATTGGTAACCACGCTCCTTTGAGACTTTAAACCGAGGGCCCGTGTGCAAACGCACGCAGAACATCTTGCGCACACGTTAAATACTGCTCCGCTTTTCGTAAGAGTAGGCCATCGTGTGCCAGTGGGAACAGATGACATTTATAAAACTGCATACACACGGGAACTGGGTGTAAAAAAAGCACAAGAGTGCTTATTCCATTATCCTCGATATTAAAGAATAAATCAAATCAAATCAAATCAAATTGATGCTGCTTAACCTTAGCTTGGAGAAAGCGAGCGCTCTGACCACACTAGTATCTCGTCCCTAATAAAGCATATGTCACGTGATACATTTTGTTTAATAAAAACAACAAAAAAGACTAATTAAGGGGCGAGAGGGGCTGGGGTAACAACAGTAAAAAGATCGACCAATCAACAAAACAATTTTTAATTTAAAAAACAAAGAAAAAGATATAAAGAAAAAAGAAAAATAAACTGATAGACGAAACAGGATACAGTATGAAAAAAACCACAAATATGAAACCTAAAATAAATTTTAAAAAACAAATACAATAGATAAACAAAAAAATAAAAACAAACGGATAAAAGCAAAATAAGAATACGGTAAAACAAAAACCAAAACGAACGAACTATAAAACAAAAACACCACACACACAGAATGGTGACCAAAACAAATCAAATAACAACAAAAAGAAAAAGCAATACACACAAAACTTTTTTTTAAGACACACAAAGTAAACATTAAAAAGGAGAACTGACAAAACAAAGACATAATTCAAAGCAATAACAACAAAATAACAAACCACTAGAAACAAAAACTAAAAAGCAACAGAATGTCTCCAATGGTGTGTGGGTTTTTTTTTAGCTTTTTTATTATTTATTTAGAGGATTATGGAATAAGCACTCGTGTACTTCTTTTTACACCCAGTCCCCATGTGTATGCAGTTTTGTAAATTGTGTTACCATTCCCACCGGCACACAATGGCTTAATCTTTTGAGAAGAGGAACGGGTTTTAACCTGTGCGCAAGATGTTTTGCGTGCGTTCGCATACGAGACCTCGGTTTATAGTCCTACCCGAAGGACTTGTGTGTGTGTGTGTGTGTGTGTGTGTGTGTGTGTGTGTGTGTGTGTGTGTGTGTGTGTGTGTGTGTGTGTGTGTGTGTGTGTGTGTGTGTGACTTTGATTTGAACGAAGTTTACTTGGAATATTTAGAAGATACATCAATCATATCTTTTCTTTCTGTTTTACAACCATTGTCATTAATATATTTACATGCCTGCCAGTATTGCAATTGCCTTTCATAGGATGATCAAGGTTTTTTGAGTTGAATGAAAACTAATGAAATACAGTCATGATCTACATAGCCACAAAACAATACAGCAATAAAACAGTACAAAAAAGAAAATACGAACACAAAACAAGAATACAAACACAAAAAACACAAACTAGAGAAAATAAAAGAAAAACATATACAAAAGAGGCAAATGAAAGAATATAGACACAACAATATAAACAAAAAAAACAAATACAAAATAAGCAAACAAAAAGAATAAAGACACAAAACAATACATCAAAACAATGCAAACACAAAACAAACAAAAGAATATAAACATAAAACAATACAAACAAAAACGAAACAATGCAAACACAAAACAAGCAAACAAAAGAATATAAACATAAAGCAATACAAACAAAAACGAAACAAACAATCCAAATACAAAACAAGCAAAAGAATATAAACATAAAGCAATGCAGTGCAAAACAAAATAATACAAACACAAAAAATACAAACACAAAAAATATAAACGCAAAACAATACAAACAAAAACAAAAGAAACATAAAATAAGCAAACAAAAGAATAAAAACACAAAACAATACAAACAAAACAATACAAAACAAACAAAAAAAGCAATACAAACACAAATCAAGCAAACTAAAGTATACAAACACAAAACAAGCAAACAAAAGAATACAAACGCAAAGCAAATCAAACAAAACAATCTAAACACAAAACAACACAAACAAAAAACACCAAAATCCTAAAACGAATCTTCCAATCACTTCACCAATCTCACTTCAAGGAACGAAACTGGTCACTCACCCCCAAGTCGCCACAACAACCAACACAAACTTGTCTGAAGAGCAGATCGAAGCACGAGAACTAAGCTATGCCTGATAGTAAAGAGCCATTACTGACGAAACAATCGCTGCTTCTCCATAAAAACCCAGCCGACAGCTGCAGCGAAACAAAAATAAACCTCCCTTCTCTCGCCCTACGAAATTCGGCCTCCTTTCGCTCTCAAACAAACTCTCTCTCTCTCTCTCTCTCTTAGCTCCCGGTCTCCCAATAGCGGTAGAACCAACACCTGCTAAATAAAAGAACTGTCGTCTGTCCACTTGTGCAGGTCTCGCTCTGACTTACCGGCCCTGGATTGTGAAGTATATTATCATTGGTGACTTGACAACAAAAGCATTGTCATTATTGTTGTAGAGATGGGACGACTTGGAGTTGGGGTAGGGGTGGGGTAGGGGGTGGGTGGGGCTCTAGTATCCTCCTCCTCCTCCTCCTCCTCTACTCCCTACTCCTCTTCTTTCAGCCCATCCCTACCCCACCCTTTAAGGACCACTGGTGTGGGTTAAAGTGGTCATTGATTTATTTGCAAATCATTGATGGATGAAGACGACGGACTATCTGGAAAATCAACTGGGGATGGAGTGATGGGGAGGGGGGAAAGGTTGGCATTTTCGTAAAGGTTTTCTTTCTCTTTTTTTTGTTGGTTGTTTTGTTTTGTAACCATGAACTTTTTTTTTATATCTCTTTTACTTTCAAGGGTGAACCTTTAGCAATCAGGTAGGTTCAGTTGCTTCCCTTTCCTCATCTCTCTGTCTCTGTGTCTCTGACTCTGTCTGTCTGTCTCTGTGTGTGTGTGTGTGTGTGTGTGTGTGTGTGTGTGTGTGTGTGTGTGTGTCTGTCTGTCTGTCTGTCTGTCTGTGTGTGTGTGTGTGTGTGTTCTCTCTCTCTCTCTCTCTCTCTCTCTCTCTCTCTCTCTTCTCTCTCTCTCTCTCTCTCTCTCTCTCTCTCTCGCTCTCTCTCTCTCTCTCTCTCTCTCTCTCTCTCTCTCTCTCTCTCTCTCTCTCTCCTCACACACACACACACACACACACACACACATAAATATATATACATACATACATACATACATACATACATACATACATACATACATACATACATACATACATACATACATACATACATACATACACACACACACACTGTTTTCTGCATTTGTGCTAAGGATATAAAGGATACAGAGCTTCTCTCCCACCCCACCCTCTACACCCCACCCACTACACCCTACCCTCTACACCCCACCCACTACACCCCACCCCTCTACACCCCACCTCTCTACACCCACCCCACTAACCCCACCCTCTACACCCCACCCACTACACCCACCCCTCTACACCCCACCCCTCTACCCCACCTCTCTACACCCCACCCCTACTACACCCCACCCCTCTACACCCCACCTCTCTACACCCCACCCCACTACACCCCACCCCTTACACCCACCCCACTACAACCCCACCCCTCTACACCCCACCCCTCTACACCCACCTCTCTACACCCCACACCTCTACACCCCACCCCACTACACCCCACCCCTCTACACCCCACCCTCTACACCCCACCCTCTACACACCCCACCTCTCTACACCCCACCTCTCTACACCCCACCTCTCTACACCCCACCCTCTACACCCCACCTCTCTACACCCCACCTCTCTACACCCACCTCTCTACACCCCACCCCTCTACACCCCACCCCTCTACACCCCACCCCAACCCCAGGTGGTCCCATCTCTACACAATAATGACAATGCTTTTGTCAAGTCACCAATGATATGCTTCACAAAAATGTTTTCTGCATTTGTTCTGCTATTATATCAGTCCATCATATATTGTTTGATTGCCCTGTGCTCATTGCCTCGTATAAAGGCAAAGGGATATATCTGGGTAAAAAATATGGAAATATCCAAAGTGTTCTGTATGATTCCGAGTCTCATGTCCTAGTATCAGTTGCAGAAAGTATTTGCCAGTCACCAGTAGGACAGTTACTGTAAATGAAATTATATAAACTTATCACCATCCATTACATTCTTCATCCTTTCACCCTTCCCCTCATCCCCATTTTTAGTACATTTTTAACGTGAATGTATCATTGTCTAAATCACGTTGTAGTGAATGGACATTAAACCAATGAGAAGAAGAAGAAGAAAAACACACACACACACACACACACACACACACACAACACACACACACACACACACACACACACACACACACACACTACACACACACACCACCACACACACACACACACACACACACACACTACACACTACACACTACACACACACACACACACACACACACACACACTACACACTACACACTACAACACACCACACACACACACACACACACACACACACACACACACACACACACACACAGAGTCGAGGATATTTTTCTCCTGGAGTTAACATCAGTGCTGACTCTACTCTCCCCCACAAGTCCTTCGGATGAGACTATAAACCGAGGCCCCGTGTGTGAACGCACGCAGAACATCTTGCACACACGTTAAATCCTGTTCCGCTTTTTGTAAGAGTAGGCCATCATGTGCCGGTGGGAACAGATGGCATTTACAAAACTGCATACCCACGGGATAGGATGTAAAAAAAAAAAAAAAAAAAGCACAAAGTGCTTATCCCATTATCCTCGATATAATTTAAAAAGAATAAAATTAAAATAAAAATAAATTTTAAAACACACACACACACACACACACACACACACACACACACACACAACACACCACACACACACACACACACACACACACACACACACGTGCACACACACACACTAATGTAGGCCTACAATGTATATGCATCCGTTATCGGATAAAGATAATCCAAAACAGAGCCATACAGAGCGCCACATAAGGCTGATAAACCTTTATTCAGAGAGGAAAAGTAAAGAAAACTTGGCCCTCTTCTCTGCAAATATAGTACCACGACATTGACATGAATATGCTTTTGGCTTTGTGGGGAGGAATCGGGGCATGGGTATTCTATTGTTTACCGACTCAAGTCACGGCAGAATAGTCTCTCCGCATGGAATTCGCGCTGCTCTCCCCCTGGGAGAGCGCGTGCGTCGCCACAAGAGCAGCGCCACAGGATAAACTGGATGGTTTGGTTAGTGTGTTTTGACAAAGAGGGAATGACCGTGTACCAGTCAGCACAAGACTACACATGTACATATTCTTAAGTTTTCCACATTAAAAGGTAAAAAAAAAGAGGCGTAAAGGTGTCCTATAAACCTAGGCGGTCGTAGGGGAGCGAGGCATCAGAGACCTCAGCTTCTCTAGGCGCCAGCATATTGAGGGCGGCGCCCATGTCCTCTCCCTCGCTGCTTTACCTTCCCTGACCCTCAAGAGGGCAGGTATCTCGGGTGGACTAGGGGACTGTACTGAAGCCAAGGCTTGCGCAAACGGTCGTTCACTCATCCACCTGGTAACCACGCTCGATGCTGCTTAACCTTAGCTTGGGGGAAAGCGAGTGCTCTGACCACTGAGCTACCCCGTCCCCTACTGCACATGTACACATGTAGGTCTCCACTTTGCCTTCCGAAATATCTACCAATGCAATATGGACTTACATTCACCCCCCTCCCCCCTCCCCCCCATCCCCGTTCCTCGACTACAGCTCCGAGGTTCATCAATGGTGAGATTTTGCAGTATGCGACCAGTTCCCACCCTCCTTCTCCTCCCCCTTTACCATTTAGGTAGCCGCATTCCGACTTCGGGGATGGTGTCTAACGCGGCACCTGTGTGCATGCGTATTTTGAAAATTTGGTCATCTAAAAGGTGGAACGGGTTTTTAACATGTTGCGCAAGATGTTCTGCGTGCATTCGCACGCGGGGCCTCGGTTTATAGTCTCATCCAAAGGACTTTCAGTTCGATTTTTTTTAGTTAAACCTTCTCTCTCTCTCTCTCTCTCTCTCTCTCTCTCTCTCTCTCTCTCTCTCTCTCTCTCTCTCTCTCTCTCTCTCTCTCTCTCTCTCTCTCTCTCTCTCTCTCTCATGACATTGATGACCTCAGGTGACGAGGCCCATTATGTAAGCAAGCAGAGGAGGATGAGGTACATTCTGTGTTGTGTTGTCAAGTAGTAGAGGATGTTAGGCAGAATTACATCCCCATAAAATAATAATTTTTTTATAGTTGACAGCTTAATTCATTTCGACTCTGTTTACTCATGGCGTCGAGTCAGCCTGTGTGGTCGGCGGGGCTATAAGCAACATCATTGGATTGGATTTGGAGTCAGCCTGAGGTTGTGCGTGGCCTGAAATTATTTTAATTTTTGTGGGAAAGCCTTTTTAAAATTAGAGATATCTTCATATTTTCAGTAATATTTTTGTAACTCACTTTTTGTTATAGACAAGAACTTTTCGTTGATATTGCTGCTGTTGTTGTTGTTTTTTCTACCACCAAGTACTAAGCAGTTCGGCAACCCCCGTCATGTATGGATGGACCAATGGCCTTTCTTGTCGATAAATTATTCGAGTTCGAGTGCTCTCCTCTCTCTCTCTCTCTCTCTCTCTCTCTCTTCTCTCTCTCTCTCTCTTCTTTTGTCTCGTCGCCTATCAACATCTTGATTGGGTTTGGTTCCCTCCTCTGGTTTTCTGCCTTAATTTTTTTAATCTTTCTGTATGTCCTTTTCTTCAGTTATCTTCATATTTTCTGTATATTTTTCTCTCATCTTTTTGTTCTGACTTTTCTTTTCTCTCTCTATCTGTGCTTCTCTCTTCTTGTTGTTTTTTCTCCACCCAATACTACAGTTCGGCCCCCCCCGTCTGTCTGGATGGACCTGTCTTCTTTTCGTAATTTTCGAGTTTGAGTCTCTCTTCTCTCTCTCTCTCTCTCTCTCTCTCTCTCTCTCTCCTCTCTCTCTCTCTCTCTCTCTCCAGTCCTTGAAGACAGAGGGAGGGGGGGGGGGGGGGGGGGGGGGGAAACCGTTGGAGCACAGAGAGCATCCTTCCTTATTGACGTTGAAAAAGACAAACCAAAATGAACATTATCCTGAAGGCTTTCTGTGGTTTGTTCTTCGGCTGATGGCGTTTACGTGACTTCCTTATAGCTGATCTTATTGCTGATGTGCGTTCCCCAGCTTAACACCCTGGGGGTCCCCCACAACATCCGTCCTCTCTGTCTGTTCACTCCTCCCACCTGGGTAAACACTGTGGGACTGTAAGTACACACTGAATGAGAGGACTTTCGTGTATTTCTTTATTTATTTTATCTATCAATTTATTTTTTTTATTTTTTTTTATTTTTTATTATAATATAATAATTTAAATTTATGGAATTTATATAGCGCTATATCTTGTAAAAACAAATCAAAGCGCTTGCACTCGACCCTCACAACAAACAAACCAATGACAATAAATAATTCTAGCAAAATCGAAAGCACACACGCGCGCGCGCGCACGCACACACACACACACACACACACACACACACACACACACACACACACCACACAACACACACACACACACCTATAGAGGTTATACATTTTGACAGGGTGAATGGAGTTTCAAATGTTGGAGGCAGGGACAAATAGGAGATGAAAACAGAAGGTAAAAATCTTAGGTTTGAAACAAGTGTGTCTTGAGGTTGGATTTAAAAGTGTCATATGTAGGCTTTTATCTGTTCGTTATCTATACCACTTTATGTCACAGCAGATTTCTCTGCGTGAAATTAGGGTTCTCTCCCGGGGAGAGTGTGTTGCCAAAATGCAGCACCAAACCTTTTCTTCTCTCTTTTTCCTGTCTGCAACTGCGTTTTGCTTCCTATTAGAGTGGCTTTTTTTTTTTTTTTTTTTTTTTTAAACAAGAATTTTGCCGGGGGGACAACCCTCTTGTTGCCTTTGGTTTTTTACGTGCGCTAAAAAAGTGATGTGTAACAAAGGGGTCTCGGTTTTTAAATTTCATCCAAAAAAGGTCTAGCGCCAAGCCACCACTCATGGTCTAATGGATGGTGGAAAAAGTTCGGGGCCCGATTGGGATTGGACCACCGCACACTCCGACTCAAAACTTTTCCCCTTTCTTATGCAGGCGGTTACCTTAGACCGATCTGGCAGGTGTTTTTTTTTTTAGGTTCCTTGTTTTAAGGGGCAGCCTTACTAAAGTTTTCATACGACGGGTGCGGGTTAGCTGAAGGGTTTAGGGTTCTTTTCAACTTAAAGTTTGTAACGGTCCATGACGTCCTGGGTTCGAATCTTGGCAGCGTCTGGTGAATAAGGGTTGGGGATTTTTTTTTTTTTGTTACTATCTCCCAGGTTAACTTTAAATGCAGACCTGCCATGCTTTCATCCCCGCCGTGTATATACTCATGTAGAAGATCAAAATTTTAATATGCATGTTAAATATTTCCGTCATTCATGTCAGAGTTCGGTGGGTTACGGAAAATACAGAACATTCTTGCGCACACGTTTAAATCCTGTTCTGCTTTTCGTAAGAGTTGGCCGTTTGTGTGCCGGTGGGAACAGATGACAAGATTTACAAAACTGCATACACAAGGGGACTAAATGTAAAAAATTAAAAAAAATATGACCACATGTGTGTTATTTCCAATTATCTTGATATAAAAGAATAATAGAATAAAAAAACTAATAAATAAAATAAATTGTTAAATAACACGAACATACCCAGCCTACACTCCCGAAGTCGAAATGCAGCTACCTGAGTTCGTGGACTAAAATGTTGTACACGCAAAAAGCTCGCTATTGATGAACCTGAGTGGTCTAAGTCGAGGACCAAAAAAAAAAAGCAAAAACAAAACAAAACAAAAAACCCTTCCCCCCTCCCCCCTCCCCCCCAAAAAAGTAGAAGATAGCAGAACAGAAGGGTGACTTTGATATATAGTTTCCATTTCTTTGCTGAGCGTAAGCAAGTCAAGGGCATTTGTTTTATTATTTTCTATTTCATTTTTTATTTCGAAAGATTTTATTTATCTATTTATTGATTCTAATATTTTATGTCGAGGATTATGGAATAAGCGCTCTTGTGGTGTTTTTTTTTCTACATCCAGTCCCCGAGTGTATGGCAATTTTGTAAATTGTTGTAATCCTTCCCACAGGCTACAATGGCCTACTCTAGCGAAAAGCCGAACGGGTTTTAACGTGTGCAAAAGATGTTCTGCATGCGTTCGCATACGGAACCTTGGGGGAAGTATGCTGAGTGTGTGTGTTTCTGAAACCCCCACAACGTTGACATAAATGAGGGGATCTTCAACGAACCAGATTTGATTTTCTGTATGTAACATGTATATATGTATATATATCATATAAACGTAGGGGATTAAGGCACTGACAGATCTGCACTTGAATTTGAGCTGGGAGATGGTTAAAAAAAAAAAAAAAAGTCCCCCACCTTAATTCAACAGGACACGCCGCAAAGATTCGAACCCTCGACTTCATGGACCCTTGGATTGAAGTCGAACGATCTTAACCCTGGCTTATAGCGTTCCTCTACAGCTCTTTTTCAAACAACTTACTAACCACCCCAACCCTCCCACCTATCCCCAACACAAACAAGCTAACCCCCCCCCCCCTCTCCTCCACCCCTCTGTACCAGAGCATACATACTTATAAATACTTCTTCCCTTTGACAGACAGGTTTAAACAAAAATCGCCCTGGTTATCAAATTAAACATCACGACTTTCTTAGTCATGGGGAACGCGATAGCTCAGTGGTCACAGCAACTCCCTTTCCCCAAGCTAAGTTAAGTAAGCAGCATCGAGTCTGGTTACCAAATGTGGTTGGGTGACCGTTCGTTGCGTTACCTCGGCTTCAGTACAGTCTCCTAGTTCACTCAGCTGTAAAATGGGTTACCTGCCTCTTGAGGGTCAGGGAAGGTTAAAGCAGTGAGGGAGAGGAGATGGGGGCCCATTGCCCTCAATATTATGCTGGCCCCTAGAGAAGCTGAGGTTCTCTGACGCCTCGCTCCCTTACGCCCACACAGGTTATAGGACCACCTTTACCTTTACCCTTTTACTTTAGTCATCCTAAGAAAAAAACCCAAGACGGATTAAATGAACAGGAAAAGCCTGAAGAGGCGAAGTAATCAGGATGCTGGTATATTGCTGGTGAAATTAAAAGCCTAGTGTCCGGATGGTCCACCGTCTTGCTTCCCCTCCCCTACACCTCCACCCCCATCCCCTATCCCCTATCCCCCACTCCCTCCCTCCCTGTCCCTATATACCTCCCTACCTGGGTTTTCCTCCTTTCCTCCTCCTCCCCTTCTATACATGAATTCACACACATTTGCATGCGGAGGCATGTACGTGAGAAAATACACACACACGCCAGCGCGCGCGAGAGCACGCACGCTCACATGCACACACACATACAGACACACCACGAGCGCGCGCGCGCACACACACACACACACAACACACACACACGCGCGCGTTCACACACACACACACACACACACACACACACACACACACACACACACACACACCCACACACAGAATATTATTTGTAAGGGCAGGATGGGGTTGTTTTTTAAGTGGAGACTTTAATCTTTTTTCCTCAAATAAAGATTATTTTGATTTGACTTTAAACACACACACACACACACACACACACACACACACACACACACACACACACACACACACACACACACACACACACACACCACACACACACACACACCACAACACACCGTTGCTTTTTTTCCCTCTTTCCTCTTCTTTCTTGGGCCCAGACGGTGAAACCAGAGTGTGAGAGCTACTTTGATCATAAACGAAGCACTGTTTATTCCAATGAACCTGGTTCGTTTCTTTCTTTCTTGTTTGTTTTCGTTGAGTTGAGTTTTTTTTGTTGTTGTTGCTTGTTTTTTTTTTGTGGTTTATTTGTTGTTTTTTTGGGGGGAGGGGTTATTTTCCTGTTTACTCTGAGAAGAAAGAGATTCTCTTCGTGGGAATGTCGGGGATCTATCAGCATAAATAGCATCCCCACCTTCCGGGAAATTCATCGGATAATTCCGCTGGAACTCTACTATAATCTCAAACAAAAATCAAAAACAAAAGCAGAAATTCTGTGCCTGGGATTCCCTCTTTTCTGTCCCTCTCTTTGTTTCTGCCTAGTTTCTTTGAATTCCTGTCACCTCCCTGCCTATTTTTGCCTTCCTGGTACCCTGCTCTTTTCCAGAAAGATTTTAAAAGATAACGATTCTCTCTCATGCCGAAGTCGGATGCGCTGGGCCTGACTTGTCAGGCGCTTTAACAGCAGCGCGACGCATTTTTTTACTCATATGACTGACAACAATAGTTGCTGCCTTAGCGTTCGACAAAGAAGAGAAGAAGAAGAAGAAGAAGAAGAAGAAGAAGAAGAAGAAAGAAGAAGAAGAAGAAGAAGAGAAGAAGAAAAGAAGAAGAAGAAGAAGAAGAAGAAGAAAGAAGAAGAAAGAAAAGAAAGAAAAGAAAGAAAGAAGAGAAGAAAGAAAGAAAGAAAGAAAGAAGAAAGAAAGAAAGAAAAAAGAAAGAAAGAAAGAAAGAAAGAAAGAAAAGAAAAGAAAAGAAAAAAAAAGAAAGAAAGAAAAAGCTCTATAAAAAAAAAAATCAATGGCAAAAACAGATCTTTTTCTAACATATGTTTCAGCTATCAGCTTCAAAAAAGTTGTTGGTTAACGGTTATGCAAACAGAAATACACAAATAATAACGACAGTTTACCAAGGTAAGGTTGAGGGCAGAAGGAAAAAGAGGCAGACCACCAACATCCTACATCGCCAACATCACTGAGGTATATCAGTGGTCTGGGAGGAGAGCTACAGGAGATGGTAGAACTCAGCAGAGACAGAGAAAGAAGGTGAACCCTGGTGGCATTGTGTGGAGCTCCTACCGACGACAGCGGCGATGGAGACAGTTGAGTTGAGTAGAGTTGAATATGGTGGCACTGAGTGCGGAATAATCATTATAAGCTAATATACTTATCTGAAGGCCTTTTACCACTTGTAGAAAAGGGTGAGAGAGGGGGTGGCATTATCATAGATTACATTCACTATGTACATAACCTCGGTATACCCGAGCGTGAGAGGGGGGTGGGTGGGTGGTGTGGGTGGAGGAGAGAGAGAGAGAGAGAGAGGAGAGAGAGAGA
>CM060349.1:12885617-12890617 GCA_030674155.1 Stramonita haemastoma
CTTATTCTGTTATCCTTGACATAAAAGAATGAATAAATAAATAACACACACAAACAAACACACACAGATGCCCCATCGACACTAAAACTGCGCCAAGTCTCCCTGGCTCTATAGAAAGATGACTAAAGGCTCCACACCAGCATTATTTTGTGCCACTTTTCTTTCTGTTTTCCTATATTATCACTCTCACATTCTTACCGCATGTACCAAGGCATCCACAGAAATCATTGATATAGATAGATAGATAGATAGATAGATAGATAGATAGATAGATAGATAGATAGAGAGATAGAGAGATAGAGAGATAGATAGATAGATAGATAGATAGATAGATATAGATATAGATATAGATATATAATGCATTAATATGAGTATAAAATGATATGATATAAAAAGTAGAATAAAATAGAAATATAATAATGTGATAAATATGTACATCAAAAATAGAATACAAAAAACCCCTACTTTTTGTGAAAGACTAGCCTCTTACTCAAAACACATGTAATTTTGCACAAATTCGGTAGGTTTTGTTCTTGGTCGTTTTTTTTATATTTTCCAGCAAATACTGTACCCCCTCAGTCCTTTGTCGTCTGATAGCTTCCTAACCACAAGATGCATGCATGGGGTCAAGGGTGTAGGAACACAAGCAATCCTCATGTGATTATCATTTCCAACTTTTTAGTGACTACCTCGTCTTGTTCTATGCCCTCAATCTCCAAAACAAGTGTACAAAGCATTTTTTCATACTTAAAAAAAAACTCTGAAAATTATAAGATTTTTTTTTAATAGCTCTCTATAGAAAATGGGACAGGATAGCTCAGTGGTCAGAACACTCGCTCTCCCCAACCTAAAGTTAAGCAGCATTGAGTGTGGTTACCAAGTGGATGGGTGACCGTTAGCACTCCTTGGCTTTAGCACAGCCCCCTACTGTAGGCCTAAATGGGTACCTGCCCTCTTTAGGGTCAGGGAAGGTAAAGCAGCGATGGAGAGGAGATGGGCGCCGCCCTCAACATGCTGGCCCCCTAGAGAAGCTGAGGTCTCTGATGCCTCGCTGCCCAACGATCACATAGGTTATGGGACACCTTTACCTTTACCTTTTAGTGTCTTTTTAGTACCTCGAGTCGTGCAGCCCTAAGAACAACAGAACATTAACAGAGAGGGGCTTTTACCTGTAGAAACCTACTACACGACCCAGAAGCTAAAGATGGAGTGTAGCCGATAGGTAAAGATGGCGTTCCTTTATTGTGGTAGGGATGAGTGATTTACTGGTGCTCATCAGTTTACCCTCGGCCTCTTTTATCACCGGGCAGTCAGGGCAGGCAGGGTGGGGACAATGGCGGGGTCACCCATTGTGGTGCTCCCTGCATCGCCAACTGTTGTACTTATTAATTTACCACCACCCCCTCCCCTTACACACGCACGCACGCACGCACACATACGCACACAAGAATGTATACATGCATGCATGCAAGCACGCACGCGCACAAGCACTACACACGCACGCACATGCATGCATGCACACACGCACGCACACACACACACACGCACGCATGCATGCACGCACACACTTGCCCGCGCGCGCGCACACACACACACACACATACACACACACACATATATATATATATATATATATATATATATATATATTATATATATATATATATATATATATATATATATATACGCAAACACACACACATGCACGCACTCCACACAATACACACAACACTACATACACACACACACAACACACACCACACACACACACACACACACACACACACACACACACACACACAACAACAACACTAACACAAACAAGAAGAAAGAGCAAAACATAGACAGAAATTGATGAGTGAGGGGGTTCATACGAGATTATTGAAAACACAACCATTGATTTATGTATTTACGAGTGTTGTATCTTTGCTTGCATATGAATGAACATAGACTACGCAAGCATATTAATAACTTTTTTATCCTTGCTTGGGTATACCTCTGAGGTTCACCAATGGTAAGACTTCGCGTTTGCCACCGTTTTCGCCCACTGTGGAGGTATCTGTCAACTCCACGGGAAGAGCACGCCGCCACAAGAACTTGCCTTGGAGCTATGAGCAAATGAAGCCTTGGCTTCACTACAGTCTCCCAGTTCTATATATATGGCGCACGTAAAAGAACCCACGGCAACAAGGGGGTTGTCCCTGGCAAAATTCTGTAGAAAAAGCCACACTGATAGGGGAAACAAATACAGTTGCAGACAGAAAAAAGAAAAATAATAAAATAATGGGTAGGTGCTGCACTTGTAGCGACGCGTTCTCCCCGCGGAGAGCAGCCCGAATTTCGCACAGAGAAATCTGCTGTGACATAAAGTGGTATAAGATAAGAACAGTGCCATGCAATATTTTCTTTTCTTTTCCTGTCTACATTTTTATCAGTTTTGTTTCCCTACCAATCAGAGAGGGATAGCTCAGTGGTTACCAAGTGGATAGGTGACCGTTTGTGTGCCTTGGCTTCGGTACAGTCTCCCAGTTCACCCAGCAGTAAATGGTTACCTGCCCTCTTTAGGGTCAGGGAAGTTATAAAACAGCGAGGGAGAGGAGATGGGCGCCACCCTCAACATGCTGGCCCCTAGAGAAGCTGAGGTCTCTGATGCCTCGCTCCCCTACGACAACATAGGTTATGGGACACCTTTACCTTTATCAGAGAGGCTTTTTCTACAGACTTTTACCAGGGATAACTCTCTTGCCTTGGGTTCTTTTACGTGGACTAAATGTGTGTTGCACACGGGACCTCAGTTTATTGTCTCATGCGAAAGACTTGCACCCAGACCACCGCTCACAGTCTAGTGGATGGGAGGAAAAGTTTTGAGCACAAAAAACGGGGATCGAACCATCATGTGTGGTGTGTGTGTGTGTGTGTGTGTGTGTGTGTGTGTGTGTGTGTGTGTGTGTGTGTGTGTGTGTGTGTGTGTGTGTGTGTTGTGTTTGTTTGTTTGTTTGTTTGTTTGTTTGTGGTGTGTGTGTGTGTGTGTGTGTGTGTGTGTGTGTGTGTGTGTGTGTGTGTGTGTGTGTGTGTGTGTGGTGTGTGTGTGTGTGTGTGTGTGCGTGCGTGTGTGTGTGTGTGTGTGCATGCGTGCCTTCTTACATGTTTGCGAGCTTGCGTGCATGTGTATATGTATATGCATGTATCTGTCTGTCGCCCTCCTATGCAAGCCTGCAGGCACGATTGCGCGCGTGATGTAGGGGCAGTGCGTGCGTCAAGTGTGTAAGTGCACGTGTCCGCTTAGACACATAGGTGTCCTTATATAGGTGCGCACTGACCTGTCTGTGTGTGTACCAGTCAGTGTTGGTGATGTCACCAAGTCCTGTTGTTGTATAGATCTTCATTTTGCCACGGCCAGAAGGGAGGGGGAGGGGGGAGATGGAGGGGAGGGGGGGGGGGGTTGTAACGCCAGTCCAGTGTCATGTTTCTTCTCACTCAAAGCAACTAAGTAGAAAAAGGGGATTTAAAAAAAAAGAAAAAAAGAAATAAAAAGAAAAAAGAGCTGTTTTGTTACAGCATCCGTGCATGACTCACATAAAAATAAGAATAATAATAAGGCAATAATAGAGTTTATATAGCGCTATATCTTGCCAAAAAAAAAGAACCATATCAAAGCGCTTGCATTTGACCTATACACGCGCGCGTGCACACACACACACACACACACACACACACACACACACACACACACACACACACACACACACACACACACACACACACACACACACTCATAAAGGTTATACACTTTGGCAGGGTGAAAGGGTTTCATATGTTGAAGGCAGGGACAGATAGGAGATGGAATCTACAGTTAAAGTGTGTTTGTTTGTTTGAATAGACATTAATTTTATTCAGAGAGAGAGAGAGACAGAGACAGAGAGACAGAGACAGAGACAGAGACAGAGAGACAGAGACAGAGACAGAGACAGAGACAGAGAGACAGAGAGCCCGATGGTACTTACAATGAGATATCAGGTGCTTAAAACCCAATCTATCTTCAACACAAAGCAAGCGTTCCCTACCACAGAAAACATCCATCCTAATCGTTTCGCCTCTAGTAAGCATACACAGCCGTTATATTATATTATATTATCATAAAAATATGATATATTCCCAGATGGTGTGAGTGAGACAGGGTACATCATTATCCAGGAACTCCCAGTGTGTTCAAGACGGGGAAGTAGCAGCAACAGTGCAATGCCATCAGCAACAACATCAATATAGCTCAGTGGTCAGAACACTCGCTTTCCCCTAGCTAAGGTTAAGCAGCATCGAGCATGGTAACCAGCTGGATGGGTGACCCTTTGCGCGCCTTGGTTTCAGTGCAGTCCCCCCAGTTCACCCACCCAGCTGTAAATGGGTACCTGCCCTCTTTAGGGTCAGAAAAAGTAAAGCAGCGAGGGAGAGGAGATGGGCACCGCCCTCAATATGCTGGCCCTTAGAGAAGCTGAGGTCTCTGATGCCTCGCTTCCCTAGGACCACATAGGCTATGGGACACCTTTACCTTTACCTTTTTTTTTTTTACCTAAAAAGCCACCTTGGCGCAGTGGTTACCGCCTTGGGTTAAGGACTGGTTCAAGTCTCTTATATAGGGATTTTTCGGACTCCGGCCGGCTCCTACCCAGAGTGAGTGTGCTGTGGGCTCGTTGGGAAGACTGGGACCACACAGTCAAGCTTCATCCACTTTACGGATGCGAATTTGAGATCGAGAGTGTTTCTTAAATTACATGACCAACACTGCAGGTGTCTGTATCTCTCAGGCCCGGTTGACACCGGGATATATTATGATAGAAATAGTAGAGTACAACCCTGTCAAATAGTTTTAAAGCACAAGTACTTCCATAGCAGCATCATACCATCTTTTTTTTATCGTCATTGATCATCATGCAATAAATTAAACATCTCTGTTCTGGTGGCCCCAGTTACTCTGGTCTCATGGTGACCTCAGTTCTGGTTTT
>CM060349.1:12895617-12913117 GCA_030674155.1 Stramonita haemastoma
GATATGTTCACATTTCCGTAACCCACCGAACACTAACATGAAAATTCAAGATATTTAACGTGCATGTTTGATCTTCTGCATGTGTAGGCCTATATACAGCAGATGCTGTCTGAGTGTTCGACGATTAAAAAGATATCCTTGTGTTCCGTTCAACTAACATCCCATAAAGACTTCAGATACAACCATGTAGATCTGTGAAGTCATTGGTGACCTCAAATCATTCAGCAGCCCATCATTTAACCTACGTGAATGAAACCAACGTGACTCTCATTATCAGCACATCAATCAATGAAGTCTTCCAGACAATTCAGTACTTTTTTGGTTTGCTGTTTTAGTTTTGTTGTCTCTCTTGGAGAAGAGGGGAGTGGAGAAAGATCGCTTTCTTCTTTTTTCATTCAAAAGTTCAAAGCGATCTTTCGAATTTGAGAAAGACATTTCCGGTTCCGGCATAGTGACGCAGTAATTGACATGTTGACGTCATTTTTTCACTCCGTCAGACTCCCAGTGAGCTCAGTGGTCTGGCTGTGTTTCCATTCAGCCAGCTTCTTCAGGACGGATGTTGAGAGTGGAGTGATGGCGACAGACAGAAAGAAAAATGGCTGGTGAGTGGGCGCCAGTCAGCTATAATTGCTGTCATTAAGACAATAGCATCAATTAACACCAAGTTCAACGGAGCGAGAAATTTTTGTTAGGCAACCTTCACGTTCGTTCAAGCGTCCCGTCTGCTTTGTGAAGTGTTTTTAACACCGATATGTTGAAAAGCGTGTACAGCAATTGATAGAGAGAGAGAGAGAAGAGAGAGAGAGAGAGAGAGAGAGAGAGAGGAGAGAGAGAGGAGAGAGAGAGAGAGAGAGGTGTGTGTGTGTGTGTGTGTGTGTGTGTGTGTGTGTGTGTGTGTGTGTGTGTGTGTGTGTGTGTTGAAATTGAGACACCCCTCTCCCCCCCCCCCCCCCCCCCCCAAAAAAAAAAAAGTCAGTGTCAACAGCAACAACAGCATAAAAACACCATTATTCTAGTCACGCCTAGTCTACTTTTTCTTTTTTAATATATCTTATTACAACAATTATTGTTGTTATCATCACCATCACTGTTGTCGTAATGTTTATCATAATCATCATTATAATCATCATCAATATTATTATCATCATTATACAAAACCTTTTAACCCCAAAAATATATGCACGCACGCACGCACGCACACACACACACACACACACACACACACACACACACAGTGTGTGTGTGTGTGTGTGTGTGTGTGTGTGTGTGTGTGTGTGTGTGTGTGTGTGTCTCTCTCTCTCTCTCTTTCACAGAGAGAGAGAGAGAGAGAGAGAGAGAGAGAGAGAGAGAGAGAGAGAGAGAGAGAGAGAGAGAGAGAGATCTAATGACAAAACAATCAACAAAATATTTTGTTTTCAAAAAATCCTGTTTGTTTGTCAGCCATGACCAGATATCGATCAGACTTCCTCCTTACCCCCACCCCCACCCACTACCACCACCCTTATAATCCTCCCTAATGTTTACATCCTCCTTCTGCCTTACCCTACCCCCCACCCCCACCCCACCCCACCCATCCACCCCCTCCTCACCATCACTCATTCCTATAAGCTACACCTCACTAAGTGACAAGACCTGAGCTATCACACAACCAATAATACTGTCGATAAAACGATATTCAAAAGGTAAAAGGTATTCCCATAACCTATGTGGTCGTGGGGAAGCGAGGTATCAGAGACCTCAGCGAAAGAGACTTCAGCGAAACTGAAACAAGTCTTCATCAAATCTTCCTTCAGAAATAATTATATTATTGAGGGAAAAAAGTAGTGGAGGTAAAACAAGTGCAGGTTACCACTTACAACTTCTCAATCATTTTGAAAATTATTTATCAAAGATTCAATGATAAAAAAAATAGAATAAAAATGTATTCTATGGAATAATTTCTTTCAATAGCCTTCAGAAATATATCCGCAGTGTCCTTAAATGGATACCTTGTCGCTAACTGGAATTAACTGCACGAACCACATTAAAAAATATCTGGACATTGTTATTAAACTGCTTAGAGCGTCCTTTTCTATCAACACACATAAAAACACACCCAAAAATAATAATGGCGATAAAACGATATTAAAAAGGTAAAGGTATTCCTATAACCTATTCTTCATTGTTTTTCATTTCTTCTTGTGATTCTTCTTTCTTTCTTTCTTTTTCAAGCGGCCTAATATGGCGCATATGGGATGGAAGTCAGCACAGAAAAGAGTAAAGTATTGGTCAACAGTGCAAACGACACCACAGCACAGATCTACATGAATGGCCAGCAACTGGAAGAAGTAGACGCTTTCAAATATCTTGGCGCTACCCTCACGAAAGATGGACGCTCCACCACAGAGATCAAGACCAGGCTAGCCATGGCAACATCAGCTATGGCAAAACTGAACAAGATATGGAGAAGCGACAACATCAGCTTCAAAACAAAAGTCAAATTGTTCAGATCCCTGGTCATCTCCATCTTGCTCTACGGCTGCGAAAGTTGGACAATGACCGCTGAAACCACCAAGCGGATCCAGACGTTCGAGACAAAATGCTTCAGGCGACTGCTTGGGGATCGGAGAACAAACACCTATGTGCGAAGTCAAGTCACATTGATGGCTGGCCCTCAGGAACCCCTACTAGCCACTGTCAAGAAAAGGAAGCTGGCATGGTTCGGCCATGTCACACGCCACAACACCCTCCCCAAGACAGTCCTACAAGGAACGCTAGAAGGTGGCAGACGCCGACGCAGACAAACCAAAAGCTGGATGGATAACATCAAGGAGTGGACCCACCTGGACAGTCCAACACTCATTCGGAAGGCGGAGGACAGGGCTGGATGGCGACGGCTGGCTGCAGAATCGTCTCTCATGTCTCCTCCACGACCATCCCGGTCATGAGAAAAGAAGAAAGAAGAAAGAATATGGACAGTCAAAAACCTTAGAATGTCGGCAATCACCAACTTTTCATCAAGCGCCAAAAATACGTCATAGAGAATAATGACGCAACTGACGTGTTGTCGTGACGAGTTCTAATGCTGAGTCAAGTAGGCTTATGGAATCCCTGCAAGATCTGTTCATCAAGGTGACTCTCTCTCTCTCTCTCTCTCTCTCTCTCTCTCTCTCTCTCTCTCTCTCTCTCTCTCTCTCTCTCTCTCTCTCTCTCTCTCTCTCACACACACACACACACACACACACACACAGGACTAGAAAGCCACAGACAATGTAGTAAAGTAATTATGCTGTGTGCTCTGTAATTTGGATAAAATGTTAAAAACTACAGGAATTAATCTGTTTCATTCTGAAGAATTTTCGTAACCTGATTTTTTAAAGTGAAATTAAGTGACGCTGCAGTTTGACCCAAATCTGATGATAATGTGGCACAAACTTTTACATTTTACACCATTTTAATTCACGGCAGATTTCCCTGCATGAAATTCGGACTGCTCTCCCCCGGGTAGAGCGCGTCACCACCACAAGTGCAGTGCCACCCATTCTTTTTTTTCTTGACCAAATCTTTTGACAAAATAATCAGTCTGTCAGTCATTTTTTCCTGCCATCTTCCCGTTCTCTGAGAAGTCTTCAGAACATCGGGCTGAATATTTCATAAGGCCAGCATGCCTTAGGCGAAGCGAACTGATGTGGCCGAAGCCATTACTCTCCGATATCTATCTATCTATCTATCCCTTAGTCTGGCGACCGTGGAGGCACCTATGAAGACTTGACAACCAGTTCCCTCCATTTCTCTCTCTGTTCTGCCTTTCTCAAAATTTGGTTGAGGTCTAGGCCTGTCCATTGTTCTGATGTTGTCATCCCATCTCTTCCTTGGTCTGCCTCTGTTACTTCTTCCTTGGACAGTGCCTTGCAGTATTGTTTTTGAAAGTCCATTTGATCTTGTGACATGCCCGTACCATTTAAGTTTACGCTTTTTTACGATTGATAGAAGATGTTTATCCAAGATTTATACTGCAAACTAATTGTTAGGAATATTAAAATCACCCATAACACCGGCCCTGGCTTACCTATTCTGTTACAAAAGATGAATTCAGAAAGGTTTGGTTGTTGGTTGTTGTTGGGTTGGTTTTTGTTGTTGTTTTTATCGTGTTCGCATAAATGATAATGTAGGCTATGTGTTCGTTCGCCCACCATCCACTGTAGGGATGTCGGAGGCCTGTCAGTACAAACAGCATCCCCACCTTCTAGAAACTATGTGCTAGCTAGGAATTCCCTCTTCTATCCCTCTCTTTCTTTCTGCCTTGTTTCTTTTCTTCCTGTCACCTCCTTGTCTATCTTCTGCCTTCTTGGTCCATTCTCCGGTCTGGGAGAGAGCAAGGAGGTAGGCCTACCTCCCGACAGACCTGGCAAAATTGGTAGGTTATGTTTTCAAATGTAGCCTCAAAATCAGAACGTAGCCACTTTAATGGTGGGCAAAAACGGTCACATACACAAAAATCTCACCATTGGTGAACCTTAGAGCTCTAGTCGAGGACGCCCCCCATCCCATTTTTCTATATAAAAAAAACACACACCATAATTATATTATATTATATATATATATATATATATATATATATATATATATATATATATATATATATATATATATATATATAATGTATGTATAATTAAAAGTGTGTGTGTGTGTGTGTGAGAGAGAGAGAGAGAGAGAGAGAGAGAGAGAGAGAGAGAGAGAGAGAGAGAGAGAGAGAGAGAGAGAGAGAGAGAACATGCGTGCTCAGTAATTTTCTTTCAGAGGGCAGTGTTCAGAATTATTCATCAGAATTCCAGAGATTCTGCACATTTCTTTTGCTAACTCAGAGTCCTCTTCATTTCAGTGACATGGATGGATTAAGGACTGGTCAGTTCTGCCAACAAAACCACCCATGTGCCAACAGTCCATGACGAAAATGTCATATTATGTCATCATTCTATGACCAGAACGTCACGGATAATTACACACCCTCTGGGGCAAGAGTCATGTACGTCATCATTATGCCAAAAATAGTCACAAACGTCATCAGGTTGTAACAACTACGTCATGGATGTCACATCACTGTGAAGACAACGTCATCGCATTCATAGTTGAACAACTGACGTCACCACACATTAACAAGAACGTAATGTGTCACACTGTAATTACATTTGGGATGAGCTTGATACCTCATCAATCTGTGTGTAGAGTTAGTTGATCAAAGTGGAGATTTTCACACCTGAGGATAAATGTGTGGAGAGAATGATAGACCCGTCAGCTTGTGAATAGAATGACATGTCACTATAGAGGGGTTCTTCTCTTTTAAGATACAGGGAAGGGTTAAACTACAGTTTAAAGACCCTCCAGCCCTGTTTTGGGTGTTGCTTTTTGTCATGTTCTGAGGGCTAAAACACGAGTTCTATGTTCCTTCAGTATAGCAGACACTATGAAAAAGACTGGTCTTTTACAGTCAAGTTTATGGTAGATCGCAAACAGTTTTGACCACTGTAGTTTTGGATGTGAATGATGGCTTTCATATGCCGCCTTCGATGCTGGCGTGATTTTCGGAGTTGAGAGATAAGCTTGCAGTGAATAGCAGCTGTTTTAAGAGTATTTTAGTTTGTTGTGTGCATCCTTCCCATAAACTTAAGGTTTGGTTTTGTAATTTTTTTGGTAATGTATGATAATGATGTTCGCTTAACATTTGTGTTGCTGTGTATGCATACTTGATGCTGAAGTTAATCTCTTTGGGTTTTTTTTTTTAGGGAGTTCCTTCCCATAAACTTAAGGTTTGGTTTTGTAATTTTTTTGGTAATGTATGATAATGATGTTCGCTTAACATTTGTGTTGCTGTGTATGCATACTTGATGCTGAAGTTAATCTCTTTGGGTTTTTTTTTTTAGGGAGTTAAGGTTTTGTTGTTGTTTTTACTACTAAAGCTTTAACATTGTGACGACGGAGGTACCAGACATTTTTTTTTTCTCTCTTGCCATAATGGTGACATTTAGAGTGATCCATTTTCAAAGTGGAGTTACTATGGAGTGACCCTGCTTCTTACCTAGTTGTAGTGATGATTCTGACAAGACTGACATTTGTACTGTACCTTCTTATCATGAGCCTGTCGATGTGTGGTCCTGAAAGCGAAATGGTGACCAAAAAATCAGACGGGATGTGGACGCCAGTCTTCCAGCAGGTTGTGGAGGATTTGCTGGAGTTCATGAGAAACTTTGTCAACTCGCTGATGCTCATGATCTTATTCACCATCTTGACCACCATGGTCAGGACCAGTGTGCAGTCGGCGCTTAGGACTTTGCGCGATGCTTTTCATTGGCTGGAGTGATATTGTGTGTGTGTGTGTTTGTGTGTGTGTGTGTGTGAGAGAGAGAGAGAGAGAGAGAGAGAGAAAAGAGAGAGAGAGAGAGAGAGAGAGAGAGAGAGAGGAGAGAGAGAGAGAGAGAGAGAGAGAGAGAGAGAGAGAGAGAGAGAGAGAGAGAGAGAGAGAGAGAGAGAGAGAGAGAGAGAGAGAGAGAGACAAAGGTTTATTGTGATAAGCAAGATGCTCATTCAGAGAGAGAGAGAGTGAGAGAGAGAGAATGACAAAGGTTTATTGTGATAAGCAAGATGCTCATTGAGAGCGAGAGAGAGAGAGAGAGAGAGAGAGAGAGAGAGAATGACAAAGGTTTATTGTGATAAGCACGATGCCCATTCAGAGAGAGAGAGAGAGAGAGAGAGAATGACAACAGTTTATTGTGATAAGCAAGATGCCCGTTGAGAGAGAGAGAATGAGAATGACAAAGGTTTATTCATTATTGTGATAAGCAAGATGCCCATTCAGAGAGAGAGAGAGAGAATGACAATGACAAAGGTTTATTGTGATAAGCAAGATGCCTATTCAGAGAGAGAGAGAGAGAGAGCTTCCATTTTTTTCTTTATAATACAGCCTAGTGATCCTTGGTAATGTGTAGCCAATCAGTAATGCACAGGATAACTTGTAACTTAAATAACTTGTTTAGTTTTTGTTTGCTTGCTTGCTTGGTCATTTTTGCTTTTTGTTTTTTTGCTTTTGTTTCTCAACTGGAGCTCCATGGTTCACCAATGGTGAGATTTTTTTTGCATATTCGACCATTTTTCCCAACCATGAAGGTAGCTGCATTCTGACTTCAGGGATGTTTGCTGGGTATGATCGTGTTTCTGTAACCCACCAAACACTGAGATAAATGACGGGATCTTTAACATGCTTAGAGCATTAGATTTTGGACTGGAAGATCAGGAGTTCCATTCCCATCAAAATGAAGGGCTTTTTCTCAGTTCTGAGCTGTAACATAACAAACATTTGTTTGTAGCTTACAAGACAGAATTAAACAAGAAAGACAAGACACTATAGCTGAGAAGGTCAGGCCTTTGATTCAATCCCATGGGTCCAAGAAGTCTTGGGTTCAAATCTTGGTGGCGTCTGGTGAATTAAGGGAGGGTATTTTACAATCTTTCAGCTCAACTTCCAAGTACAAACCTGCTAGTGCCTTCATTCCCTTTGTGAATATATACTCATGCAGAAGATCACATACACATGATAAAAATCCCACAATTATGGTCAGTGTTCAGTGGATTACAGAAACATTAACATACCCAGCAAGCATCCCCAAAGTTGGAATGCGGCTACCTTTAAGTGGGCAAAAATGGTTGCATATGCAAAACTTCACCATTGGTGAACCTCGGAGCTCTAGCCGAGGAAGTGTACACACAAAAAAAAAGCAAATATGATTCATTATTACTGTTTTATCAGTACCAAGGTACTCAAGACAAGAAAAGACAGTTCACTCAAAGAACAACTACTTCCACAAAAACCAGTTTCATTTTCATCAAATTTATTTTCTCAAAAAAATCTGACAACAGGAAACATAACGATGCAAACACACAAAAAAAAACCCAACTTCAAAAGAACCAACCAGATAAAACATTGTTTTGAGTTGACAGTCTAGGAGTGTTTATTGTTTTGCATATGTTGGTGTTGGTTGTGTGTGTGTGTTATGGTTGTGTGTGTGTGTGCATGAGAGAGAGAGAGAGAGAGAGAGATTCCATTTTAAGTCTCTTCACAAATTGTGATATTAGTGTGTGTGTGTGTGTGTGTGTTGTGTGTGTGTGTGTGTGTGTGTGTGTGTTCTCACACATCTACACATGTACGAATAATGTGTGCACACAAGAGCAAAGCCTGTGTTAAGCACAGCCACAGTTTCCTGTGCACTACAACACCAGTATCCCCATTTCTCTGTCCTTTCCCTCCTTCCTTTCCTCTCCTGACAATGCACACCATGATACCAACACTCCCCCCTTCCCTCCCTGTCTAATAATGTCTCTCACTGCAAGGACACATTTCTATCCACAGCACAGTTCCCCCAAACTTTCAGACACTGTCAAATCAGCCATGACGATGATGATGATGATGAAGAATCCAGAGGTGATGATAATCCTCCTCCTCAGCAAAGAAGCAGCAAGAGGCAGGAGAGGGATGGAACATGGGGCACTAAGTGGTCCTCTCCTCATTCATAGCCCCTGTAACACAATCCATGACCTCATATCACAACAGGAATATGAAGGATAAAGGACAATATCATATATTCTGTCTAATATTATTTTATTTCATTTTTGTAATATTTTCTTTTCATTTCTCTACTAGAGGTCCAGGGTTCAATGGTGGTAAAATTTTGTGCATATTTGACAAGTTCCCGCCACCCCCCCTCCAAATTTTAGGCAACCGCATTCCAACTTCAGGGATGGTGTCTGAACATTACATGAAAACAATGTATGCATGCATTTTTTTTTTAAATGCTGTCATCTATCCATTTCAACTAGCATGAAATGGACTTCTCTTCTGAAAGGCGGAATGAGTTTTACCATGTATACAAGATGCTCTGCGTGCATTTGCATATGGGGCCTTGGTTTATTGTCTCATCCAAAGGACTTTGATATTCACTTCAATTTTCTTCCTCAAACTGGGAAGAAAAGGCAAAGCTGGGAATCGAACCCAGAACCTCACGTCTACTTGTTAGGCAGGTGAACTTCTTAACTGTCATCATGCCACCTTAGGTTGTTGTTTTTTTTTAAGAATTAAAAAAAAAATCCTGTAAATCGAAATGGGGCTCCATTAATGGTGGGTAATAACGTTTGCATACACAAAATCTCACTATTGGTGAACCTTGGAGCTCTAGCCAAGAACAGAGGAAAAATGGGGAAAAAAGAAGAAAAAAAAATCAGAGCACTTACTTGACCATGTGAGCAATTTCCCAGTTGGGTTGAGAGATAATGGGACCACGCACCTCCGCCCCTTCTTCGTCACCACGGCGATCTGGTACTGTTGACACAACACACACATGACATACATATATTAGACACATGTACACAAGGTCACAAAATCATGTAGGCTACACGGTTACAGTGCCCAGTTCAAAAACATTTGCAGCAGTCTTCTGTTGGTTTTCTCCAGCTATTAACACCAGCTGAATGGATGTGAACAAGCACAGGAGTGCTTATTCCAGTATCCTCAATATCAAAGAATACATAAAGAATAAATAAATTGCACTGTGTACTATCTTGGCACTTTCACATACATCTACAGAAAGCATTGCAAGAACTAAATCATTTATAGCACTCAACTGGGAGCACCAAACAGGAAAAAACTGTCTCCATCGCCGTTGTTGATGCTAGAAGCTCCATGCAATGCCACCAGGGTTCGCCATCTTTCTCTGTCTCTGCTGAGTTCTACCATCTCCTGTAGCCTCCTAGACCACTGATCTCAGTGATGTTGGCAATGTAGGATGGTGGTGGTCTGCCTCTTGTCCTTCTGCCCTCAACCTTGCATTGGAGGACTGTCATCAGATTTGTCTGTGAGTTTCTGTTTGCATGACTGGTACATATAAGTCTTTGCTTATCAATTTCAGCCAACATTTGTCTTTGCACTGAGAGTGTATCAAGAATGCTTTCATTTGTTCCTCTGTCTGACCATCTGACTCTCAGAAGTGGCCTGCAAAACCAGAACAACTTGTGCTGAAATCCATCATTGATCAGTGTAACACACCATCACACAAAAATGTCATTTCTGGGGTGACTGTTTTTCAAATTAGTTTCACAGTTTACTTTCATTCCTCAGAAAAAAGACATTGAAGTGATAGCAAAAAAGACAGGAGAGCAAAGAGAGAGACAGGAGGACACAGAGAGACAGAGACAGGAGGACAGGGAGAGAGGAGGACAGAGAGAGAGAGAGGAGGACAGAGAGAGAGAGAGGAGGACAGAGAGAGAGACAGGAGGACAGAGAGAGAGAGAGGAGGACAGAGAGAGACGAGAGGACAGAGAGAGAGAGGAGGGCAGAGAGACAGGAAGGCAGAGAGAGAGAGAGGAAGACAGAGAGAGAGGAAGAGACAGGGGGACAGAGAGAGAGGAGGACAGAGAAAGAGAGAGGAGGACAGAGAGACAGGAGGGCAGAGAGAGAGATAAAGACAGAGAGAGAGAAAGAGACAGGGGGACAGATAAAAGAGAGAGACAGGACAAAGAGAGAGAGAGACTGGAAAGCAGAGAGAGAGACAGGACACAGAGACAGGAGAGCAGAAAGACAGGAAGACAGAGAGAGAGACAGGAGGACACAGAGACAGGAGGGCAAAGAGAGAGAGAGAGACAGGAGGACAGAGAGAGAGACAGGACACAGAGACAGGAGAGCAGAGAGAAAGACAGGACAAAGAGAGAGAGACGGGAAAGCAGAGAGACAGGAGGACATAGCAGAGAGAGACAGGAGGACAGAGAGAGAGACAGGAGGACACTGAAGTGACAGCAGAGAGACAAGAGAAAGAGAGACAGGAGGATAGACAGAGACAGTAGGATAGACAGACAGAGAGAGACAGACAGGAAGACAGAGAACAGACAGGAGAACAGAGACAGGAGAGCAGAGACAGAGACAGGATGACAGACAGAGAGACAGGAGGATGCTGGTATGGGTTACCTTGTTGAGGGAGCGAGCGTCGCGGTAGAAGAGCAGCTTCATACACCTGTCCAGCAATTCTATGGCCTGCTTCTCCTCCATCTTCTTCGACTTCTCCACAGCGTCACGCAGTATCGGCTGTACACACACGCACACACACACACACACATGCATGCACACACACAGCGTGTACACGCACACACACACATGCACACACACACACACATCTGATATCACTATTTAGTGGAAGGATGTTAAACTGAAGTACCACACACAACACACACACCCAAACCACACACGTACAAAACTATTACATGCTCCAGGACAATATGAGACCCGGGTAAATAAGATGGGACATTCCCCTAAAGTTAAAATGCGGCTACCTAAATGTTGGTGGCAAAAACAGTTGTTTACACAAACTCTCAACCATGGTACACCTCAACAGTCCTAGCCAAAGAACAAACAAACAAACAAAAAATTGCAGATAGACATTGCCAGTTCAACAGCAGGGATGCTTTGGTTTTGTTAAATTTCATGTACCATTCAGGGAGTTTTCTTAAAATAAAATCTTGAATCTATAATTCATTTTCATTTCTTTTTTTTTGTTTTGAATTGAATCTTTGATAAGTCATTTTCAAAATGATTCAGAAGTTGTTGGTACCTGCACTTGTTTTTCCTCCACTACTTTTTCCTCAAAAATAAATAAAATCTTGAATTTGGTTTAGAATAACAGAGGGCTGGTCCATGGAGAAGAAAGGGGCACAACTCACCAGAGCCAGGTAAGCCCCGAACCCTGTGGCGATGGTGTCTGCTTCATAGGCCACTCCTATCTTGTCCACGTAGCCCAAAAACCTGCACACAACAACACCAGCATGTAGTGGAGTGGAGTGGAGTGGAGTGGAGTGGAGTGGAGTGGAGGGTAGGGTAGGGTAGGGTAGGGTAGGGCAGGGCAGGGCAGGGCAGGGCAGGGCAGGGCAGGGTCGGGTGGTGTGGTGTGGTGTGGTGTGGTGTGGTGTGGTGTAGGCCATTGTGTGCCTATGGGAACAGATGACAACACTGGCAAGACATGTAATACACACAGGGGACTGGATGTAAAAAATAAAAATAAAAAAAACCTGAGTGCTTATTCCATTACCCTTGAAACAGAAGAAAAAAACAGATAAATAATATTAAAAGAAAAGAGAGAGAGAGAGGGGGAGAGAGGGGGAGAGAGAGAGAGGGGAGAGAGAGAGAGAGAGAGAGAGAAAGAGAGAGAGAGAGACAGATAGACAGACAGACAGACAGAAACACAGACAGAAAGAGTCTAAACAAATACTTGAAACGTCCCCAATCCCCCAGACTCACGCCTTGTCCTCAAAGATGCCGGCCACGACGTAGGTATTCCACAGCGGGTTCAGCTGACTGCGGCGGTTGTACATGCAGCGTGTCAGCCACGAGTGAAGCCCCGGCGCTGTGTAGCTGAAGCCATCGTCCAGACACTCCTCCTCTATACTGCACACACATAAAAATGAAATAAATTTATAATACCAGTCCATGCAAACCACAGCACAAACCTGTACACACACTGAGAGGGGCGGGATAGCCTAGTGGTCAGAACATTATGCTCGCAATTTGACAACTCAGGTTCGATTCCCGTTCGAGGAGATTTTTCTCCTGGAGTTAACATCAGTGCTGACTCCACTCTCCCCAAAAGTACTTCGGATGAGACTATAAACCAAGACCCCTGTGCACACGTTAAATCCTGTTCTGCTTTTCGTAAGAGTAGGCCATCCTGTGCCGGTGGGAACTGATGACATTTACAAAACTGCATACAAACAGGAACTGGATATAAAAAAGCACATGAGTGCTTGTTCAATTATCCTCAATATAAAAGAATTTAAAAAAGAAAAGAAATAAAAGAAAAAAGAAAAGAAAAAAAGTGTGCATGCGTGCGTGCCCATCTCTCTGTCTGTGGTGTAACACTTTCTTCTGTGTGTGTGTGTGTGTGTGTGTGTGTGTGTGTGTGTGTGTGTGTGTGTGTGTATGCGTGCGTGCATGCGTGCGTGCACGCATGCCTGCCTGCCTGCATGCATGCGTGCCTGTCTGTCTGTCCGTCTGTCTGTCCATCTCTCTGTCTGATGTGTAACACTTTCTTGCATAACAACAGATCATGTACACAAAGTTTCTTTCTGCCGTGCATGCACGGCTTGTTAAACTCAGTACTGTAATGCAGTTAGAACAGAGACCCTGGGTTTTTTGTTGGTTGGTTGGTGTGTTTTTTTTTACCAAGACCCTGTTCCAAGCTTACACTCTCTGGTTGATGATGGAGGTCAGAAACTGGAAGTCGGCGTAGTCGCCGCTGCAGCCCAGGATGGTCTGCTCGTTGATGCGCTGCAGGCGTGGGCAGTTGCGGTAGCGGGCCAGTGACCCGTACGACCCCAACATGTCCGCCGCCAAAACCACGCCGTCCTTGAACTTCAGCCCCAAGACAGAGGTCGTGGTGACCGTAGGAAACCTGGAACAAACAAGGCAATCTGTAAAGTTCTCACAATACCGCTTCCCTCCCTCCCCCCCCAATTGTTTTTAACCTAGAGCTCTGAGCTTCACCAGTGGTAAGATTTTGTACTGTATACAACTATTTTTTACCCACTTATTAAGCTAGCTGCAGTCTGACTTCAGGGATGGTGTCTTAAGAAGACACGTGTGTGCATGCATTATAAAACAAAAACTGTCATCTGTTCCTACTGACCAGTATGTAATGGCCCAATCTTCCAAAAGGCGAAACATGTTTTTTAACGTATGCGCAAGATGTTCTGCGTGCATTTGCACACAGGGCTTTTGTTTTTAGTCTCAACTGAAGGACTCTTGGAGAAGTGGAGTCAGTACTAATTAACGACAGGATAAAATTCCTTACAGCAGGTGCCTCTGTGGCGGCTCCATCGTGGGTTTTAAAGATCATGAGCGCAACACAACACTCTCTAGTCTAACCACTACCAGCACTAACTACGCTATAAGCATAATAATAGATCTGATCCCTCCCCCAGCAGTACTGTTTAAACTACTGTTCTAATAGGTTATACACTATGATAAACTCATACAGAGTGACTATATAGCTGATTCATACTATTTACTACTATTATTCTATTCACATGGCTACAGAAAAGGGGGTCAACTGACTGTCAGTTTCCACCACTTTCAGCTACTCTCAGCTGCTAGTGCTACCCATTCTATCCCATTCCAGCCAAGCCAAGCCGGCATTATGCTAAAAATTATTGATGCATTTGGGGTGGTTTATGTTTTGGTTTATTTTTCATTTTTTGTAAGTTGTTGTTTTGGGGTTCTTTTTTCCACTTAGATAGATCATTAGATGGCTTGATAAAAAAAATTTAAAAAAGCAAATGCATTGCTTAATGTGCCATCTTGAAAAAAAAAACAAACCTTTGACACACACACCGACACACAAATACACATACACAAAATCCAAAACACAATTAACAACATCACCATCACTGACTGAACCAGTTTCCAGGTATGACTCATGACTGGATGCAATTTCGACTTATACATGTTATTAGGTAGCGGCAGCAAAAATTTTTTAATGGAATTAAGGCCTTTTTTTTGCTTTAGAAGTGAAGATATTATCAAAAGAAACATAACAAAAAAAAATCAGCCTGATATCTTAAATAGTTTTTGAGATATGGCCTTTTGAATTTTGACGCTACTGTGAAGTGCACGGAAAACAAATAATTGGCCAACTTTGAATGATCACATTTCTTGCAAATAATAAGGCACACTCTGAAAACATTCAAGCAGTTCTTTTATTTACCACAGAGAACATGAAAACCAAAAATGAAAAGAATCTGGTTGGTAGAAAAAAAGTTATGGAGCATCAAAAATGCAAAAAAACCCATTTTCGAAATGTGCGAAATTTCACAAAGTACCATGTTTGGAGTCCATCAGTTTCAAGATTTTTCAATCAATTCTCTTGAAATCGTATGTATCTATTTCTATATACATACAGATTTAGCCTAATTTTTTTAGGAGTGGTCAGTTCATCCCTTTAGCAGTTATTTTGCTTCAAAGTTGGAGAAAAGGCCAAAATGACCAGTGCGGACCTCACATTTTTTTAAAATTACAAAAAAAGTCATAACTTCTGAATAAATAAACCAAATTACTTCAAATTTGGACAGAATATTGCTTATGTTGTGCTTTAAAGGTTGACATTATTTGATTAAAAATATTCTCAAGGACAAGAAAAAAAATTGTTAAAAGGTGTTATGTAACCATAATTTATAATGAAAATGATGTGACCCGACATGACCCTGCAACAGTTCTGGACCACATGAAATCAAAGTTGCTTTGTGATAAAAAGGCTTTGTTGGAATTCATTTTCCAGCAAAATGACACTAGTTTTTGGCATTATTTTACATACATATTCATGATATTGTAGGTGCATACATGTGCATATGGGCGCATGCATCCATATGTGTGTGTGTGTGTGTGTGTGTGTGTGTGTGTGTGTGCTTTGAACTATTGGGGGAAAAAACAACAAAACAAAAAGCAAAACCAAGGGAAAAAACATTAAAGCAAAACCCCCTCAGAAGAATGGCTGCCTATGCGGCGAGGCACTTAAAAACAGTCATAGACACAAACTTTTCTCATCCAGTGTGTACTTGATTCTCAATCTCACTGTGATTCCCAGATGGGGAACAAGCAACAACAGAAAACGGAAACAAAACAAGAAAGCGAACAAAGAAAATTCTGCATGACCCCCAGGTGAAGAAAAAGCAACAACAAAAATAGCTATTGGGGACAAAAAAACAACAAAACAAAAGGCAAAAGTCTTTAATTTTGTGCTCTGGGACTCCACCACAGAATGTATGCAAAAATGTTTCAGTTTCAGCGCATGTCTTCCCACCCAATTGTTTCAGAAGTTGCATCTGTAACATAATCTTGTGACTAAAAATTAGTCTGTTTTTTTTTCCCTTGGGCAAAGAATGCTTTTTTTCCAGATCAGTATAGGTATCATCCTCTGAAATGTTAAATTAATATGTATATAATTTATATATATAAATACAGTGTGAGTATGTGAACTGAATAAGAGAGTGTGTGTGTGTGTGTGTGTGTGTGTGTGTGTGTGTGTGTGTGTGTGTGTGTGTGTGTGTGTGTGTGTGTGTGTGTGTGTGTGTGTGTAGACCAGTATCCTGCTGATTACTAAGTCTGTTGCATATCTTTTTATGACTGTTTGGGGGCGGTTTTTTACTATTCAAATTTACTGTCATTTTTATGTGCATTAAAATGCAACTATTTCAAAGCCACCCACATTTTATGAAAAGTTACAAACACTGCAATCAATGATGCATTAGTCTGAACAGTGAGCAGTCAGTACTGATTGTCTTAGGCCTATTAGCAATAACACCCAAGTCCAAGTGTTAAATTAAAAAATCTAATTTTATGTCTTAAACACACACACACACACACACACACACACACACACACACACACACACACACACACACACATGCATTAGTCTGAAGAGTAGTCAGTACTGTCTTATAAACACTCAAGTCCAAGTGTAAAAAATTAAAATTTTATGTCTTAAACACACACACACACACACACACACACACACACACACACACACACACACACACACACACACACAGTACACACACACACCTCAGTCTGAACAGTGAGCAGTCAGTACTGAGTGCCTTATTAACACTCAAGTCCAAGTGTTAAAAAATTAAAATTGTATGTCTTAAATCAAACACACACACACACACACACACACACACACACACATCAGTCTAAACAGTCAGTTGTCAGTACTGTCTTAACACTGGTCCAAGTGTTAAAAATTAAAATTTTATGCCTTAAATTAAACACACACACACATGCTCGCACGCGCGCGCGTGCACACACATACACACATGCTCGCACGCGCGCGCGCACTCACACACACACACACACACACACACACACACACACACACACACACACACACACACAATTCCGATGGGATCGACTGAGTCCGCAGCAGACGATTTTTCCGAATTACGCTTCGTTTAGTCACTTCCGGTAGTAGATCAGGTACAGAAAGAAATTAATTAAAAATACTAAATGAGATCAGACTTGCTTAAAAAAAATTATATATATGCTATAGGCATTATTCTATCGATTGCAGTGCATTTTGAACTGCAGACTTACATGAAAAAACTTAATTTTGATAAAAGCAATCGAGTCCTCGACACGCTGTTCAATTCGGCCTGCTACCATGACTCGGCGAAACATTTGCACACTTCGAATCAAACTAAAAACAAAATAATCATAAAATAAGCATCGAACTAATTGGATATGATGTAGAAATGACTTATTAATGAACTGTTAAAGTCTATAATGGGTTACTTAGCGAGTACTGGCCGCAGTTTAGTCAAATTCACCGCACTGGTTTCGACATCGCCTGAAACCATGCCCTGTGTAGAATTGGCCAATCAGAGGCGTTGTAAAAGTCTCGCCGCCTTCGGCCGAATGGTTCTTTTGCCTAAAGGTGGTTGT
>CM060349.1:12918117-12930617 GCA_030674155.1 Stramonita haemastoma
CACAGGAACAACCAAACATGACATTAACGATGATGATAATAAGCGTGATGATGACAGTGATGATAAGGATGATTACAATAATGATGGTGGAGATAATGATGGTGAAGATAATGATGAAGATGATGATAATGATAATGATGGTGGTGGTGATGATGGTGACTATAATGATGATAATTATGGTGAAGATCATTAAAATGCTAATGTCGATAATCACAGAAACAACCAAACATGATGTTACTGCTGCTGCTGAGAACAGTGATGACAATGATAATCATAGTGAAGATAATGATGATGATAATGATGATGATAATAATGATGGTGACAATGATGAAAACACTGACGATAACATCGATGATGACAGAAACAACCAGACGGTGGTGATGGAGACACTGGAACAGGAAAACGCCAAGTTCAAGGACTGCACCGCTCACCTTGACCTTTCTGCCATGGTGCCTCCTTTTTTCTTGTTGTTTTCTTTTTGTTTGTTTGTTGTTGTTGTTGTTGTTCCTCAGCTACAGCTCTGACATTTACCAATGGTGATATTTCGTACAGTAATGCGTCTGTTTTTTGCCCCTCATTAACCCTCTTGCATTTGGATTCTCTGAACACAAACTGCCCCTAGATTTCGCATTCCATCACGAAATCAGGTCAGGCACACATGCTCGCTGGCCTTTTCCTCCTTTTAAGTACATACCAGCAGCTATAATTACTTCCAGACTCTCACAGCAGGCTCTGTGCCTCTAGCCTGATAGAGCTTTGGCATATGGTAGCAGTTAGTGATGGTCACAGCGTGATGGAAATCTACTGTGTGTAAATCCCGGCAAATCCCGGTATGGGACCAAGAGGGTTAAGGTAGTGGCATTCGATTTCAAGGACAACGTCTTAACACTACACCAGTGTGTACAAATTTTTAAATGTTGTCATCCATTCCTGCCAGCATAAAATGGCCGTACACTTGTGAAAGGCGGAACAGGAGTCAAGTTGTAGCAGGATATTCTAAGTGTGTTAGCACACAGGGCTTCGGTTTACAGCCTCATCTGAAGGATGTTTGGGGGAAGTGAAATCATTGCTGGTGTTGACTCCTGAGGGAAAACTGCCCCAAACAGGTGCTTTGGTGGAGGCTTGAATCGGGGTTTTCAGATCACGCCTGCAATGCTCTAACCATTCGGCTATCCTGTCCCCCTGGTCTTATTTTGAAGATGTCAATCACATTACAGTTTTACAGTAATGATTATGATATATACTGCTCGGCTGTTCACAGCACATTTTGTCATACCAGCTACACATTGCAGTGTTTCAAAACATCACTTGAGTTTAGATCATTTTTTATTTTTGGTGGGGGGTTTTGTTTGTTGGGTTTTTTTTTTGGTTTTGTTTTAATCTGGGTTTTTTTCATTCCTTGGCTTAGACCTTTTGAGGTTCACCAGTGATGAGATTTTGCGTATGCAACTGTTTTTGCCCACCATGAAGGAGTTATTAACTTATACTATTGCATGCGTTTATATTTGTGCTGTGGGGTGAATAGATGTGTGTGCATGCATGTGTGTGTGCACATGTGTATGTACATCTCTGTGGATATATATGTTTATGTATGTACATGTATGTATAAAGGTAAAGGTGTCCCATAACCTAGGCGATCATAGGGGAGCGAGGCATCAGAGACCTCAGCTTCTCTAGGGGCCAGCATATTGAGGGCGGCGCCCATCTCCTCTCCCCTCGCTGCTTTACCTTCCCTGACCCTAAAGAAGGCAGGTACCCATTTACAGCTGGGTGAACTGGGGGGACTGTACTGAAGCCAAGGCGCGCAAACGGTCACCCATCAGATTGGTAACCACGCTCGACGCTGCTTAACTTGACTTGGGGAAAGCGAACACTCTGACCACTTATCTATTCCGCCCCCACATGTATGTATGTGTATGTATACAAATGTCTCTGTGTGTGTGCATAGATGACGAAGGCCAAGAACTACCACAACAAGCTGTTAAACATCAAGCGGGACATGACCAATCTTCATGATAAGGCTGCTAAACTGAAGGTAATGTGTGTGTGTGTGTGTGTGCATGTGTGTGTGCGTGCGCGCACGTGTGTAGTGTAGTGTGTGTGTGTGTGTGTGTGTGTGTGCATGTGTGTGTGCGTGCGCGCGCGTGTGTAGTGTGTGTGTGTGTGTGTGTGTGTGTGTTGTGTGTGTGTGTGTAGTGAAGTGTAGTGTGTGTGTGTTTATTTCTTTTATTTCATTTATTTAATCTTTTATATCGAGGATAATTTCACATATCTCAGGTGTGTGTGTGGTTTTTTTTTTTTTTTTTTTTTATTCTTTTATATATAATGAAATAAGCACTCATGTGCTTTTTTTACATCCAGTACCAGTGTGTATGCAGTTTTGTAAATATTGTCATCTGTTCCCACCTGCACACAATGGCCTACTCTTACGAAAAGCGGAACAGGATTTAACGTGTGCACAAGATGTTCTGCATGTGTTCACACACTGGGCCTCAGTTTATAGTCTCATCTGAAGGACTTTTGGGGAGAGTGGAGTCAGCACTGATGTTAACTCCAGGGGAAAAAATCCCTTGAACGGGAATGGAACCCGGGACATCAAATTGCAAGTGCAATGTTCTGACCACTAGGCTATCCCGTCCCCCTCATGCCTGTGTGTGTGTGTGTGTGTGTGTGAGTGTATGTATGTATGTATGTATGTATGTATGTATGTATGTATGTATGTATGTGTGTATGTATGTATGTGTGTATGTGTGTATGTATGTGTGTGTGCGTGCGTGCGTGCGTGCGTGCGTGCGTGCGTGCGTTGTATGTCTGTCTGGTCTGTCTGTATGCTTGTGTGCATGCATGTGTGTGTGTGTGTGTGTGTGTGTGTGTGTGTGTGTGTGACTGTGTGCGTGTGTGTGTGTATGTATGTATGTATGTATGTCTGTCTGTCTGTATGCTTGTGTGCATGCATGCATGTCTGTGTTCTGCAGAAACGAGCGCTGAAGCTGCAGCAGCAGAAGCAGAAAGAGGAATTGCAGAAAGCTCACCAGGAAGAGAGAGAACTGGAGAAAGAGCAAATGCTGACAGCCAAGGTGGCCTCCCCTGAAACGTAGGCCGGCCTCGTGTCCCATCAGACCAAGTCATCATCAACGCCCACTTTGTGATACCTCAGATAAACAGTGATGGTTTCCCCTGGCATGTTTGTGTTCATTATTTTGTGTTTTGTACCACTTTATGTCGCAGCAGATTTCTCTGCGTGAAATTTTGGCTGCTCTCTCTCCCCGGGGAGAGCACGTCGCCACAAGTGCAGCGCCTACCCATTTTTTTTTTTCTTTTTCCTGCATGCAACTGTATTTGTTTCCCTATAGGAGTGGCTTTTTTCGACAGAATTTTGCCAGGGTCAACCCCCTTGTTGCCGTGGGTTCTTTTACGTGCGCTAAATTGTGATGTGTAACACACGGGACCTCGGTTTATCGTCTCATCCAAAATAGTAGCGCCCAGACCACCACTCATTATCAGATTACTGTCAATTGAAACTTGGATTTATAGGATATGAAAATATGAATGATAGAATATAATGTTATGTCCCAGGTTTGATGTCAGTATCAGAAAGAAAAAATAACCCAACAAACAACAGATGCTACAGTTCAGTGGTTAAGACTGTTTGACTTCAATCTCACAGGTCCATAAAGTTGTGGGTTCGAATCTTGACAACATCTGGTGAGTTAAGGGTAGGGATTTGTACACTCTCTCAGATCAACTTCCAAGTGCAGACCTGCCAGTGCCTTGATTCCCTTTGTGTATATAATACACACATGCAGAAGATCAAATATGCATGTTGAAGATCTCAGCTAGAGCTACGAGGTTCACCAATGGTGAGTTTTTTTGCGTTTATGACCATCCCCCCCCCCCCCCCCCCCCCCCCCCACTATTTAGGTAGCCACATTCCAAACTTGGAGATGGTGTCTAAACACGACACCTGTGTTCATGTGTTTTTTAACATGTTGTCATATGTTCCTACTGGCACAAAATGGCCTACTCTTCCAAAAGCTGGAACAGGTTTTTAACATTTTTGTGAGATGTTCTGTGTGCATTCGCACATAGGTCCTGGGTTTTTAGTCTCATCTGAAGGAATGTGACATTCAGTTCCATTTTCTCATCAAAACTGGGAAGGAAGAAAGGGCAAGGCTGGGAATTGAACACGGAACCTCACAGTTCACTTGTTAGGCAGGTGAACGTCTTAACCATCCTGCCACTTTCCTTGTTCTTCTGAAATTTTGATTATGTGTATGTGTGTGAGAGAGACTGAGCAAGAGAGAGAGAGAGAGAGAGAGTGTGTGTGTGTGTGTGTGTGTGTGTGTGTGTGTGTGTGTGTGTGTGGTGTGTGTGTGTAAAACTCATTACAGAATATTACTAATCATCTTCATCAGGAAGTGAAATACTTCCACTGAAATTTGGAAGTGTGTCTGTGTGTGTACAGAAAGAAGTGCAATAGATTTCAGCGATTGATACTGGTTCATGTATGCTGCGTCATTTTAGAACTTTGGGGGGGGAAGGGGGGGGGGGGGGGGGATTAGCCTAGTGGTTAGAGTGTTGAGCTCGTAATCTGAAGGCCCGGGTTCAAACCACCACTGAGACTTCCATTTGAGGGAATTTTTCCACTGGAGTTAACATCAGTACCGACTCCACTCTCCATTTTTTTTCTTCTTGGTAGATACTTGTCTTTTTATTTCTTGTGTATAAGCATCATGATTAATCAATGGGATGGGTGCATGCTTGTTAGTGATTTGATTCATGTTATTTCATTGAGCACACGATGGAACTGGAATTATATTTTTTTAATGAATTAATCATATTTTTTGAGTGTGTGTGTATGGGGTTTTGTTGTCAGTTTGTTTGAGTTTTGTTTTTGTTTGGGGTTTTTTTTTTTGGGGGGGGGGGGGTTGCTGTTGTTTGGTAGGGGGGGGGGGGGGGGGGGGGGGGATCTCAGTCATGGATCCTTCTTTCTATAATTTCATACAAAATGGAGAAAAAGAGTATTTGTTTAAAATAATAAAAAAAAATGACAGAGAGAGACATAATAAAAATCACAACCACAATAAAAGTCTTCGTTTTATTGTCATTAAACTGATGTATTCCAAAATACAACACATACCATAATAACGTACAACACACCACATCATTGTATACAACACACATCATCCTATAAAATACACCACGTCATCATCATCATATACAACATATATCATGTTATCATAAGATCTTACCTGAAGTGTGGCAAAGAAGAAAAGATCCACACCGCAGCAAACGAAAAAAGAGCCAAGCGGAAGGCATGTGCTCCAGCCACCTCAACAAGCCACATCTGCATCAGATGCGACAGAGACTGCTACTCCCGCATTGGACTGACCAGCCACAGCAGGCGTTGTCGCTGACCAAATGACCTTTCTTCTGGCGCGAATTCCATAGTCGACACCGACTGACGGAGGCCTACCACTTTAAGATTTGACCTTGGTGTCACGGCACAAAGGTGCAACACAGTCACTGATCAATGCCATGATCATGAACATGCAATTCAGTCCACCTTCCAAAATTGTCCTCCATGATAAGTGATTCAATCCAATTCAATTAGCAAAGCCTTCGATAGTAACTGTTCTGACTGTACAAAGAACTGTAACATACAACAGAGATCCAGCATGAACGAATTAAAACTGTGATTCAATCTTTTAAAATAAAAAAACACACACAAAAACATGATGAAAAATACTGTGGGAAGTTCATGATTTAAAAGAGGAAAAAAATGTTAACATTCAAACATGAGCATTCTGAGTTCACTATCTTCACAATGTAGACACCTCTCTCTCTCTCTCTCTCTCTCTCTCTCTCTCTCTCTCTCTCTCTCTCTCTCTCTCTCTCAACACAATACATAGTTTGCATACGCACACAAATTCTAATATAGAACATAGCGTGAATACTCAAAGTAATCACTTTACCATAACTGATGGGCCTCCAAGCCACCCTGTTATATATATGAGCCACACTCTCCCCCTTTTCATAAAAAAATTGAAGGAAAAAAAGCAGAAACCCACTGCAAAAGTCATACCATTGAATCAGCAACACTGACGCATACAATCAACAGGTGGCTGAATCCAATTTTTAAAACTTAAAAAAAAAAAATTTCCATTCCTTGGCAAGAGCTCAGAGATTCACCAATGGTGAGATTTCTGTGTATGCCACCACAGTTTTTTTTTGGGTGCCTACTACCATTAAGGTTAAAAGTTAAAGTCTGTCCCGAGCCTAAGGCTCATCAGGCCGGTGCTTATCCCGGTTTCTGAGGCGCTAAGTGACTAAGAGTCATAGACTTCCCCCTGGATAGGACATCAGTCTATCGCAGGGTTAACCCCCAACACAAGGTTGGTACCCCTTTTACACATGGGTGGGGTGAGAAAATAGCCGTAAAGTGCCTTTTCCAAGGGCACAACGCCATAGCCGAAAGCTGGGATCGAACCCGCAACCTTTAGATTACGAGTCCAACGCCCTAACCACTAGACTACAGCGACAGCTACCATTAAGGTAGCTGCATTCTAACTCCAGGGATGGTGTTAAACACGACAAAATCCCCCTGTAGGAATGCTGGGGGCCTGTCGGTACAAACAACATCCCCAACCTTCCAGAAATTCTGTGCTAGAAATTCCCTCTTTTCTATCCCTCTCTTTGTCTCAACCTTGCTCCTTTTCTTTCCTGTCACCTCCTTCAGGTCTATTTTCTGCCTTCTTGGTCCATTCTACTACCTTGTTTTTTTTTCCAGAAGGACTTCAAAGATAAAAATTTTATCTCCCACGCTGAAGTCGGATACGGCCAGGCCTGACTTATCAGCCACAGCGCACAAATCAACATCATCAGTCAAAGTGCTAAATTTAGTGCACCCCTTCCTTTACCTAGTCCAAGTTGGTCAGTTTCTGCTATTAATAGCACCAGCTGCCCCATCTTGGCTGGGCTGGGATGGATTAATTAGCAGCTGAGAGGAGCTGAACGTAGGGGGAAACTCACAGCTGTGTAGGCGCTTAACGGCAAAGTAACGTATTTTTGCTGATATGACAGACGGTCAACACTAGGACCTGGGCTACAGTCATTTTCATCACTCTCTGCCTCCCTGTACCCTCTTTCTACACGATTACACTGCATGAGATCTCTTCTCTTCACCTGGGCACAGTCATTTTCATCACTCTCTGCCTCCCTGTGCCCTCTTTCTACATGATTACACTGCATGAGATCTCTTCTCTTCACCTGGGCTACAGTCATTTTCATCACTCTCTGCCTCCTCCTGTCACGCCCTCCTTTTTCCCTTCTCACACGATTACACTGCATGAGATCTCTTCTCTTCACCTGGGCCACAGTCATTTTCATCACTCTCTGCCTCCCTGTACCCTCTTTCTACACGATTACACTGCATGAGATCTCTTCTCTTCACCTGGGCCACAGTCATTTTCATCACTCTCTGCCTCCCTGTACCCTCTTTCTACACGATCAAACTGCATGAGATCTCTTCTCTTCACAATCAATACCACACACATCACACATTCTCTCTGTTTAAAACACAGCACCAACCTTTTATTTTTTTTTTTTTTTTGTTCCTCGGCTAGCTAAAGCTCCAAGGTTCACCCATAATGAGATTTCTGCGTATGCTACTTGTTTTCTTTTTCCTCACCATTTCGGTAGCCGCATTATTTTTACTTCAGGAGATGTTATCTGAACATGACACCTGTGTGCATACATTTAAAACAAAAACAACTTGTCATCGGTTCCTACCAGCATGAAATGGCCTACTCTTCCAAAATGTTGAACAGGTTTTTAACACGTGCGCATGATGTTCTGCGTGCGTTCACACACAAGGCCTCAGTATATATTTCCAACCAAAGGACTTTTACATTCATTTCAGTTTTTTTCATCAAACTGGAAAAAATGGGCAAGGCTGGGAATCAAACCCAGAACCTCACAGGTTTACTTGTTAGGCAAGTGAATATCTTTACCATCCTGCCACCTTCCTTCTCACCGATCATTTAAAAAACAAAACAAAACAAACAAAAAAAAAACCTCCCACAGTCACCACCGACATAGAGACAAGGAAGATAAAGCAGACTACTACTACTATCTCTCTCTGTCTCTCTCTCTCTGTCTCTGTCTCTCTCTCTCTCACACACACAAACACACACAGACACCCACCCACACACCACACACACACACACACACACACAACACACACAACAAGAAATTCTAGGGCCAGCACGATTGCTACCAAAGATGCTGTCTACACTTCATCCCTCCCTAACTAACACCCCCCCCCCCCCCCCCCCCCCCCCCCTAGTAAGGCCATTTATGACAGTAAGGCAGAAAAGAGTGTTGTTTCTCCATCACTAACACCACCACACACACACATCTCTGCTCTGCAGCCTCCTATCTCGTTTATAATCCACGGCTACCACCAAACATATCCTGATTATTTTGTTTTTTTTTTTTTCATGAAGTGGTCACCCACGTTTTGTCCCAGCTTTCACGACGATGACGAAGGTCGGAGGTCGGCTGTCATGACACGGGGGCGTCTAGCGGTTTGCGTGCGACGAAGAAAACGCAGCGATACTCGTAGTGCAGCATGGAGAGATGGTTCTGGGTGTAGGTGCAGGCAACGTTGTCTCTCTCCTCCTGCCAAACACAAGATTCAAGATTCAAGATTTAATTTGCCTTTGACCCCTCTTGGGGCATGGAGGATTTCAAACAAAATCAACTGCAACATATATAATTTGCATTGATAGAATACGTTCATACACAGAATTTCACAGAAATAAAAATATAGTCAACCTTTTCATTAATGTCATGCAACTTTACTCTTAAGTATGAATTTGCTAAGTTTTAATAACATATTAAAAAAAAATAATGGGTAGGCGCTGCACTTGTGGCAACGCGCTCTCCCCGGGGAGAGTGTAGGGGTAGTGGTGGTGTTATTTTTATTTTATCAAGATTAAAAGGACTAGCAAAGTCAATACTGCAAGGCACTGTCCAAGGAGGAAGGAAAAAGAGGCAGACCAAGGAAGAGATGGGAGGATAACATCAGCGAATGGACAGGCCTAGAACTCGACAAAACCCTGAGAAAGGCAGAACAGAGAGAGGAATGGAGGGAACTGGTTGTCGACACTTCAGGGGTGCCCCCACGGTTGCCAGGCTAAGGGACAGATAGATAGATTTTATTTTATACCACTTTATGTCACAGCAGATTTCTCTGTGTGAAATTCGGGCTGCTCTCCCTGGGGAGAGCGTGTCGCCACAACTGCAGCGCCCACACCATTTTTATTGGTTCTTTTTCCTGTCTGCAACTGTATTTGTTTCCCTATCAGAGAAGCCTTTTTCAACAGAATTTTGCCAGGGCCAACCCCCTTGTTGCCGTGGGTTCTTTTATGTGCACTAAATAGTGATGTGTAACACACAGGACCTCGGTTTATCGTCTCATCCGAAAGACTAGTGCCCAGACCACCACACTTATAGTGTGATACTAACTGTTTGTTGATAATAGAGTTCAGTGCTGCATTGCTATTGTTTGCACAGTTTGATGCTAGTCTAAGCAGGTAAAGGTAAAGGTGTCCCATAACCTATTTGGTCGTAGGGGAGAGAGGCATCAGAGACCCAGCTTCTCCTAGGGGCGCAGCATGTTGAGGGCGGCGGCCCCATCTCCTCCTTCCCTGGCCTGCTTTACCTTCCCTGACCCTAAAGAGGGCAGGTACCCATTTACAGCTGGGTGAAACTGGGGGACTGTACTGAAACCATGGCGCACTAACACGGTCACCCATCCACTTGGTAACACACGACTCGATGCTGCTTAACCTTAGCTTGGGAAACCAAGTGCTCATGACCACTGAGCTGAATCCCCGTCCCCTTCAATAACATAGACCCTTCAAAACAAAACTGCTAAGTAATAAACAAACAAACATGTGTCCATAACTCTGTTTTTTTCTCATAAAAAATTCTGGGCAGGATCAACATTTTTTTCTGTATTTCCTCGGCTAGAGCTCCAATGTTCACCAGAGATGAGAATTTTGCACACATGTGACTGGTTTTTTTTGCCCACTATAAAGGTAGCCGCATTCTGACTAGGGAGGAAAGGACCAAAAATAAACTCTGTCCAGCAAAACCATAAAGATTATCAATGACAGCATACAACAGAAGAAAAAAAGTAAAGAGTTTAACCCTCTTAGTCCCGAACCAGGATTTGCACACAGTAGATTTCCATCACGCTGTGACCATCACTAATTACTACCACATGTCAAAGCTCTATCAGGCTAGAGGTAGAAACCCTGCTGAGAGTCTGGAAGTAATTATAGCTGCTGGTATGTACTTAGAAGGAGGAAAAGGCCAGCCAGCATGTGTGTCTGACCTGATTTCGTGATGGAATGCAAAATCTAGGGTCAGTTTGTGTTCAGAGAATATGAATGCCAGAGGGTTAAAGGATTGCTCCTTACCTCGATATCAAAGCCCACTTGCTTGATGACGCTGCGCAGATCTTCGTAGCTGATTTCAATGGACGTCTCTCCAGGAACATCCGAGTAGTGGTACAGCAACGGACCTGAACACACACACACACACACAGTCCTTCAGATGAGACTATAAACCAAGGTCCCATGTGCGAACGCACGCAGAAAATCTTGCACTCACGTTAAAACCCATTCCATTTTTCGGAAGAATAGACCATTGTGTGGCAGTGGGAACGGATGAAAAAATTAACAAAATTCCATACACATGAGGACAGGATGTAAAAAAGCACATGAGTGCTTATTCCATTATCCTTGAAACAGAAGAATAAATAAAACAAATAAATAATAACACACACACACTCACACACACACACACAAACACACACACACACACACACACACACACACACACCACACACACACACACACACTTATCACATCATTTTCTCAGGCTCAATGACATCATCAGGAAAAAACAAAATACAACAAAAAAAGTGTGACAGCAGAAAAAAAAACCCAAACAACCCAAACCAACAACAACAAAAAGTGTCACCGCATAAAAAAACAAACAAACCCCCCCCCCAAACAACAACAAAAGTGTGACAGCAGAACAAAAAAATCAAAACAAAAAAAGTGTGACAGCAAAACAAAAAAAACAACAACAACAAAAAAAGTGTAACAGCAGAACCCCCCCCCCCCAAAAAAAAAAACCAAACCAACAATAACAAAACAAGCTTGACAGCAGTAGAAACCCCCCCCCCCCCCCCCCCCCCCCCAACAACACCAACAAAACAAGCGTTACAAGCAGACAGACATTGGCTGTGGTTAGGCAGACAGACTGACCCAGGTTGATCCAGTAGCCCCCGGGTTTGAGGATCTTCCACACCGCCTCTGTGTAGCTGATCACGCTGTGCGCAGTGTCCAGAAAAAACACCATCGACACACAGTCCCACACACCTGTAACACACACACACACACACCAACATACCTACACATACAAACACATGAATGAATGAATGAATGAATGAATGAATGAATGAATGAATGAATGAATGAATGAATGAATGAATGAATGAATGAATGAATGAATGAATGAATGAATGAATGAATGAATGAATGAATGAGTGGGTGGGTGGTGGGTGTGTGGTGGTGTGTGTGTGTGTGTGTGTGTGTGTGTGTGGGGTCGTGCGTGCGTGCGTGCGTGCGTGCGTGCGTGCGTGCGTGCGTGCGTGCGTGCGTGCGTGCGTGCGTGCGTGCGTGCGTGGCGTGCGTGCGTGCGTGCGTGCGTCGTGCGTGCGTGCGTGCGTGTGATGGTGGTGTGTGCGTGTGGGAGTGTGTGTGTGTGTGCGTGTACGTATCCACCCCACACTCATCAACCCACCTCCCCTCCCCTCATCCATCCCCACACCTCTCCCCACCAACCCCCTCCCCCTAACCCCCTACCCACCCAACACATATCAACCCCCCTTCCACCCACCCCACCAACCCACCACCCACCCACCCCCCCCCCACCATCCCAACCCACCCCCACTCACCCCACCCCACCCCCCCCCCCACCCACCCCCCACCCACCCATTCTCACCAGGCATGGTGTAACCTCCAGAAAGTCTCCAGCCGCCATGGAGAAGTTGACCCCCTCGGGGAGGTGTGAGGGGTCAATGTCGGGAAGGTGCGGGGGAGGTCTGGTGACCTGCGAGGTGTTGCTCAGGTGAACCCAGGGGTAAGGCGCAGGCTGTCAGGTTGCGACACTGGGGAAGGTAAAGGAAAGGAAGGTAAGGAAAGAGAAGGGAAGGGAAGGGAAGGAAAGGAAAGGAAGGTAAAGGTAAAAGGTAAAGGAAGGGAAAAGGAAAGGTAAGGTAAGGAAATGGAAAAGGAAGGTAGGTAAGGTAAGGGGAAAGGGAAAAGGAAAGGGTAAGGGAAGGGAAAGGAAAAGGAAAGGATAAGGATAAGGTAAGGGAAAAGGAAAGGTAAGGTGAAAGGAAAAAGGAGGAAAGAAGG
>CM060349.1:12935617-12938117 GCA_030674155.1 Stramonita haemastoma
AGTAACAGAGCAAGACCTGGTGTGTCAGATTCAGAGAAATACAGTAGTAACACAGTGAGACCTGGTGTGTGAGAGTGAAGACAGTGTGTAAGATCTGGTGTATCAGTTACACTTACAGAGGAGGCAGTGAGACCTGGTGTGCCAGAGTGTTTACAGCGTAGTAAGAGACCCTCGTGCCAGTAAAATCTGGTGCATCAGTCACAGTGTAGTAAGACAGTGATTCACAATTCACAATTCAAAGATTTATTATCTCACAAATTAGAGAAATTCATGTGAAATTCATGTTTTCATTCAGTGAGACCTGGTGTGTCAGAGAGTATACAGTGTGTAAGACCTGGTGCATCAGTACGGAGGAGATACTCAGAGAGTGAGACCTGGTGTGTGAGACTGAGTGAGAGTGTAGACAGTGAGAACTGATGTGTAGGTCACAGTGTGGTAAGGCAGTGAGACCTGGTGTGTCAGAGTGTGTACAGTGTGTAAGATCTGGTGTATCAGTAACAGACAAGACAGTGAGACCTGGTGCATAAGATTCAGAGAAATAAAGTAGTAACACAGAGACCTGATGTGTCAGAGTGAGAGTGTAGTACTTAACACAGTGAGACCTGGTGCATGAGAGACACAGTGTAGTAAGGCAGTGAGGCCTGGTATGTCAGTCACAGAGGAGACAGTAAGATCAGGTCATTACATCGCAAATGAGACACACTGAGAGTACTACAGACACCATGATTTAGGGATCTGGCAAGGGACAAATCTAGACTTTGAAGTGCTGTGTGTTGTGTGTGTGTGTGTGTGGTGTGTGTGTGTGTGTGTGTGGTGTGTGTGTGTGTGTGTGTGTCTGTCTGTCTGTCTGTCTGTCTGTCTGTCGTCTGTCTGTCTGTCTGTTCTACAGGTCTGTCTGTCTCATTCTGTGCAAGAAATCTGTCATTATTTCACAGCTGACTGTGTGTGTTACTCACACTACAGCTCCAAGCTGCAGAAAAGATATACATACATTGTAATGTATTGTGCGTGTGGCAGATGTTCCTCTTCCTTACTTTACACCCTCTTGTCCCTTGAATTTAAAGCTGGCAGGATTTGATTCAGTTGATGGAAAGAAAGCTTTTCCTGTGTTTGTGGCATGAAGGGGGGAGGGGGGGGGGGGGTAGGTTAAAAAATTATAGGACTGGCAGTGAATGATATATATATATATATTTTACTTTTTAGGGCCTACCTTTTAATTTTACTTTGGCCTTTGGCCTTAGGACACATGACATTGGCTTTTTTACTCTTTTATATTGAGGATAATGGAATAAGAACTCATGTGCTTTTTTACATGCAGTCTCCATGTGTATGCAGTTTTTGTAAATCTTGTCATCTGTTCCCACCAGCACACGATGGCCTACTCTTACAAAAAGCGGAACAGGGTTTAACCTGTGCGCAGGATGTTCTGCATGTGTTCACATACGGGGCCTCGGTTTAAAGTCTCATCCAAAGGACTTTGGGGGGGAGTGGAGTCACCACGGATGTTGACTCCAGAGGAAAATCAAAAATCCTCTCGAACGGGAATCAAACTCGGGTTGTCAAATTGCCAGTGCAATGCTGACAGAGTGAGCAAGCAAGAGAGAAGAGGGGAGGGGGGGAAGGAGAGGTACGAGTCTCTAATCTGTATGAGTCTGAATCAGTCACTGACTTACTTGAAGTTGAAGCTGAGGCGCTAGAGCCTAGATACAACAGTCAACAGACTCACTCCAAGAAAACGTAAACACTAAACTGTAAACAAGACCGATTTCGAATGTTTCTAGGCTTTATCAACTTAACAGATATCAGGCAGCTTTTTATGTTACCAGAAGTATCCGCTCTCAAACTACCTCTGTGCCAATAAACCCACCGATCACTGAATTATACAATAAACATCCTGCTGCTCACACAAAACAATCGATGCTAAGATTTCTGTAGCGTCTTTAATCTCGAGTGCTATGAAGAGACACGCGGACGGAACAAAAGTGAGAATTGCACGGTTACCTGTAGCTTCGAAAAGCTTCCACAACTCTCAAGAAATGTTCGTGTTCTTTTCTGTCATAATCCCGCTGATCTGAGGATTCATTCAAGTCTGATTTTTCAGTAGGATGCTCTGCTTCTTGATCGGCCATGTTGCACACTGTCCAGGGTACACCATTCTCTAAGCATTCAGCTTGTGTGCGCTTGCATGCTCTCCCTTCGCTTTTCTAGATTGTGGTTGTATTATTCTTATATATTTATTATTTATCTATTCTTTTATATCGATGATATTGGAATAAGCACTCATATGCTTTTTTTTACATCCAGTCCCCGTGTGTATGCAGTTTTGTAAGTGTCATCTGTTCCCACCGGCACACGATGGCCTACTCTTACGAAAAGTGGAACAGGATTTAACATGTGCGCAAGATGTTCTGCGTGCGTGCGCACCCGGGGCCTCGGTTTATAGTCTCATCCGAAGGACTTTGGGGGAAGTGGAGTCAACACTGACGTTAACTCCAGAGGA
>CM060349.1:12943117-12948117 GCA_030674155.1 Stramonita haemastoma
AGATCACGAGAGTCCCTGTCTTGGGTAACGTCTGAAGTACAAGGCGTTCTTTCTGTGCGTTCAGCCAGATTTTCTTCCTCATCATCGTCATTATCATCATCATCGTCATTACTTCCAACAGCTTTTTCTTTCTGCTGCTGCTGCTGCTCTTCCTCTCTACAATCTTCGTCATCGTCCATTTTCTCCTGCATTTTCTCAGCTCTGTCATCACCATATGCCAGACTGTCCCCAGACCTGCAATCTGGGCTCATGGAATCATGGAGGTCGATCAGCAAGATATCCAGCAACTCTCTCCTCATGGCGAGATCACGAGAGTCCCTGTCTTGGGTAACGTCTGAAGTACAAGGCGTTCTTTCTGTGCCTTCAGCCTGATCATCATCATCATCGTCATCATCATTATCATCATCGGCAGCAGCAGCATTATCATCATCGGCAGCAGCAGCATTATCATCATCGCTTCCAACAACTTTTTCTTTCTGCTGCTTCTGCTCTTCTTCCCTACAATCTTCGTCATCTATTTTCTCCTGCATTTTCCCAGCTCTGTCTTCACCATCTGCCAGACTGTCCCCAGACCTGCCATCTGGCGGCAATGTCTCACGTGCAGAGAACATGGGGTCAATGAGGTCGGCCAACAGAATATCCAGCAACTCTCTCCTCATGGCCAGATCACCAGAGTCCCTGTCTTGGTAACGTCTGAAGTACAAGGCGTTCTTTCTGTGCGTTCAGCCTGATCTTCCTCCTCCTTCTCCTCCTCCTCCTCCTTCTCCTCCTCCTCATCATCTGCAGCAGCAGCACACACCACCACCACCACCACTTCCAACAGCTTTTTCTTCCTGCTGCTGCTGTTGCTTCTGTTCTTCTTCTCTACAATCTTCGTCATCGTCCATTTTCTCAGCTCTGTCTTCAACCTCTCCCAGACTGTCCCCAGACCTGCCATCTGGCGGCAGTGCTGCACGTGCAGAGGACACGGCATTCTGGAGAAAGGCCAACATGACATCCAGCAACTCTCTCCTCATGGCCTGAACACGAGAGTCCCTGTCTTGGGTAACGTCTGAAGTACAAGGCGTTCTTTCTGTGCCTTCAGCCTGATCCGGACTGCTCCGGGACATTGGTGGAAGCCGAGGATTGACAGCTGCTGAGTACAAGGCTTGGGCTGAGAACATGTTTGCCACATGAGGGTGAGGATTGAAAGATGCTGAGCTGTCCTGGGCTGAAGAACTGTTTGCCACAAAGGGGTGTTGCTCCATAGTTGAGAAAGCCTGCCCTGAACTTATTGCAGGAGCTGGTCTGAACTGGAATACCGTGGGACAGGATACCACAGCAGGCGTGGACATGGAGCCCGAAGTTCTGATCTGATTAGAGTCGGAAACCACAAAGGTAGTATCCCATGAAAGGTTTGAGCTCGAAGGATTTAGTCCTGCTTGAAGTTTATGACGCCTGGGACTGGACTGCTGGTTGGGGCGAGGTTCCTGGACAGGTCTTTCAGGAGTGACTTGATGGTCAACGTTCCGTCACTGCACTGTGGGCTGGTGGTGCTGCTAGGACTGGCGAGTTGCAGACGAGACATTGCAGATTCTGAGTGTGAGGACCAAAGCCACCTGGGAGCAAGGTTCATCTGTCAGCCGTGAACTACTGTCTGATGGACTCGGCATCGCAAAACTAGCATGTACTTGTCTAGAATGATCTGAACTGTAGTTACAAACTGTAGTCAGCATCTGTGACACAAAACAAGGTGAACTGGTCACACAGACATCGGTTACTGATGAAGGGAGAAGGACATCGGCACTGACGGAGGTATTCTGGACTCTGGCTTCAATGTGGGGAGAAGGAGGAGCAGGCCTCTCCTGACCGCTGTCTTGTGGACTTGTATCCTCAGCACTTTTCCTGTCAGAGGAAGGGGCAGTAACGCCAGACCCTGATAAAGACAATTCACCCATACGTGGAAAAGGAGCGGAAAATACAGACCCCTCTGAAGGCACCGTACAAACGTCACCTAACATTCTAAAACCTATAGGGGCATGTGCGTATGCAGGGGAACCGGCTGTTCTCCCTCTGTGCCCGAAAACATCACTGGAACCGAACCTGCCTACAGACAGTGAACTTCCAGTAAATAAAGGTGGGTGCGTAGAATTGTAGCCTGCAACGCTAGTTTGCTGAACTTGACCTGCACGTATGCCTGCAGATGGCGGTGTTTTAGCCAGAACACGAGGCCGACTCCCGAACACTATTGCAACAGACTGTGAAGAAGACATCACCTTCCCTGTGTTACTGGGTAAGGCAGCAGCTACTCTAGAAGACACCTGAAGAGGTAGACGGGGTTTCCAGGGCTGTGGATGACTGTGGTCCTCACTAAACTGTTGTTGTTGTTGTTGTTGTGTTGTTGCTGCTGCTGTTGTTGCTGCTGTTGTTGTTGCTGTTGTTGCTGTTGCTGTTGTTGCTGCTGCTGCTGTTGTTGATGATGATGTTGCTGTTGTTGCTGTTGATGTTGTTGTTGTTGATGTTGTTGTTGTTGCTGCTGCTGTTGTTGCTGCTGTTGTTGTTGCTGTTGTTGCTGTTGCTGTTGTTGTTGCTGCTGCTGTTGTTGATGATAATGTTGCTGTTGTTGCTGTTGATGTTGTTGTTGCTGTTGTCGTTGTTGATGTTGTTGTTGTTGTTGTTGTTGTTGCTGCTGCTGTTGTTGTTGTTGATGTTGGTGTTTTCGTTGCACTCGGAAAGTGGAGATGGGTGGGAGTGTACACATAGGAAAGGGGAAAGATCTGCAGTGTGGAGCAGCAGTAGCAGCATCTGAGCTTTCGGACGGAGATTTTTTCGGACCAGAGGTGGGTGGAGGTAGGTGTTGCTTCCCAGAGGTGGGGGGAGGGGGGTGTTGCTGACCAGAGGGGGGTGGAGGAGGGGGGTGCTGACCTGTTCCAGTGGCGCTGGACAGAGGTGTTTGACCCTTGTCTTGTGGAGGGTGTGGAGGGCTGGGGTTGCCGTGGTCAACTTTAGATTTTTTCTGCTGTTGACCTTTGTCTTTGTTTTTCTTGTCCTCCCTCTCCTCCTTTTCTTTCTGCTGTGGTAGAATAAGGGACATTGTGGTGTCTTTGGTTTTGTTTTGTGTGTCGTCAGTGTTGTTCTCCTTGTCTTCCTTCCTCTCCTCCTTCTTCTCCTCCTTCTTCTCCTCCTTCTCTTCCTCCTCTTCCTCCTTCTCCTCTTCCTCCTTCTTCTCTTCCTCCTTCTCTTCCTCCCCTTCCTCCTCCTCTTCCTCGTTCTCCTTCTCCTCTTCCTCTTCCCCCTCTTCTTCCTCCTCCTCCTTCTCACTGGTTTTAGTTTCTGCCTGTTTTACATCCTGCTCTTTTTTAGTCTCCTCTTCAAGAGAAACCTGTACGGAAAAACAAAACAAACAAAACCGTTCATGGAATGTCTTGCTTTCTGTTGATGCAGATATAGGCTATTTTAATGGTGTTTCTCTAGCCACTTCTACATTACAAAAGGGGACGGGATAGCTCAGTGGTCAGAGCATTCGCTTTCCACCCAGACCAATGTTAAGCTGCTTTGAGCGTGGTTACCAGTTGGATGGGTGACCGTTTGCGCGCCTTGGCTTCAGTACAGTTCCCCCAGTTCACCCAGCTGTCAGTGGGTACCTGCCCTCTTTAGGGTCAGGGAAGGTAAAGCAGCGAGGGAAAGGAGATGGGCGCCGCCCTCAATATGCTGGCCCCTAGAGAAGCTGAGGTCTCTGATGCCTCGCTCTCCTACAACCACATAGGTTATGGTTAAGCTGAGGTCTGCAGCATCTCACTCCTTAACGACCGCATAGGTTATGGAACACTCTTTTACTCTTTTTCATTTTGACAAAAGTTAGTGTTGTGTCGTCTATGGTGTTCAGCTAGTTATGAAAAAGTGAATGACAAACGGTAAAACCGAGTGGTCAGGATCATTCAAATTTAACCTCATGGCTCCATGAAGTTGTGGGTTCGAATCTCGGAGGTGTCTGGTGAATTCAGGGTGGGGATTTTTTACTATCTCCTAGGTCAATTTCAAGTGCAGACCTGCCAGTGCCTTAATTCTCTTCAAATGTATGCACACATGCAGAAGATTAAATATACACGTTAAAGATCCTGTCCTTCATATCAGAGGTTGAGAAAACACGAACATACCCAGCATGCATCCCCGAAGAGGAAATGCAGCAACAACCTTTATGATAGGCAGGACGCCCCAAAAAACAACAACAACAACAACAACAAAAAACAACAACAAAAACGAAACAACAACAAAACAAATCAAAAACAAAGCAACAAAGCCACCAGCACCACCACCGACAACAACAACAAAACCACGGCCACATACTCAAAAATCCCACCATTGTTGAACCTGAGAGCTCTAGCCAAGGAACAAAACAAAACAAAAATCTCAACCTTACCTCAGACTGGCACGGTACAGACGCTTCCACCTTCCCCCCACTCTCTTCCCTAACAGGCACACCTGGGCAAAATTTCGCCAGGTAACTTTCTGTGTCCGGGGAATGGTTGTGACGGGTGAGAACGTGCACATACACTGGCCCCTTGCATGCTGTGCAGACTTTCCCACGGCAGTTTTTCACCACACAGCGCCAGAACCGTTGCTGCTCGACAGTTCGGCCCCTTCGGTACAAGAATTCTCTGTACAGCAGGAATCGCTTGACCCCGAACTGGTCTGGTAACCGTTTTCCTAGAATGTCTAAGTTCATTTCTGTCTCAGGTAGGGGCTAAAAAGCGGTGAAATAAAAGCTCGCACAATGTGGATGAATGTTGCAATAAAAAAAATTCCAACGGACTGGAGTTTCTATTTTTTCGTTCTCTCTCTCTCGAAGTTTGTGAGTTTACTGAAAGGGACGAACATAAAGGAATGATTAGAAGTTAGGTGAGTGAGTGAGTGATGTGTTTGGTCTGACACTCTACACACTAGGTTTGATGATGCGAGTTTTTTTTGTTTTTTTTAAATAGAAGTTTTAATGTCATATTGATTTACATGCAAAATCGCGC
>CM060349.1:12953117-12955617 GCA_030674155.1 Stramonita haemastoma
TTTACAGAAAATCTTCGCCATCACATTCAGTTTATTCTTGCGCACTTTTCTTACAAGTCCACAATACATGTTTTAACAATGTGTGTGTGTGTGTGTGTGTGTGTGTGTGTGTGTGTGTTGTGTGTGTGTGTGTGTGTGTGTGTGTCTGTATGTGTGTACACAATGTGTGTGTGAGTGAGTGAGTGTGTGTGTGTGTGTGTGTGTGTGTGTGTGTGTGTGTGTGTGTGTGTGTGTGTGTGGTGTGTGTGTGTGTGTGTGTGTGTGTACACATGTACAGCTATGCCTAGAACACTTGTTAAATGAGTTGGTTGTCTGATTCCAACATCATCTGTGTATGTCAATGATGAAACTTAAATGAACTCGGGGGGGGGGGGGGGGGGGGGGGTGGGAAAGGAGAGAGAGAGAGAGGAGAGAGAGAGAGAGAGAGAGAGAGAGAGAGAGAGAGAGAGAGAGAGAGAGAGAGAGAGAGAGAGAGAGACAGACAGACAGACAGACAGACAGACAGACAGACAGACAGACAGACAGACAGACAGAACAGACAGACAGACAGACACAGACAGACACAGACAGACAGACAGACAGACAGTGAATGGCACACAAAAATAAAGACAATCATTAGCAGAGAACTTTCAGAAGGTTGGAACACATAATTTACAGGAAAAATTTTTTTCACAGAAAAAAAAAAAATTAAAAAAAGAGACAAATTCTGAGTACAGAACTCTCAAAAAAAGAGAACATATATCAGTTAAACCGTATAAAAAAAACAAACCCAAAGCATGCAAATGAGGAAGACCCCTTGAATTCTAACAAAGTCCTCCACCCTTGGATAGATAAAAAAAAGATAGATAAAAGAAAAAGGTAAAGGTGTCCCATAACTTATGTGGTCGTAGGGGAGCGAGGCATCAGAGACCTCAGCTTCTCTAGGGGCCAGCATATTGAGGGCGGGCACCCATCTCCTCTCCCTCGCTGCTTTACCTTCCCTAACCCTAAAGAGGGCAGGTACCCATTTTACAGCTGGGTGAACTGGGGACTGTACTGAAGTCAAGGTGCACAAACAGTCACCCATCCAACTGATAACCACGCTCGAAGCTGCTTAACCTTAGCTACAGGAAAGCGAGTGCTCTGACCACTGAGCTAACCCGTCCCACGATAGATAGATTAAAAAAAAAAAAAAAAAAAATTTAACTTTAATAAAACAAGAAAACAAACCCAACAACAAACACAGCAAAAAACAAAAGACCCACACACCATCAATTTGATCAGAATAAAAAGAAAAAAATGATCTGAAATACTAAAAGTTTACCGTGGGGTTTTTTTCCAAGACCATTGGATTCTGCTTAATTACTTTCATGACCGACCCAGTCCCTAATGAAAGCTTTGGGGCTGGATCAACATTGAGTGAAACAGACTTTGTACAGATGAGAGTGTATGAGGGTATTTTGGGGGTTTTCTTTGTTCACATGCAAAGTTTTTGATTGTTTTTAGTCAAATGCTGTACAAAGGTTTACAAACAAAACATAGTTACATTTCCTCACAGTAACAGAGGAATGATTGTGGTTTTTTTTCAGATGTGTGTGTGTGTCAGTGTGTGTGTGTGTGTGTGTGTGTGTGTGTGTGTCTGTGTGTGTGTGTGTGTCTGTGTGTGTGTGTGTGCGTGCGTGCATGCGTGCGGTGTGTGTGTTTTGTGTTTGTGTGTGTGTGTGTGTGGTGTGTGTGTGTGTTGTGTGTGTGTGTGTGTGTGTGTGTGTGTACATGTGCAAACGCGCAAGAATACACACATGGATGCCTTTCCCCCCTAAATGTTTGCACCCATGAGTGCATACATATCTTAAATGACTGTGCACACACACACTTGAGCATACAGGATTAGGTGGAGAGTGTGCACTGAGCGAATGAAGACAACATCAAAGCATGCATCAATCAATCAATCAATCCCAGCTCATATACAGATACACTGTCCAAAGATTTCCACATTTATATACATGTCCAAAACAGACATACTTCACCAAATCACAGAAAATCTATCTTTCCAAAAAAAAAAATAAAAAAAATAAATTCAACAAAAGTATACCCCAATCCAAATGTAAAAAAAAAAAAAAAAAAAAAATAACAAAGCAATCATCTCAATCATTACTGGAGTCATGTTTTTCCATCCACTCACGCTGAAAAACCAGCTTCCTCCACATCTGGACTAAAGAGACTGAATACGCTGTTATGTCACGAATCACCAAAGTCTTCGCACATATCACATCACATCACATCACATCACATCGCATATTTGCACTTTAATACTCATTGTTACTCATTGTTACTGTGACAGAAGTGCTGTGAGTAGAACGACTGGTTATCAAAAAAAAAAAAAAAAAGGACTGATTTTCATTTTCATTGTGAAAAGCTGTATCTGTTATATGATAGTAGTGAAATGCCTTAGTGAGCAACAATACTGATTAGTTAAAACACTGATTTCCATTTTCATTGTGAAAAGCCGTGTCTGTTTCTT
>CM060349.1:12963117-12965617 GCA_030674155.1 Stramonita haemastoma
TCCTCCTCCTCCATCATCATCCCCATCACTATCATTATCATCGTTGTCATCGTCGTCATCATCATCATCATCATTAATAATAAAAAGAGGACACAGCACTGACCCTGAGGGAACACTTGTTGGAGGCAGGGAGATGTACATGAAGGCCTCCTCCTCCTCCTCATCATCATCACCATCACCTTCATTACCGTTATTATCACTATTATCATTATCATAATAACAACAGGAGACAGCACTGACCCTGAGGGAGCACTTGTTGGAGGCAGGTATGGGCAGGGAGATGTACATGAAGGCCTCCTCCTCCTCATTATTATTATCATCATCACCATCATCATCATCACCATCATCACCATCATCATCATCATCACCATCACCATCATCATCATCATCACCATCACCATCATTATCATCATTAATAACACAGCACTGACCCTGAGAGAGCACTTGCTGGAGGCAGGTATGGGCAGGGAGATGTACATGAAGGCCTGGAAGGTCACCGACTTCTTGTGACACGTGCGACACGTCAGCGTCGACTTCAGCTGACCCTGGAGACATCATGCAAACATACAGCAGTGTGTGTGTGTATAGAAGTACACATGGATGATGTGATTGTGTGCACATACATGCATGCACACACATACATGCACAATACATACACACACATACATGCTTGCACACACAAAACACACACACACCACACGCACACCCATACTCAGTCCCCCTCCCCCCCCCCCAAACACACACAACACACACATTCTCCTCCCCACCCCCCACACAGATTCCTTCAGATGATACTTCTGATGAGACTATAAACTGAGGTCCCGTGTGTGAACACACGCAGAACATCTTGCGCACACATTAAATGCTGTTCCGCTTTTCATAAGAGTAGGCTATCATGTGCCGGTGGGAACAGATGACATTTACAAAACTACATACACACGGGGACTGGATGTAAAAAAGCACACAGGTGCTTATTCCATTATCCTCGATATGAAAGAATAAATGAATAAAAAAATATTTAAAAAAATAAATAAATAAATAACACGCACACACACACGCACACAGCACACACATTCCCCCACCCACCCCCAAACTCATACACACAACACCCAAACACAAACACACACCCACACACACATTCCCCTCCCCCCACCCACCCCACCCCACACACACAATCCCCCCCCCCCACCCCACCCCCCCTTCTCCCTCCCCCCCCCCCCCTCCCCCCTCCCCCCCTCTACCTGAAAGAGCTCCACGATGATGGAACGATGGAGTTTTTTGTGGTTGTCCCAGGCCAGGGCAGCGGCTTTGGAGTCAGGTAATCTGTCATTGTCTTGATCCGGGATGTGAGGGCGCTTCTGCACCTGTGCCCACACAACACACCCACCAGGTAAAAACGAACATTTTTTGTGTCCATTTCTTTATAATTTGTTCCTTGGCTAGAGCTCCGAGGTTTACCTATGGTGAAATTTTTGCACGCACCCCCACCCCCACACCCCCCCCCAAACACCCACACACACATCTCAACCACACACACACACAAACATACCTACACCTTCCCCCCCCCCCCCCCCCCCCCCCCCCTCCCCACCCACACACACACACATACACAACTATACACACCCACAAACACAACACACACACCCCACACACACCACAACACACACACAACACACACACACCCTTCCCCCCCCACTCACCCCACACACACACAACTACACCCCCCCCACCCCCCCCCCCCCCACATCCACCCCCCCCCCCCCCCCCCCCCCCCCCACACACACACACAAACAAAACAACAACCCACAATCCCCCCCCCCCCCACACACACACACGCACCTCATTGAGACCTTCATGCAGACCATCCAGCAGGAAAGTGAGGAATTCCTGTGAGTCCTGCTGTTGATAGCCTGCAAACATGGGGTTGTACTTGCCCACTGTGTTCTGAAAACACAACACACATCATAACATAACACAACAGATCATAGCGTAACACAACACAGCATAACATAACACAACACATCATGACGTAACACAGCATAATATAACACAACATAACACAGCACAACACATTACATAACATGATACAAACATAACACAGCACAGCACAACATGACACAACACATCATGACGTAACACAGCATAATATAACACAACATAACACAGCACAACACATTACATAACATGATACAAACATAACACAGCACAGCACAACATAACACAACACATCATGACGTAACACAGCATAATATAACACAACATAACACTGCACAACACATTACATAACATGATACAAACATAACACAGCACAGCACAACATGATACAACACATCATGACGTAACACAGCATAATATAACACAACATAACACTGCACAACACATTACATAACATGATACAAACATAACACAGCACAGCACAACATGATACAACACAACATTACTTTGAGGTCTCTAGGCGTGATAACAGAAAGAAATGAAAAGAGAAGAAAAATAATGGAGC
>CM060349.1:12970579-13005579 GCA_030674155.1 Stramonita haemastoma
ACCACAAAAACACACATTCTCCTCCCCACCCCCACAGATTCCTTCAGATGTTTACTTCTGATGAGACTATAAACTGAGGCCCCCGTGTGTGAACACACGCAGAACATCTTGCGCACACATTAAATGCTGTTCCCTTTTCAAAAGAGTAGGCTATCATGTGCCGGTGGGAACAGATGACATTTACAAAACTACATACACACGGGACTGGATGTAAAAAAAGCACACAGGTGCTTATTCCATTATCCTCGATATGAAAGAATAAATGAATAAAAAAATATTTAAAAAAATAAATAAATAAATAACACGCACACACAAAACGCACACAGCACACACTTTCCCCCCCACCCCACCCCCAAACTCATACACACAACACCCAAACACAAACACACACCACACCCACATTCCCCTCCCCACCCACCCCAACCCCACACACACAACCCCCCCCCCCCACCCCACCCCCCCTTCTCCCTCCCCCCCCCCCCTCCCCCTCCCCCCTCTACCTGAAAGAGCTCCACGAGATGGAACGATGGGTTTTTTGTGGTTGTCCCGGCCAGGGCAGCGGCTTTGGAGTCAGGTAATCTGTCATTGTCTTGATCCGGGATGTGAGGGCGCTTCTGCACCTGTCCCCAAACACAACACACCCACCAGGTAAAAACGAACATTTTTGTTCCATTTCTTTATAATTTGTTTCCTTGGCTAGAGCTCCGAGGTTTACCTATGGTGAAATTTTTGCACGCCCCCACCCCCACACCCCCCCCCCAAACACCCACACACACATCTCAACCACACACACACACAAACATACCTACACCCTTTGCCCCCCCCCCCCCCCCTCCCCCCCCTGCCACACACACATACAAAAACTATAAAACACCCACAAAACACAACACACACACCCACAACATCCACAACCCCAACACACAACACACACACACCCTTCCCCCCCACTCACCCACACACACACAACTACACCCATACCCCCCCTCACCCCCCCCCCCCCCCACATCCACCTCCGCCCCCCCCCCCCCCCCCCCACACACACACACACACACACACAACCACCCCTCCCCCCCCCAACACACAAACAACCAAAACCCCCCCCCAACCCCCAAAAAGAGAATCAAAACGCCAACCCCAAACAACCCCCAAACAGGCAAAAAAACAACCAACCCAACCCCCACCAACCAAAGCTAAAACACAACACCAAAAAACCCCACACACCACCACCACCACCCCCAACCCCCAAAACAAAACACAACACAACAAAAAACCCCCACCAACCACCACCCCACACCATCCCCCACCACCAACAGACAAAACGCAAAAAACCAAAAAACACCCCCAAACCCCCAAAAACAAAAACCCCCCAACCCCCCCCACAACAAAAAAACAAAACAAAACCCCCACCCCCCCAAAAACCAACACACCACCCCCAAACCCCCACCACCCCCCCAAACCCCCAACAGCAAAATAAACAACACCAACGAACCCCCCCCAAAAAACACCCCCAACCCCCACCACACCCCCAACCCAACGACAAACACAAAAACCACACAAACCCAAACCCAACCCAAAACCCCCCAACCACCAACAAAAAAAAAATAAGGACCCCCACCACCAAACCCCCACCCCCAACAAAAAAAAAAAAAAAAAAAACCCCCCCCAACCCCCCCCAACTACCCCAAAAAAAAAAAAAAAAAAAAAAAAAACCCCACCCCCCAACCCCCAAAAAAAACCCCCCAAAAACACAAACCCCCAACCCCCCACCACCCTAAACACCCCCCCACCCCCAAACCCCCACCACCCCCACCAACCCCCACCACCCTCCCCCCCCAACCCCCCCCCAACCATAAACCCCCAATTAAAAAACCAAAACCCCCACACCCCCCACACCAAAACCCCACTTTCCACCACCCCCCCAAACCCCAAACCCACCCTAAAAAACCCCCCCCCCCAAAACACCACCACCCCCAAACCACACCCCCCTTACCAAAAAAACCACCACCTTTACCACACCACCCCCCCCACCCCAAAAACCTTCCCCCCCACCCCCAACCCACCTTACCCCCCCAAAAAACCCCCTTACCACCCCCACCAACACCACCACCCCAATCAAAAAACCCCCCCCCCCCCCAAAAACACAAAACCCACAACCCCCCAAAAAACCAAAAAACCCCAAACTAAAAACCACCCTAACCACCACACCACCACCACCACCCCCCCCAAACAACAACACCCCCCAAACCCCACCACTCCCCCCACCCCCACCCCCCAAAAACCCCCCCCTAAAACCCACCCCCACACCACAACCAACCCACCACCACCATAAAACCAACCCCCACCACCACTCACCACCCCAACCCCCAACACCACCACCACCAAAAACAACCACCCAACCACCCCCAAAACCCCCACCAACAAACCCCCACCCACCAAAACCCAAATTAAAAAAAAAAAAAAACCCCCCAAAACCAAACCAAAAAAACAGCAACAAAAACAAAAAAAAAAAAAATTTTTTCACCTTTTACCCGGAGGAAACCCTTTTGGGAAAAAAAACCAACCAGAACAAAAAAAAAGGGGTTTATGTTGCACTGTTGCCCGGGAGGGCTGTCGGGGATGGAAAACCCTTTGGTAAAAGCACGTTTGACCTTCCAAATTTTTGGGGTTTTTTTTTTCAGGGTTTTACCCGACCCCGGGGCTTTTGGTTTTTGCCATTTTTTAAAAAGGGTGTTTTTTTTTTTGTTTGTCAATGTTTTTTTGGTTTTGTTTTTTGTTTGTTTTTGAAAACTTTTTTATGTTTTGTTTGTTTTTTCTCCCCCCCCCCAAAAACCCCCCCAAAACTTAAAAACAGTCACAAAAAACCCTAAAAACACATAATTTTATAAGAACCACACACACACACACCACACACACACCCCAAACACACCACCCCAACACAAAACAAAAACATACTAAACCAAAACCCCCCAACAAAAAACCCCCTACCCCAAATTTTCCCCAAACCCCCCACACCCACCCCACAAAACCCCCAAACCCCCCCAACCCCCCCCAAACACCCCCAACCCCCCACACCAAAAAACCCCCCCCAAAACCCCCTCCCCCCAACCAATAAAAACCCAAAACCCCCCCCCCCCAAAAACCCCCCAAAACCACCAACCCAAAAATCCCCCAAAAAATTTAATTTTAAAAAAACTCAACCCAAAACCCCTAAACCGGACCTTAAAAACCAAAAACAAAACAACACAACAAATTTTGCCCTTTTAACACACAACACCCCCACACACACACGCAAAAACCCCCAACACACCCCCCCCACACAAAAAAACCAAACAATTTTATCCCACATTCCAAAAAACAAATTTCCTTTTTTATGATTTTTCCCCAAAAACCCCATAACCCAATTTTTGACATGTTTTCCAAAAACAAAAAACACAACACATTTTTTAAAACACCACAACACACACACACACACACACACACACACACAACACACACACACACACACACACACACAACACAATTTATGACACGCACACCACACCACATCAACACACTCACATACACTCACAACACACACACACACACACATTTCACAACACACCACACACACACACACAACACACACACACACACACACACACACACACACACACACACACACACACACACACACACATTCACCTGCCTTACACGTAAACCATGAGGCTCTTGGTTCAATTTTTCTTCTCAGTTTGACAAGAAAATAAAAAAAATTAATGAGACTATAAACCAAGGGCCCATGTGTGAAGGTACATAGACCACCTTGCACACACATAAAAAAAACCCATTCTGCCTTTCAGAAGAGTAGGTCATTTTGTGCCGGTAGGAACAGATGATAACCCCCCTCCCCCCAAAAAAAAAGCAAAACAGTTGCATAAGCAAGAATCTCTCCATTGATAAATCTCAATTTACAGCCAAGGAACGGGGATGGGTTGGGAGGGGGGGAGGGGTATTTACAGTCCAGGGGCTGGCTAGAAAACAAGAGAAACAAAAACAAGCAGACAGCCAAAGACTGCATCAAAGCCAGCTGCCATTTAAAGTCATGGCGCAAAACTGAAGTGATCAAAACAGAAACAATCTGAAACCTTTTATAACTCCCTCACCCCTAACCCTTCCCCCCCCCCATCACCACCACCACCCTAACCTCCCCTCCTCTTCCCCCACACATTCCTCTTCCTCTCCTCCACATCCACACAATGACCACACAGTGTAGACAACACACCTGGCAGGTGCAGTGACAGGGGCAGGTTTGCTGGAGCGGTCGTACACAGGCCTGGTGCTGCTGCCCCCCAGGCGTGCCTCGTCTGCCAGCTGCTTCATGATGTCGGGGAGGAGTGGGAGCGAGACAGACCCCCCCTGCTGCTCATGGAGGGCTCCTCTTTCAGTCGTGTTGTGTACGTGTCTGCGTACATACGGATTGCGTGGTGGGTTTAGTGGTTATGATGATGTGTGGATTTTTATGGTGTTGCATAGTGATGATGATGATGAATGTATTGAATTTTTATAAAGCTGAATGATGATGATGTGTGCAAATTTTTTATAGTGCTAAATGACGATCAATATGTGTGGAATTTTTATGGTGTTGGGTGAATGATGATAATATGTGTGGATTTTTATAAGCTGAATGATGATGATGTGTGGAATTTTTATGGTGGTGAATGATTATGATGATTGTGGAATTTTTATGTGCTGAATGATTATGATGATGATGTGTGGAATTTATATTGCTGAATGATGATGATGATGTATGGAATTTTTATCAAGCTTAATGATGATGATGATTATGTGGATGTTTTATAAAGCTGAGTGATTATGATGATGACGTGTGGAATTTTTATAGCCTGTATAATAATGCTGTCTATCATTGATTCCCAGGAATGATGAGAAAGAAACTGGAAAAAAAACCTTTATAGTAATTTAAAAAAAGAAAGAAAAAATAATAAAAACCCATAAGCAGACTTTCGTCCACCAACTACGATTAAAAAAACAACAACAACAATTTTTTAGAGCAAGCAGAAGTTTGCAATATCATTACACTGATAGAGCCTGTTTACAGTCAATTTCTTGTCCATAATTTCAAAGCCACCTGCTATGTCTGTATCACATTTCATATTAACACATCATTGCTCATATCATTGCTCAATATGACTCACAACAGACAGTCTGCAACAGGCTACTTCATCACATATTCTTTGTTATTATATAGGGACAGGATAGCTCAGTGGTCAGAGTACTCGCTTTTCCCCAAGCTAAGGTTAAGCAGCACTGAGCGTGGTTACCAAATTGGATGGGTGACTGTTTGCACGCCTTGGCTTCAGTACAGTCCCCCATTCACCCAGCTGTCAATGGGTACCTGCCCTCTATAGGGTCAAGGAAGGTAAAGCAGTGAGGGAGAGGAGATGGGTGCCGCCTTCAATATGCTGTACAAAATATTCTGCATGTATTTGCTCAAGGGCCTCGGTTTATAGTCTCATCCGAACCTTTTTGACATTCAGTTTGATTTTCTTCTCAAACCGAGAAGAAAGGGCAAGTTTGGGGATCAAACCCAGAACCTCACAGTTTACTCGTCAGGCAGGTCAATGTCTTAACCATTCTGCCCCAAGTGCCCATCTCTCTCTTACCTTTCCTGGGTGTCTGGTCAGTCATGGCCGGGGGTTCCCACTGTGTCTTGCCGTGGTTGTGGTCGATGTAGTAGTAGCGACGCGTGGAGTTGTCCAACCGTTCTCCCACCCAGAGGGCAGTGAGGGCGATGGAATCATCTTGGGTGTTCCTGGCAGTCAAGTCAGTCAAAACACTATAATCACCTGAAGGCAATTACAATACTGACAGCATATTGATACAACAATCATAATCAAACACACGAAGTAGCACACAATCAAACATACAAAACTTAAATATAAAATACAAACACACACCTACTGGAACGCACACCACACACGCAAACACACCACACACACACACACAGCTCACACACTACAAGAAAACAACACACTCGCGACAACACACACACACACACACACACACACACACACACACAGGTTCAACACACAAACGCGGCATCACACCTCACCCACTTTCAGCTCCTCTCAGCTGCTAATTACCTCATCCCATCCAGCACCAGCTGGTGCTATTTATAGCAGAGCTGACCACACCATGGACAGGTAAAAGGACAGGAGCGCGTAAATTTAGCTCTCTTGACTAGGCCCTACTGAGTGAGTTGGATTTGTGCTTAACTTAGCAGTACACACACACACACAAAAAAACAACACACACACACACACACACAGACACAAACGACACCACACACACACACACATCCACACAACAACACACACAACACACACACACACAACACACACACACACACCAACACACACCACACACAGAGAACATTTTACACTACAGCAAGGTTTAGAATTCAAATAATCTCAGTGACAAAACTGTTAACCAGCAATCAAGAAAGATGAAAAATAGTTCTTCTAGTCTTCCTGTGTTCTGTCTGTCTGTCTTGTCTGTCCTGTCTGTCTTTCTCTGTTGTCTGTCTGTCTCTGTCTGTCTGTCTGTCTGTCGTCTCTCTTTCTCTCTCTTTTCTGCTCTCTCTCTCTCACTCTCTTCATTCTCTCTCTCTCTACCCTCCTCCTCCCACATCTCACTCCTCCTCTCCTCCCCTCTCCTCCCTCCCCCCCCCTCCCTCCCTCCTCTCCCTCCCCCTCTCCCTCTCTCTCCCCCCCCCCTTCTTCTACCTTGCGCTTGTCGAATCCCCTCTCCTTGGCTTCTTTCTCCTGCAACGACCGTTTCTCCTCCTCTTCGGCTTTCTTGGCCTTTCTCTCCTTCTTCTCCTCCTCCTCTTTCTCCTTCTTTCTCCTCATCTCCTCCTTCTCCCTCTTCACTCTCGCCTCTCCTCCTCCTCCTTCTTCCTCTTTCGCGCCCTCCTCTCCTCCTCCTCTTTCTTCTTCTTCTTTTCCTCGGCGGCTTTGCGAGCCCCCTCCTGCTGTTCGGCTTCCAGCCTGGCTTGCTCCTCTCTCTCCAGGCGCTGTTTCTTCTCCGCCTGCTGCCGAATCGCGGCGCGCTTTCTCCGCGTTGGACCTCTCCTCTGCTTCTTTCTCCGCCTTCTCTTTGGCCTGCAGATTAAAGGTGGATGAAATCAGAAATGGGGCTTTTCACATTCAAATTCGGATAATTAGTATCTCAAGCAGAGAAATTCATTCAGGTTACGAGCACGTTTAAAGGACAAAAGAATTAATCATGTACGATGTTGTCAGTGTAGCTTCAAGCTTACAGCATTATACAAAAAACCCAAACACACATTGTGCTCTCTGTGAAACAAACTTTATATCTGACATACTCTTGACATCGACTTGAAAACCTATTATTAGTAGTGTAATAGAAAGAAAAATCATGAATATTTGTATCATTATCACCATCATCATTATCATCATCATCACCTTCTTCTTCCTCTCTGTCTTCTCCCCTCCCCCCCCCCCCCCCCCCCCCCCCATTCACCAACATCCCCCCCCCTCCCCCCCTTCACCCCCCCTCCTCTCCCAAGCACTGACCCTACTCACATCGCTTCCTATCTCTTTCGTGTGGCGATTCTTGTTCTTATCCCTCTCTTTCCTCTCACCTTCCCCTCTTCCCCTCCACCACCCCCCCACCCCCCCTTCACCACCCCCCCCCCTCCCTCCCCTCCCCCCCAATCCTCTCCAAGCACTGACCAGACTGTCGTCGTTCCTTCTCTTTCTGTGCGGCGTTCTGTTCTTTCTTCTTCCTCTCCCCTCCCCCATCCACCACCTCCCACCCCCTTCACCACCCCTCCCCCCCCCTCCCTCCCCCCCAATCCTCTCCTAAAGCACTGACCAGACTGTCGCGTCGTTCCTTCTCTCTCTGTGCGGCGTTCTGTTCTTTCTTCTTCCTCTCCGTTCTCATCCTCTCCACTTCTGCCTGCAGCATCACAACAAATAACAAACGATAACAATGATGATGGTGGTGGTGGTGGTGGTGGTGGTGGTGATGATGGTGATGATGATGATGATGACACAATAAATAACAATGATGGTGGTGGTGGTGGTGATGGTGGTGGTGGTGGTGGTGGTGATGATGATGATGATGATGATGATGATGATGATGACGACGATGATGATGATGACGATGAGACGATGATGACGATGATGATGATGATGATGTGATGATGATGGTGATGATGATGATGATGATGATGATGATGATGATGATGATGATGATGATGATGATGATGGTGGTGGTGGTGGTGGTGGTGGTGGTGGTGGTGGTGGTGATGATGACGATGATGATGATGACGATGATGATGGTGATGGTGATGATGGTGATGATGGTGATGATGAATGATGATGATGATGATGATGATGATGATGTGATGATGATGATGATGATGATGATGATGGTGGTGGTTACCTGTCGTTTTCGTTCTGCCTCCTCCTCTTTCAGCGCCTTGTCGTGAGCATCCCTCCTGTCAGTCACACACACACACAGGTGCAAAATTAATAACAACATTTTTTTTTTAAATGATGGATGCTATAACACGAGTGATTAATATTGTTCAACTTCAATCCCACAAGTCCACGAAATCACAGATTTGAATCTTGGCAGCATAATGGTGAATGAAGGGGGATGATTTTTACGATCTTTCAGGTCAACTTCAAGTGCAGACCTGCCAGTGCCTTCATTCCCTTCATGTATATACACATGTTGAAGATCAAACATGCACTTAAATGATCCATAATTCATATTAGCATTCAATGGGTTACGAAACACAAACATGCCAACATACCTTCCAGAGTAAGTAGCACAGCTAACCTCATGTGGGGAGAAAAAGGTTGCATATATAAATTTTGACATTGGCGAACCTCAGAGTTTTAGCGAGGAAAAGAACAACTGCTACATGCATTTCTCTTCTCTGTCTCTTCTCGTTCAACACTCACACGACACACAAACAAACACAACAACAAACACAACACCTACACTCATAATTCACTGATACTTATCCACACACACACACACACACACACACACACACACACACACACACACACACACACACACACACACACACACACACAACACAAAAAACACACACACACACACACACAAAAAAACACTCCCACCACCACCACCACCCCCACCACCACCAACACACCACCACCATACAACCACAACAACACACAACAACAACAACAACACAACAACACACACACTCCCACACACACACAACACACACAACCCCCCCACACACACGACACCCCCCCCCCCATCCCCCATGTAATACCCACCCCACCACCCCACAACCACCACCACCACTACACACACCCCCACCCTCCCATCCCCCCCCCCCCCCCTCCCCCCCCCCCCCTCCCCCCCCCACACCCACCCCCCCACCCGCCCCCCCCCCCCCTCCCCCCCTACCACCCACACACCCCCCAACACTACCCAGTTTTTCCTGGGCGTGCCAGTCTCTGCGTCTCCTTAAGGTCTTCCTCCCTCCCACACCCTCACCCACTCCACCCTCCTCCCCACCCCTCTCCCCCTCCCCCCTACTCCTCCCCCCCACCCCACCCTCCAAACCGAGGCCCCGTGTGCAAACGCTCCCAGAATATCTTGCGCACACATTAAATCCTGTTCTGATTTTCGTAAGAGTAGGCCATCGTGTGCCGTGGAAACAGATGACAATATTTACACAAACTGCATACACACTGGGACTGGATGTAAAAAAGCATATGTTTGCTTATTCCATGATCCTCGATATAAAAGAATAAATAAAATAAAATAAAATATGAATAAATAAATAAAACCTACGCCAGTTTTTCCTGGGCGGCCAGTCTCTGTGTCTCCTTGAGGTCTTCTTCGGCGTGTCTCTTCTGGCGCATGATGTCGGCCAAAGCTCTCTCCTCTCTTCTAGTCTTCTCCTCCAACCCCTGCAGCTTATGGCGGGCCTGTGCCTCCTCCTGGCTCTCACTGACGATGGAGGAGGAGGCTGCAGCAGCGGCAGCAGCAGCTGGTAGGATGGAGGTGGGGGGTGGGGCGTCTTCTGGTCCCTGGCTGTTGGTGGTGGTGGTCTGTGCGGGAAGGAATGAGAAGGTAATGAGGTTGATTTGGGGGGAATTTTGTGTGGGGAAGTTTAGTTTTTTTTGTTTTTTGGGGGGTTGAATGCTGTGTTAGGTTTTCTTTATAATGTGAACAGTATAGGATGGAGGTGGGGGGTGGGGCGTCTTCTGGTCCCTGGCTGTTGGTGGTGGTGGTCTGTGTGGGAAGGAATGATGAAGATAAGGTTTGATTTGGGGGGAATTATGTGTGTGGGAGGTGTTGTTTTTTTTTTTTGGGGGGGGATTGAATGTTGTGTTAGGTTTTCTTTATGATGTGAAGAGTTTAGGATGGAGGTGGGGGTGGGGCGTCTTCTGGTCCCTGGCTGTTGGTGGTGGTGGTCTGTGCGGGAAGGAATGATGAAGATGAGGGTGATTTGAGGGGAATTATGTGTGGGAGGTTTGGTTTTGGGGTTTTTTTTGGGGGGTGAATGATGAGTTAGTGTTTTTAATGATGTGAAGTTTAAAAGTTAAAAGTGTTCCCAGTGTGGTTGTTGGGGAGCGAGCATCATTACATCATCCTCATTTCCATTGATTATCATGCAATAATGATAAAGCTGCCTTCTGAGACGTCAGAGACCTCAGCTTCTCTAATGGCCAGCATTATTGAGGGTGGCGCCCATCTCCTCTCCCTTGCTGCTTTACCTTCCCTGACCCTAAAGAGGGCAGGTACTCATTTACTGGTGAGTGAACTGGGAGACTGTGCTGAAGCCAAGGAGCGTGAACAGTCACCCATCAATTGGTAACCACACTGGATGCTGCTTAACCTTAGCTTGGGGAAAGCGAGTGCTCTGACCACTGAGCTTAAATCCCTGCTAAACTGCTCAAGCCTGTGTTACAAAGTTGTGAGATAAATGCTAGTAAGCTGAGGGGTCAAAACTGTTTGATTTCAATCCCATGGGGAAAGCGAGTGCCCTGACCACTCAGCTTACCTGACCCCCCAAAAGTAAAAAACAATGTAAAAGAGATGTAGTAAAAGACGGGGTGCAGGACAACTCAGTGGTCAGAGCACTCATCTTCCCCCAGTCAAGTTAAGCAGTATCAAGCATGGTTGCCAATTGGATGGGTGACTGTTTGCGCGCCTTGGCTTCAGTACAGTACCCCCAGTTCACCCAGCTGTAAATGGGTACCTGCCCTCTTTAGGGTCAGGGAAGGTAAAGCAGCGAGGGAGAGATGGGTGCCGCTCACAATATGCTGGCCCCTAGAGAAGCTGAGGTCTCTGACGCCTTGCTCCCCTACAACCACACAGGTTATGGAACACCTTTTACCTTAACCCTCTTAGTCCCGATCCGGGATTTGCCGGGATTGAATAATTACCCACCTCCATCCCCCCTAAGTCCCGAACTGGGATTTGCCGGGATTTACACACAATAGATTTCCATCAGGCAGTCAGTGACCATCACTAATTGCTACCACATGTTAAATCTCTATCAGCCTAGAGGTAGAAACCCTGCTGAGAGTCTGGAAGTAATTATAGCTGCTGGTATGTACTCTGAAGGAGGAAAAGGCAAGCCAGCATGTGTACCTGACCTGATTTCGTGATGGAATGCGAAATCCAGGGCTAGTTTGTGTGTTCAGAGAATCCCGAATGCAAGAGGGTTAAAAGAATCAAACCTGGCCCCTAACCCCTCATCTCACTGACCTGACCACTTACCTATCCAGCCCCCCCCCCCCCCCCCCCCCCCCCAAATGTTTTTTTGTAAATGTAAAAAAGATGTAAAAGAACCAATCTTAAAACCTGAATCTCACCTCACTGCTCTGACCACTTACCTATCCGCCCCCTGCCCCCCCCCAAAAAAAAAAAAAAAAAAGATGAAGTAAAAGAATCAAACCTTGAACCTGAACCCCTCACCTCACTGACTCTGACCACTTACCTATCCTGCCCCCCCCACCCCCAAAAAAAATATTTAAAAAAAAACAAAAACGTAAAAAAGAAGTCAAATAATCAACCTTGAATTCTCAACTCACCTTACTGCTCTGACCACTTACCTATCTTGCCCCATCCCCCCCCCAAAAAAAAAAAAAAAAAAAGATGAAGTAAAAGAATCCAAACCTTGAACCCTGAACCCTCACCTCACTGGCTCTGACCACTTACCTATCCCATACCCCAAAAAGTAAAAAAATATGTAAAAAAAAAAAAAGATGTAGTAAAAAAATTCATCTTGATTCCTAAAACTAACCTCACTGGCTCTGGTCCTATCCCGCCCCCCCACCCCCCAAAAAAAAATTATTAAAAAAAAAAAACCAACGTAAAAAAGAAGTCAAATAATCAATGAATTCTCAACCTCACCTTACTGGCTCTGACCACTTACCTATCTTGCCCCCATCCCCCCCCCCCAAAAAAAAAAAAAAAAAAAAAAAGATGAAGTAAACGAATCCAACCTTGACCCCTAACCCTCACCTCACTGGCTCTGACCCACTTACCTATCCCATCCCACCCCCACCCCCCCCAAAAAAAAAAAAAAAAAAAAAAAAAAGTAGTAAAAAGAATCAAACCCTGACCCCCTCACCTCACTAGCTCGGCTTTCCTGCGCCTCCACGTTGGTGTTTTTCTCCCCTTTCTTGCCAGATGGCGCCACGGCAAATCTGGGGTACAGGTGATTGGTCACCTTCCCTCCCCCCCCCACCACCACCCCCTCCCCCCCAGGCAAACTGTCGCGCGACAGGTTGAGGTTTCGCGCGTTGTTCAGCTCCCCGTTTTTGGCGATCATTTCCGAGATGGACTGGCCCCCTGTCTTGGGCTTCAGGGCACGATTGAACTGGGGACTGTGGTGGAAGAGGTGTTGGTGGTGGGGTTCCGGGGGTGGTAGGGGTGTTGTTGTCGATGGCGAACTGGTCTATGGAGGCCGTCTGCTCTTTCTTGTCGGGTTTGGGCTCTTCGAAGTCGGGGTAGTCAAAGTCCACTGGAAGCAGAGTTTTAGGTTTTTGGAGTGCTGGGATGGTAAAGGGAGAGGGGGGGTGGGGGGGGGGTTAGCCTAGTGGTTTAGAGTGTTGGGCTTGTGATGTGATGGCTTGGGATTGAGCCACCATGAGGCCCCCCCCCCCCCCCCCAACTGCTGTTCAAAATTTTTTCTTTGGAGTAAAAATCAGTACAGATTCTTCTCTCATCAAAATTCCTTCTGATGAGAATGTAACCAAGTTTCCATGGGTGAATGCATGCAGAACATTGTGTGTGCATGAAAACCCGCTCTAACCTTTTCTTTCATCAGAATTTGTAAAAAAGACATTAAAGGAATTTCAACACACACACACACACACACACACACACACACACACACACACACACACACACACACACACTCTCTCTCTCTCTCTCTCCCCCTCTCTCTCTCTCTCTCTCTCTCTCTCTCTCTCTCTCACACACACACACCACACACACACACACACACACACACACACACACACACACACACACACACTCTCTCTGTCTATGTCTGTCTCTCTGTCTCTCTCTCTCTCCTACACACAAACACACACACACACACACACACATACACACACACACACACACACACACTCATTCACGCCCCCACCCCCCCCACCAACCCACCCACACTACCTCCCCCCCCCAACAAACAAAATAAACACCACAACAATCCCCCCCCCCCCCCACACACCACACCCTTTACCTCCACCCCCCATCCCCCCAACAAAATAAACACCACAACCCCCCCCCACCCCCAATCACCCACCCTCCCACGCACACACATACACACACACACTCACTCATCCCCCCCCACCAACAACCCCCCCTCCGCACACACCCACCCACACTACCTTCCCCTCCCCACCCACCCACCCAACAAAATAAACACCACAACAACCCCCCCCCCCCCCCCAACCACCCCCATCCACCTCCCCCCCTCCCCCCCCCCCCCCCAACAAACACCCCAACACTAACACAGGCTGAGGGAGTTGGCGACAGTGGAGGGGCGGGGGGTCGTGTGACGCGGGGGTTGGTGGTGATGGTGGGGTAGAACAGCAGCCACTGCTCATAGCCGCCCTCCAGCACCAGTGGCTCGCTCTTGATGATCACTGTGAGTCATACTGAAACATAACACACAGTTATTACTATTATTATTATTATTTTATTCTTGAGGATCACTGTCGAGTCGTACTGAAACACACATAGTTATATTATTATTATTATTTTATTCTTGACGATCACTGTCGAGTCGTACTGAAACACATAGTTATCATTATTATTATTTTATTCTTGAGGATCACTGTCGAGTCGTACTGAAACACAACACACACTTATTTATTTATTTATTTATTTATTTATTTTATTTTTTATATTTTATTTATTTTATTTTATTTTGACGATCACTGTCGAGTCGTACTGAAACACACACCAGGTTATTGTTATTATTTTATTCTTGAGGATCACTGTGAGTCTACTGAAACTATTTATTATTATTATTATTTTATTCTGATGATCACTGTCGAGTCGTACTGAAACACAACAAGAGTGTTAGTTAGTTATTTTTTTTTTTTTTTTATTTTATGTTGTTGTTTTTTGTTCACACTGTCGAGTCGTACTGAAACACAGGGATAGTTTAGTTATTTGTTTTATTTTATTTATTTTATTTATTTTATTTTATTCTGTTACTCACTGTCGATCTATGAAACGGATATTTATATTTTTGTTTTATTTTTTATTATTCGTACATCACTGTCGAGTCGTACTGAAACACAACAGGTTAGTTTATTTATTATTTATTTATTTATTTATTTTATTTCCTTATTTATTGTACTGTTATATCTTGAGACACTGTCGAGTCGTACTGAAACACAAAGGATAGTTTTTATTTTATTTTTATTTTATTCTTGATAATCACTGTCGAGTCGTACAGAAACACAACACAGAGGTTTGGTTTTTTTTGGTTTCACTTTATTCTGTTATATTGTTTTTTTTGATGATCACTGTCGAGTTGTACTGCAACACAGGAGAGAGTTTATTTCTTCTATTTCTTCTACAGATGTTTTAGTTATTCTATTTTTATTTTATCTTGATGATCACTCGAGTATACTGCAAACAAGGATAGTTTATTTATTTATTTATTTATTTATTTTATTTTATTTTTTTTATTTTATTTTTTATATCACCAGTTGAGTCGTACTGCAACACAACCAATGTTTTAGTTTGTTTTTTTTTTATTTTTTTTTTTTTATTGGTATTGTGTTATATCGTTGTTGTTGTTTTGATGATCACTGTCGAGTCGTACTGAACACAACCAATAGTTTGTTATTAGTTAGTTTCATTTTTTTTTAATCTTTATATCGTTTTTGTTTTTTTTATGATCATCGTCGAGTCGTACTGAAACACAACACAAGTTATTTATTTTTTGTTTTTATATCTTGTATTTTTTATATGATCACTGTCGAGTCTACTGAAACACAGGATGGTTATTTTTATATTTTTATTTTTATTTTTATTTTTTGTGTATACGTTTGTTTTTTATGCATCGTCAAGTCGTACTGAAAACACAGGGGTAGTTATTATTATTATATTATTTTTATTTTATTCTTGATGATCACTGTCGAGTCGTACTGCAAACACAACACAGTTTTTTTTTATTATTTTTCTTTTTTTATTTATTCTGTTATATCACCGTCGAGTCATACTGCAACACAACACATAGTTTGTTTTTTTGTTTACTTTATTTTTTTATATCGTGTTTTTTGATGATCACTGTCGAGTCGTACTGCAACACAACCGATAGTTTTTTATTCTTTTTTTAGTCCATGGTTTTAATAACATTGTATCCATATATTGGTGTGTGTGTATGTGTGCATTTGCGTGTGCGTGCCGCGGCGTATGAGTGTGTTTGTTGCATTTTTATTTGAAGGTATCATATAATGTTTTAACAAAATGAAAGTAGCTGTCTTGTGTCTTTGATTATGGTTCATATCAATATGCCGTCAGTATTGTAATGCCCTTCAGAGATGGTTAAAGTGTTTCTGACTTATAATAATAATAATAATAATAATAATAATAATAATAATAATAATAATAATAACAATAATACATTGGAATTTGTATAGCGCTGTATCTTGTAAAAAACAAATCAAAGCGCTTGACTTGACTGGACTTACCACAAACAAGGCGTCTTTGAGGGTGCGGAGGGGAGTGCCGATGTGCAGAGACTCCAGCTTGGAGCTCCAGTCCAGCAGGATGATGTGGTCCATGTTGCCGCGCTGTCGCCATAGCGACACCGACTCCGGAGGAAGCTGGTTCTCTATACTGGTCACTGTTGTCCTGATACACACACACACACACATGTATATACACATACACATACTCGCACAAACATGTATACACAAAACACAGACATACACACACTACAACACACACACACACACACACACACACACACACACACACACACACACACACACACATGGTTGACAACATTTACAAAAATGCATACAGATGGAGACTGGATGTAAAAAAAGCATATAAGTGCTTATTCCATTATCCTCGAAATAAAAGAATTTAATAAATGAAAGAAAATAACACACACACACACACACACACAACACACACACACACACACACACACACACACACACACACACACACACACACACGTACACACACACACAATCACACACACACAACACACACACACACACACACACACGTACACACACATACACACACACAATACACACACATACACACACACACACACACACACACACACACACACACACACACACACACACACACACACACACAACACACACACACACACACACAAACACGCGCGCACGCACACACACATATGTATACACACCCAAAAAAATTTCTTTTAAAATTTAAATATGCAAAGCAAACTATCATACTTGGGTTTGGCAGTGACCATTTAGACCACAACATCGATACATTTTCTTCACCATTTTATCTCTTTTGCTACACATTCCCTCCCTCCCTCCTCCCATCCTCCTCCTGGAAACTGTCAATCAGTGATACAGTCCCCCAGTTCACCCAGCTGTAAATGGGTACCTGCCCTCTTTAGGGTCAGGGAAGGTAAAGCAGCGAGGGAGAGGAGATGGGTGCCGCCCTCAATATGCTGGCCCCTAGAGAAGCTGAGGTCTCTGATGCCTTGCTCCCATAGGTTATGGGACACCTTTACCTTTACCTTTTACCAATCCGTGATGTGAAGTGCAGCCTTTCAGACCACAACATCAATCCATTTTCTTTATATACATTTCTTCCTATCTGTTTTCACTACACATTCCCTCCATCCTTCCCTCCCTTCCTCCTCCCATCCTCCTTGACCTCTCACCCTGGCTGAGCACTTCCTGAGGCACGGAGATGCAGGTGTTGTGGTTGATGTGGGACTCGGCGAAGTCGCCTCCCCTGCGAGCGTCCATGATGATGAGCTGACTGCGAGTCACGCAGCAGATTGCACAGCGTGGTGGGCACGATGACCGGCTTGGCCGCTGATGGGGACAATAACAACACATATGAAAAATAATATCAGACAATGTGATAACATCGGCTATGAGCAATGGCACGATGACCGCCATGGCAGCTGACAGTCACAACACCACCACATAGAAAAATAATATCAGACACCGGCAGCTGACAGTCACAACAACAACACATATGAAAAATAATATCAAACACTGGCAGCTTACAGTCACAGTGACAACACATATGAAAATGATATCAGACACCAGCAGCTGACAGTCACAGTGACAAAACATATGAAAAATAATATCAGACAATATAACATCAGCTATGAGCAATGGCACAATGACCGCCTTGGCAGCTGACAGTCGCAACACAAAAGATATCAACAATCATATCAGACAATGTGATAACATTGGCTAAGAGCACTGGCACGATGACCGCCTTGGCAGCTGACAGTCACAACGACAACAAATCAATTCAATTCAATTCAATTCAACAATTCAACACCTTTATTGTCCTCTGTTAAAGGACATTTGTTTTGCAGTGATTAAAAGCATATCTAAACAGCTAGTAAGAAATCGAGAAATAATTTGAACACACAAAATAGAGGTAACATTGGTTAAACACACACACACACACATGGCACACACACACCACGCGCACACACACACACACACACCGAAACACACACACATACACGCGCGCACAACACACACACACACACACACACACACACACACACACACACACACACACAACCCCTTTACTAAAAGAAATCTGTTTAGCAACCAATAAAACATTCAATCAACAATCATATCAGACAATGTGATAACATCAGCTATGAGCAATGGCACGATGACCGCCTTGGCAGCTGACAGTCACAGTGACAACAAAACATATGAAAAATAATATCAGACAATGTGATAACATCAGCTAAAAGCAATGGCACAATGACCGGCTTGGCAGCTGAAGGTGACAGTAACAACACACATCAACAAGCGTATCACATGAACAGATTAACAGTAATATCAGGCTGACAGTAAACAATAATATCATGACTGACAGTTCAACACTCATACCACACTGACAGATCAACAGTAATATCACAATAACAGTCAACAATCACATCAGACTATAGACAAACACACATCAGACTAACAGTTAAACAATCACATCAGACTATAAACAATCACATCAGACTAACAGGTCAACAATCATATCAGACTATAAACAATCACATCAGACTGACAGGTCAACAATCATATCAGACTATAAACAATCACATCAGACTGACAGGTCAACAATCATATCAGACTATAAACAATCACATCAGACTGACAGGTCAACAATCATATCAGACTATAAACAATCACATCAGACTGACAGGTCAACAATCATATCAGACTGTCTCTTTTTTAAACAATTTTTTTTTTCATTCTTTTACTTTGAGGATAATGGAATAAGCACTCATGTGCTTTTTTTTTTTTTTTTTTTTTTTACATCTAGTCCACCTTTTGCAAATTCTGTGCTAGGAAATCCCTCTATCTTAATTTTTTTTTTTTAATTCTTTCATTTTGAGGATAATGGAATAAGCACTCATGTGCTTTTTTTTTTTTTTTTTTTTTTTTACATCTAGTCCACCTTTTGCAAATTCTGTGCTAGGAATTCCCTCTTTTTAAATTTTTTTTTTAAACTCTTCTCTTTGTTTCTGCCTTGTTCCTCTTGTTCCTGCCACCCACTTGTTTATTTTCTGCCTCCAAGGTCCATTCTTCTGCCTTTTTCCCAGAAAGACTTAAAAGATACAATTCTCTCCCATGCTGAAGTCGGATGCACTAGGCCTGACTTGTTAGACGCTTATCTGCTGTGTAACGCACTTTTCGCTCATATGACAGACAGCAATAGTCACTGTCTGAGCATTCACCAAAGAAGAAGAAGAAGAAGAAGAAGAAGAAGAAGAAGAAGAAGAAGAAGAAGAAGAAAGAAGAAGAAGAAGAAGAAGAAGAATTCTAAAAAGAAGAAGAAGAAGAAGAAGAATTCTAAAGAAGAAGAAGAAGAAGAAGAAGAATTCTAAAGAAAAGAAGAAGAAGAAGAAGAAGAATTCTAAAGAAGAAGAAGAAGAAGAAGAAGAAGAAGAAGAAAGAAGAAGAAGAAGAAGAAGAAGAAGAAGAAGAAGAAGAAGAATGTGAAGAATTGCGAAGAAGAAGAATTGCGAAGAAGAAGAATTGCAAAGAAGAAGAAGAAGAAGAAGAAGAAGAAGAAGAAGAAGAAGAAGAAGGAGAAGAATTAAGAAGAAGAATTCTAAAGAAGAAAAAGAAGAAGAAGAAGAAGAAGAAGAAGAAGAAGAAGAAGAAGAAGAAGAAGAAGAAAGAAGAAGAAGAAGAAGAAGAAGAATTCTAAAGAAGAAGAAGAAGAAGAATTGCGAAGAAGAAGAATTGCGAAGAAGAAGAATTGCGAAGAAGAAGAATTGCGAAGAAGAAGAATTGCGAAGAAGAAGAATTGCGAAGAAGAAGAATTGCGAAGAAGAAGAAGAAGAAGAAGAAGAAGAAGAAGAAGAAGAAGAAGAAGAAGAAGAAGAACAACAACAACAACAACAACAACAAGAATAAGAACAACAAGAACAACAAGAACAAGAACAAGAAGAAAAAGAATAAGAAGAACAAGAATACCACCACCACCAACAGCAACAACAACAAGACACCCTTACTACCCCTCCCACACAAAAGAACACACCTTCAGTGGTGGTGGAGGTGGAAGGTTGATCCTTGGCGCCGTTCTCGTCAACGGCAGACATCTTGTTGTCCACACTCTTCTCGTTCTCCCCCTCCACCTCCTTCTCCTTCCGCTGACCGGAAGCGTCCAAGGCCGCAAACTTCCGGGCCACTGCTTCCGCTTCTTTGAACTCGTACCTGATCAGACGAGAACGGTGTCATGATTTTTGTTTGTCCGTCGTGTTCGACGATGACCTCCGAAACAGCAGAGGAATTATAGCTGCTGGTATACATGTACTTAGAAGGAGGAAAAGGCGAGCGAGCATGTGTGCCTGACCTGATTTCGTGATGGAATGCGAAATCTAGGAGCAAAATTGACAAAACTACAAACACACGGGGATTAGGTGCTAAAAAAAAGCACATTAGTGTGTACTCCATTATTCTGGAAATAACAGAAAAGAAACCTGGCCAGGTGACCCTCCTCAACCAGGCAGGTCCCCCGGTGGCGGATAGGGGGACGGCCCTCAGAAATGGGGGTTAGCTGCGAAAGCAGCCCCGGACCAACTGGCGATGTTCCTACCAGGACGGGGCGGGACAACAGGTGGCTCTGTTGTCTCCATGAAATATCCCTTATGACCTATGACGGGAACATCACGTGATCAAGAGCCGCGGTAAAAGCTCTGCCCCCTGGGCTCCCAGGGTAACAGGAGATAAGGGTGGGGTAACCCTGACAGAAACCTAGAGGGCTGAAGTCAGCGGTATCGGGCCATAGGCGCCCTCTAACAAATCAAGATTGGTAACGGTAAAGGTGTCCCATAACCTGTGTGGTCATAGGGGAGCAAGGCGTCAGAGACCTCAGCTTCTCTAAGGGCCAGCATATTGAGGGCGGCGCCCATCTCCTCTCCCTCACTGCTTTACCTTCCCTGACCCTAAAGAGGGCAGGTACCCATTGACAGCTGGGTGAACTGTACTGAAGCCAGGCACACAAACAGTCACCCATCCAAATGGCAACCACGCTTAACGCTGCTTAACCTGGCTGGGGGAAAGCCAGCGCTCAAATCAAGATACCATGCCAAACAAAAACTGCATGAAGACAGACAGAAAAGAATAAACAGACAGTAACACACACAAAGCAGATGTACCTTTCTTTCAGACTCTCAGCCAGCTGTTCCGCCTGTTCAATGGCCTTCACCTGGTTCTTCTGCCCCAGGAGGCCGTCATAGTATTGCTGTTATAACAACACACACAAGCACATGCACACACGCGCGTAGACACGCACACGCAAGCATGAGCGCACACTCACACACACACACGCATACATGCGTGCATACACGCATGCACACACATACACACACACACACACACACACACACACACACACACACACACACACACAAACACACACACATTATCCATTATCCATTATCCTCAATATAAAAGAATAAATAAATTTGTAAAAACACACACACACATGTAATGTATACACATAAACACACACACACACACACACACACACACACACACACACACACACACACACACACACACACACACACACAAAACACACACACACACATACACATCACAAACATACACATACAAACATGTACACAGACAGACAGACAGACAGACAGACAGACAGACAGACAGACAGACAGACAGACAGACAGACAGACAGACAGACAGACAGACAGACAGACAGACACTCACTCACACAAACACTTACACACACACACACACACACACACACACACACACACACACCACACACACACACACACACACACACACACACACAGGCATAAATGTAAATTTTTATACCATCACAACAAAAACAATAACACAACAGACACCTTGCCTGAGAGAAGCACAGGCTCTGTGTTGAAGGAGACTATAAATCAAGGCCCTGTGTGCGGATACACGCAGAACATTTTAGGCACATGTTAAAATCCGTTTCACCTTTGGGAAGAGTAGGCCATTACGTGCCATTAAGCACATAAATTTTTTTTGGAAAAAGCATGTACGCATTGGTGTTATGTTTTGACATCATGCCCAAAGATGAAATACAGCTAAAACAGACGCATACTAAAAAAAAATATCTCAATATCAGTGAACCTCAGAGCTCTAGCCCAGAATTGACTGAAACAAAAAAGAAAAAACTTCTCAACAGATTTCCAAAGCAATATGATTCGGCAAGGACAAAGCAGAACCAGCTTACATCTCCAAACACAGTTCTACACAAACTGTGGCTGTTCCTCTGGAGTTCACATCAGTGCCAACTCAACTCCCCCCAGAAGTCCTTGGGATGAGACTAAAAACCGAGGCCCCGTGTGTGAACGCATGCAGAACATCTTGCGCACACGTCAAATCCTGTTCCATCTTTCGTAAGAGTAGGCCATCGTGTGCCAGTAGGAACAGAAGTTGTTTTTTCAAAAAGCATACACACTGGTGTTGTGTTTTGACATCATGCCCAAAGATGAAATGCAATTATAACGGTCGCATACTACAAAAAAAAAAAACCCAAATCTCACCATCAGTCAACCTCAGCGCTCTAGCCGAGAGTTGACCAAAAAAACCCAAAAAAAACTTCTCAACAGATCTCCAAAGGAATGAAATATAGCAAGGACCAAACAAAACCCAAAAAATTTAGCAAGGACAAAACAGAATCAGTATAGGTATCTCCAAACACAGCTCTGAACTACACAAACCGTGGCCGTACCTTGTTTTTCTTGTAGTCTGGGTTGGTTTTGACCTGCTTGACGATGTTGAAGTACCTCATGTACATGATGAAGGCTCTCTCCTCGTCTCCTTGCAGGTCGTGCTTCTCCGCCTCACGGAACATCGTGTCTGCAGACTTCACCAGACTGCACAATGATACATGACACGACAGGTGTAATAATGATGATGATGATGAGGAGGATGAGGATGAGGATGAGGATGATGATGATGATGGTGGTGGTGGTGGTGGTGGTGATGGTGGTGGTGGTGATGGTGGTGGTGGTGGTGGTGGTGGTGGTGGTGGTGGTGGTGATGATGATGATGATGATGATGATGATGATGATGATGATGATGATGATGGTGGTGGTGGTGGTGGTGGTGATGGTGGTGATGATGATGATGATGATGATGATGATGATGATGATGATGATGGTGGTGGTGGTGGTGGTGGTGGTGGTGGTGATGATGATGATGGTGATGGTGGTGGTGGTGGGGTGGTGGGGGTGATGATGATGATGATGATGATGATGATGATGATGATGATGATGATGATGATGATAATGATGATGATAAGTCATGGGTTTGAATCTCAGCAGAGTCTGGTGAATTATGAGTGTGTTCTCGAATGCAAACATATGCTCACAGACACACACACACACACACACACACACACACACACACACACACACACACACACACACACACACACACACACACACACACACATATATATACACACACACACACATGCGCACACACGCATGCATAAATGCATGCATGCTCACAAGCACGCATGCACACAAAAAATACTTCCTCCCCTCCCCTCCCTCACACACAGACACACACACACACACACACACACACAGACACAGTGACACACACACCACCTCCCCTCCCCTCCAACCCCCACCCACCCACTCCCCAACATGACAACAACACCAACACCACTACCGACACCCCTACCCCCCACATGACAACACCACACAGCGTTAAGTTCAGACCCCCCCCCAATGCAGCACAGTCCCAATCACAGCATCATTCTGACTTACATGCGAGCATTGCTGGTCTGTGGCTTGATCTCGCTCTTTTTCTGCAGCTCTGCCATGCTGGCAGCCAGGTACAGGTCTCGCTTCTTCTCCTTGCTGGGCATCCTGCAGTCTTCCTCCTCTCTTCTCTCTCCCACAGTAGTATGTTGCCTTTAGAATGAGAATAGTCAGTGATTTTTCTAGTATCAGTAACTGTGTGAATATGGTTTGTATATATGCAGAAACATCGTCTCCCAACAACAATAACAAAACATACAAGCATGCAAATTCGAGTGAGAATGGTTTGTATCCAATCCTTGGATCTGTGGTGTAGAGGTAACGTGCCTGCCTAGAAAGCGAAGAGTCTGGGTCAGAGTGTGTGGACTGGTGGGCGAAACCAGTCACACATATGATTTTATTTTTAAAATCTCACCATAGGTGGGTGAGCCTCAGACTCAGAGCTGTAGCCAAAAAATGAAAAGAAAATGTTTCACTTTCATTTTAGAACATTTTGTACAGCTGCCCACACCTAAAAAACACACAAAAGATTGAAGTATATATGCAAAAAACCCCTTAATATAAAAACTTCAATCAAATTTAGTCTCCACCTACTTATAAAATTAAGAGTTGTGTCAATTTCAAGCCCCCCCCCTCTCCCACCCCCCCATATTGTTTTTTGATTAGCATGCTTTGCAATCAAATGATTGATTATGATACATATTAATATATATATATATATATATATATACAGGGTTCGCGCTAGGATTTTTTAAAACCGGTACTGCAAGTTGCCATTTCAGAGATATCTTGACTAACTCCCCCAAAATCGGTCCCCAGAAAATAAAATCCGGTACGTACTGTGAACAAAACGAAACTAATCAGTGAGGGGGTGGGGGTGGGGGTTGGATTGTTCGGCAGCAAAACTAAATCTAAATTGAACGCGAATCTCTCAGACTTTGACTGCCGTGCTGCTTGCTGCCATTCACTTCTTGGGAACGAAGCCACGCAGGAAATAGGATTTTTTTTTCTAGCGCCTGTGTCACTGTCTGTGTCAGTCTGTTGTTTTGCATGGCATCATTCGTGTGACTTATATTCTTCTTTCTTGTTTCTATGCTTATCCCTCATCTAGATCTTTGTTCAATTTAGATTTAGTTTTCGACTCTTCTCTCTCAAAGCAACGCGCAAATTCAGTCATAGACCCTCTGCTTTTCGCTTTTCGTAAGAGCAGGCCATCGTGTGCCGGTGGGAACGGATGACATGTAGAAAACTGCATACACACAGGGACTGGATGTGAAAAGCACAGGAGTGCTTATTCCATTATCCTCGATATAAAAGATTAAAAGAATACAGAATAAATCAATCTAGGCCCCATTTACTCATTGTGAATGGAAGTCACTGTCATGCCGAGAAGAGCGCGAAGCTCTGTTCTTTCACAGTAAAGCTTGCTGTTCCTGTGTGCTAGGCTAATAATGAGGCTGGTGCCAAAGATACGAGTTCGTCGGAAGGGGGTGGGAAGGGGTAGGTGCGTAAGCACAGTACAGGCGCATGACAGACTGTCAGAAAACGTCACTTCAGACTTTTTTTTTTTAGACGGAAATCTGATCGGTCACAGGCAAACAGAATCGGTACGCAGTACCGGCTGCTTCGAAAATTTTCGGTATTCCCTGTTTACAATCGGTAAAATACCGACAATTACCGGTTATCACAAACCCTGTATATATATCATTATCACACTTTAGTTTAAGATTTAGTCTTTAGACTTAATTTGAATGTTATTGTTATGTCACACACAACAATGTTCATGAAAATTGTATACTTATCTTCAAATCATTCCTTACACACACACACACACACACACACACACACACACACACACACACACACACACACACACACACACAGAGGCAGACAGATACTGAGATAAACAGACAGACCTTAGACACTGAGACAGACAGGCAATCAGACAGACATACTGAGATAGACAGACAGACAGACAGACAGAGACAGAGACAGACAGAGACACACACACACACACACACACACACACACACACACACACACACACACACACACACAGTTCAGTTTACTTCACACATCCGGTTCACCATCACATTAACCTAGATGTGCACCATCATATATTTCAATATCATTTATTTTAAACACAATATACACTCACACTCAAAGAGACTTGTGACGTTTGTAACTATCCTCTGCAAGTGCTGCCACTCTTCATCCTCCTTGCTGCTGCTTGATCAATCAGTAGACTGTGTCACTGTCAGTGTTTTGACTGCAAACAGAAAGAATTCCTTATGATTATTACTGCTTGATTACTCAGATCAGGGCTCACTTAAGAGTCTGACACTGGGCTCTCCCCAAATTTGGAATGCGGCTACCTTCATGGTGGGCAAAAAACCATCCCATACATGTATGCAAAATCTCATTATTGGTGAACCTCAAAGTTATAGCAGAGTGAAGAAAAAAAAGGAAAAAAGAAAATAAAAGATAGGGTTCCTGTTAGAAGCATGGCGTGCATGGCTTGAGCACAATAGCAATATAATAAATAATGACTTTGGAGGAATACTAAGTATAGTGGCATGAAAAAATTGAAGTGTATACATGTATGCTCTCTTATTTCTTACTTCTAAATTGTTATTTCTAATGTGAATGGCAAATTTTGTATCGGAATAAAGTAAATGGATGTCATGTGTGTGTGTGTGTGTGTGTGTGTGTGTGTGTGTGTGTGTGTGTGTGTGTGTGTGTGTGTGTGTGTCACTGTGTGTGTGTGTGTGTGTGTGTGTGTGTGTGTGTGTGTGTGTGTGTGTGTGTGGTGTCTGTGTCTGTGTGTGTGTCTGACTCTGTGTGTGTGACTCTGTGTGTGTGTGTGTGTGTGTGTGTGTGTGTGTGTGTGTGTGTGTGTGTGTGTGTGTGTGTGCGTGTGTGTGTGTGTGTGTGTGTGTCTGTGTCTGTGTGTCTGTGTGTCTTTCTGTCTGTCTGTCTGTCTGTGTCTGTGTGAAGGGGGATACTGAAGGGTGTGCCATCATTCAACACTGGCATTCAACTCACAAAACATTAAAGCATATATATTGATAATAATTATTATTTCAAAAAATCGAAACAGGATCCATGCATCAAACCGACTCATCTGACTGGGTGATCAATGACATGCAATAACTGAATAAGGTAATAAAAACAACAGCAGGGTCTCCTATGATTCAGGTTTTTAAAATTTAAAAAAAGCGTTCACAGTTTCACAGAAAAACAATATTTCACAATAATCAATAGCCACACCTAGTTAATCTAGTAGTTTTAATCTGAACATAGTTCGGGAAACTAGTGTTCTACGGCGATGCGCATTTTATAAAATTTTGAGGTTGATACTTAGTGCCGATTTTTCCTGCGTGAAGGAAACACACTGTTTATGGGAGAGAGTGGTGTGCTGTCAATGTAAATGTTACTACACTTTTATTTCTAGATCAGGCTACTAGGCTAGCCCTTGCCTTGTCTCATGACAGTGTCAGCACCACCTGAAAGAAACTGAAAATAGATCTTCGTTTCAATAGAAAAAAAATCGTCTGAAAGTAGTTAAAACTTATTCATTCGATACATGAATCTATAGACTGAACTTTTGTATGAACGAATAACAAATCATTTCACACAAGGTCATGGATAACATACCAAAATAGCTGATAAAAGTCAATGTTGTTATTATTCCCGATCTTGAAGCGATGAAAACATTCCTCACTTCCGGATTAGCAACCTTGACCTTTCTAAAGCCGGAATGGTAAACGTGGACTGGCTTCCATGGATCGGGGTTTAGATTCTGACGCAGCACCAACAAACAAATAAATAAACAAACTGACTAATTAACTAATTAACTTAGAAACTAACAACCACATGGTTTGACAAAACAAAAAAAGGCTTAGCCTGTAGGGGTGGAAAAGCCTTGAAGTGAGAGACTGTACTCAATAATTATGTGACAGTAACTAAAGTTCGATTAGAATTCCAATAAGGTGTCCATTGAAAGGGTTTTCCCCTTGAGTTTGTGCATGCATTCCGTTGAAAGGGGTTTTCCCCTTAGGTTCGTGCGTTGGGCAGTTCTGTTGGTTTAGGTTTCTTTTTTCATCTCTCTCTTTCCCTGTTTATGATCAAGAAGCCATCCACATCTCTCTCTCTCTCTCTCTCTCTCTCTCTCTTCTCTCTCTCTCTCTCTCTCTCTCTCTCTCTCTCTCTCTCTCTCTCTCTCTCTCTCTCTACTATACCACCAACTTAATTTTAGTGCAGGGAAAGGGCTGTCATGACTGGATAGACAATGAGTTTGAAAAACTGCGCTCCATAGTAGACTACTTAGCATCTAGTGAGGATAGTACAAACATGGCATGCATTAGTGAAGTAGAACAAGAAAGTGATAGGATTAGTAGGAATAGGCTGTGTATCACCAAGGAACAGGAGGACAGTACAGGCGACCAACACTCCTTGCCTGTTGACACCTCTTCAGTTACAGCTGAAGAGGATGTGTTAGCCAACACACACCAGCTGTCTGTCAACCGTCATCCCACTCAAGCCAGCAGATTGACTCAAGTCAGCAGACCACTGTCTCCACCACCACAACAGTTGGGCCTCAACCTGGCCCCCTTGAAGAGAAGCGGGACACTTCTCTTACATCACTCTCCCCCTCCAGTCCCACCCTCCATCTCTTGTCTTCTCCCTCTTCCCCTATTGCTGCTATGCATGACTGTATTCAACATAGCACGGAGCAACATGCCACCACCACCTCCCCTCCTCCATCTCCTTCCCCCTCCCACCCCCTTGATGACGGAAGTGACTCTGCAATAGGGGAGACCAACTCATCCTCCCCCCCTCCCTGTGAACCCTCCACGTCTCAGTGCCAACTGGAGGGGACAAACCATACCTCCCCCTCCAAGCTGCTGGCCACAACCAACAGTTGAGTGACAGAGCGACAGTGACGGACGGTGATCCTCACTCCACATGCTGTCATGACAACTGTGTTTCAAGGGCAGAATTTGAAGCTGTGACACACTCTCTGCAAGCAGAGATCACAGCACTCAGAGCTGCATTTTATGAAGCCAGACAGTCCTTTAAAATAGAAGTTGATCATTTGACCACCCTTTCCAAAAGACATACCCCTTCAAAAAATATGTCCTCGCCCAAACTCCCCCCAAACAAGCCTAACCCCAAACTGAAAAAAAGTCATCCAAAGCCTAACTGTCCCTCAGATCAGAAAGCATCCTCTCCCCCCCTCTCCCTAGCCATAGATATTTCTGCTTCCAAAGATAAAGAAGACGCTCTCCCTGCAAATAAAGACCCCCCATCTTCTCCTACTAAAGACCCCGATCACCCACTTAAAAAGTCAAAATAAACAACAATGCATCCCAAATCATTCTAGGTGATTCCTCCATTCAGGGAATAGACATTTCGCGGACAGCCCCCCCAGGCAGCTTCTCACAGAAAGTGTGTATCCCTGATTTAAGGATCGGGGAACTTTCAAAATGGCTCAATCAGCAACCACCTGCCACTAATGTGAGGAATGCCACTATTCATGTTGGGATGAATGACTGCCGGCTGCCAGCAACGTCCGAAGATGGTGGCATTGGCACTGAGACGTGGAGAAACCTTCTCTCCCAATGCCGCCACACCTTCCCCAAAGCCACACTCCATGCCTCCGCCATCATACCAGCCAGAGGCCGTCACATCCTCAATGCTGTCATTGCCCCTAGCAACAGAAAACTACAGCGGGCATGTGACAGCATGGGGGTGAAGTACATCGACCATTCAACAGTCTTCACCACAACCAGTGGAGCGCCTCGGTTGGCCCTGTACGGTGACGCAACCCACCCCTCAAGGAAAGGCACAGCAAGACTGGCTCTCAATCTGTTTCCACCTAGGCCGGAAACTTCAGGCAGAGGAACAGGGCAACGGAGAAGCCAGCTGGACAGTGGGAAAACATCTCTACTACCCCGTCCTCCCTTACCACATCTGTCCCACCCCCAGCCTGCCCAACTAGGCCTATGCCCTAACAACCCCCCCTCCTCCCACATCCCACCCTCCTCCCACATCCCACCACGGGGTCGCAACCAATACGATCATAGGCCTACCAGCGGCCAGAACTCGTTGCCTCGACCACAGGCCTCCTCTGCCCCCCCAAAAAGTCGCTCTGCCCCTCTCCCCTCACTCCCTCATAGTCACTCCTCCCCTCCCCTTTCCCAGAGCTCTGATCAGGATCAATATGACGATAGTTTCCCTCCCTTACCAAGCTCTAGGAATTTATCCAAATCATCGTACTTACCAAGTAATCCAGATACCCCTCCCACCCCTCCCTCTAATCAACTTCCCTTCTCCAATCCATTGCATAACAAATCGGAAGACCCTTTTTCCAAGACCCAAGATTTTCAAATGTGGTACCAAAATTTCTCTTCCAAAAGACCCCCTTATCCATGGTATTCAATGATGTACCCTCCCCCTCCACCTTGGCCCTTCTTTATGCCTCCCCTCCCTCCCCCCAAATATATGCAGTCCCGGCCTTAGGACTTTCTGGACAAGAAAGACATGCGACAGACATAAGCTACTACTCTATGTTTGTTTATGGTTTTGTTTTGCCTTAAGTTTACTTTAAAATGATATTTTATATGTATGTACATGTATGTTAGACTTGTGTGTATGTATGTGTGTGTATGCGCGCCCGCCTGTGGTGTGTGTGTGTGTGTGTGTGTGTGTGTGTGTGTGTGTGTGGTGTGTGTGTGTGTGTGTGTGTTTGTGTGTGTGTATGTGTGTGTGTGTGTGTGTGTGTGTGTGTGTGTGTGTGTGTGCGTATATGCCGTGTGTGTGTGTGTGTGTGTGTGTGTGTGTGTGTGTGTGTGTGTGTGTGTGTGTGTGTGTGTGTGTGTGTGTGTGTGCGCGTGCCTCATGAGTGTGTGCCTCATGTGTGTATGTGCCTCAGGTGTGTATGGTGTGTGTGTGTGTGTGTGTGTGTGTGTGTGTGTGTGTGTGTGTGTGTGTGTGTGTGTGTGTGTGTGTGTATGTGTGTGTGTATGTGTGTGTGTGTGTGTGTGTGTGTGCAGCGTGTGTGTGCAGCGTGTGTATATGTGTGTGTATTGTCGAGTGAACGCGCGCTTGTGTGTGTGTGTGTGTGTGGTGTGTGTGGTGTGTGTGTGTGTGTGTGTGTGTGTGTGTGTGGTGTGTGTGTGTGTGTGTGTGTGTGTGTGTGTGTGTGTGTGTGTGTGTGTGTGTGTGTGTGTGTGTGTGTGTGTGTGTGTGTGTGTGTGTGGTGTGTGTGTGTGTGTTGTGTGTGTGTGTGTGTGTGTGTGTGTGTGTGTGTGCGCCCACGCTGCATGTATGTGTTGAGTGTGTGTGTGTGTGTCTGTGGGGGGGGGGGGGGGTATGTCTGTAGGTGTGCATATAAACTACCTGTAGAAATTAACCTTTTTACCTTAATGAATACCTCTGTGGACCTGGTGCCGGCAAATGAAACATTAAGAATTGTCAGAAAACATTCAACACTATACCTACAGTGCTGAAAAACGCTGTGCTGAAATGACTTGTGTTATTAGTACTAAACGGTGCTTTTTCGGAACAATCTAGATTGTGAATGCATTCAGTGACAGTTTTGGATCGATTAGGATTGTGAATGCATCTAGATTGTAACTGCATTTAGTGACACCTGTGCTATAACTCCTGTGCTACTTAGTGACAGTTTTGGAACGTCTAGATTTTGTGAATGCGTCTAGATTGTGAATGCCTTTAGTGACTCTTGTGCTGTGTTTTGCAAACCTACAAACTGAAGGTTATCCAAGTTAGGGGATGTGTTTTGTGATTCCCATGCTGTGTTTTGCAAACCTGCAAACTGAATTATTCTGAAGTTATTCACAACCGTGGATGTGTTTACTGACTTCTGTGCTGTGTTGTGCTAACCTTCAATTTGAAGAGTCTAATTTTGAAATGGACAAAGACAGATGGAAGGGACACAACAGTGGATTTTAAATTAAAAAAAAAAAATATATGGTACTTTTTTTTTTTTTTTTTTTTTTTTTTTTTTTTTTTTTTCTCCCTTGGATATTGGAAAACAGCATAAACATTTCTCTGCGTGTTGTGTTTCCTGTAGAAAGTGTTCCAGAAGACTGATTTGATTACCTAACAATATTCCTAGACCTGAGGATATTGTGTATACCTGATAACTGTTTTAGGATATAATATATCTCAACTGGGAACAGTTAAAGCAAGGCTTTTATTAGTACTATATTTGCTCCTTTTAATTTGTGCAGAAAAAACTGATATAGTTTTTGTATTGCATATTCACTTATTATCCATTCCATTGTATTTACTTGATCAGTTTAAGTTGATAGATATTGTTTCCTCAAACCGTTTTAGAATCATTTGGGGTTTTAGTGATCATTATTAGTACTTTTAATTATTTTTTCTTCTTCTCCTTCTTCTTCTCTACCTTTTCAGCAACATGGCTCCCTGTCAGAAAACCTGGCCACAAAAAGATGGACTACGTATTGGTCATTTAAACATTAACAGCATTTTAAACAAGCTAGCTGATGTACATAGTATCCTACACAACTCAAATAAACCATTTCATTTATTTGGATTTACAGAATCCAGACTTTCCAGTTTGGTATCTGATAAAGAAATCCAAATACCTGGGTTTAGAGCAATCCGTAAAGACCCCTCTTCCTCCAAAACAACAGGAATAGTTGTATATATAAATGAATCCATAAACTTTAAACGTATTCACCATCTTGAAACCCAACAAGTAGAGTCTCTATGGCTAGAAATACAACTCAAACGAAGTAAACCCATTATTGTCGGATTTATATACAGAAATCCCTCTGAGAGAATTGATTGGGTTGATAGATTTTCCATAATGATGGATGCAGCATCTTTGGATGCTAAAGAACTTTTACTATTGGGAGATTTTAACATGAATCTACTTAAACCCCACCCTTTGTGGATAAACAAATTAAATTCCTATAATCTCTCGCAAATTATTGACACACCAACGCGCTTAACCTCCTCCAGTGCAACTCTCATTGACCATGTATATGTAACTAATAAGCAAAATATCAAAGAAATATGTGTTCCTAACTGTGGCTGCAGTGATCACCTTCCTATCTGTTTCACATGGAACAAAAAAGGAATAAAAATTCCCATAGCTGGTCACAAGGAAGTCACTTATAGATCATTTGTTAAATTTGATGAAAATAAATTTCTTGCTGACTTGCTAAATTCCTCAATTAATCATGTTTACAACTTTACAGACCCAGAGAAAGCCATATATTTTTGGCTAGAAACATTTAACTCAGTCTATGATAAACATGCTCCTTTCAAAACCCGAAGAGTGAAGCATGCAACACAACCTAAATGGATGACAACTGAGATTTTAAAAGAAACTTATTTAAGAGATGATCTATTAAAAGCAGGAAAAATAGGAGAATTTAAAGAACAAAAGAAACAAAGTAAACTCATTAAAACGTAAAGCCAAACAAAAATATTTCCAAAATCTTGCCTCATCGAAACACAATCCTAAAGCTGTTTGGCAGGCTATCAATCAATTAACCAATAAATACCCAACTCAACCCATTGCTAATAAAATTTCCCCAGATGATCTCAACATTTATTTTACCACCATAGCTGAAACAGTTATAAAACAAGATGAGACAGAATTAAACTCCTTAGAAGAGCTAAAAAGCTTTTGCTCATCAAAAAACATTAAATCAAAATTAAAAATCCCTTTCATAAGTGTTTCTGAAGTGTTCAGATATCTAAATAGCTTGAAACAAAATAGTAGTAGAGGACCAGATGGTATTGACAGTAAAATTCTCAAGTTAGCAGCTCCAATCATCTCTGACACATTAACTTATATTTATAATTTATGCATTGAAAAATGCTATTTTCCAACACAGTTTAAAATAGCTAAAGTAATTCCTCTCTTTAAAAGTGGAGACCATTCAAAGTCTTGTAATTACAGACCTATTTCTAATTTATCAATACTATCAAAACCGTTGGAAAAACACATTCATAGACACATTTATCACCATCTTGAGATTCACAATCTTCTAAACAAGAATCAATCGGGTTTCAGAAAAAGTCATTCTTGTCACACTGCTCTTACGAACCTAGTTGAAAGTTGGCTAACTAATTTAAATGACAACAGGTTCTGTGGTGCCCTTTTTGTTGATTTTGCAAAAGCTTTTGATGTAATTGATCATAAGCTTTTATGTAAGAAGCTGTCATTGTATGGGATATCAGATAATGTCCTACAACTGTTGAAATCCTTTCTTGGAAACAGAGAGCAATATGTGTGTATCAATAATTCCAAGTCCTGTACATTACCAGTCAAATATGGTGTCCCCCAAGGCTCAATACTAGGCCCACTTCTATTTTGTATATATGTCAATGACCTTCCACTCCATATCAAAGACCCATGTCAGCTTTTTTGTGATGATACAACAATACATACTAGCCACACCAACATAGATAGAATATCAGTTTCATTACAAAAAAGTATTGACTCTCTTGAGAAATGGTGTCAACAAAACCATATGTCCCTCAATCCACAAAAAACCAAACTAATGCTTATCATCACAAGACAAAAAAGACAAAATCTGACAACTCCACTCCCCCCTGTATTCATAAACAAAACCCTAGTTGAAGAAGTGGACAATCACAAAGTCCTAGGTATTACAATAGACAATAATCTCTCATGGACAGCACATGTAACCAAATTAAGCAACACTGTGTCCACACAAGTCTACCAGCTTTGTAGAATAAAACACTTCTTAAACTTACATGCTAGAAAACTATTTTTACAGGCTTATATTTTGTCATCAATTAATTATTGCTCTACACTCTTTGACACTGCCAGTGCAAATACGTTAAAACCTCTTATTAGTAACTATAAACGAGCCCTCAAGGCAGTACTCTTAAAGTCCTCAAGTTTAGTTGAATCTGACTA
>CM060349.1:13010579-13015579 GCA_030674155.1 Stramonita haemastoma
CTGTCTGTCTGTCTGTCTGTCTGTCTATCTATCTATCTATATCCTTTGGTCTGGCGACCATGGAGGCACCCATGAAGACTTGACAACCAGTTTCCCCCATTCCTTTCTATGTTCTGCCTTTCTCAAAATTTCGTTGAGTTCTAGGCCTGTCCATTCGCTGATGTTCTTCCATCTCTTCCTTGGTCTACCTCTTTTTCTTCCTCCTTGGACAGTGCCTTGCAGTATTGTTTTTGCAAGTCCTTTTGAACTTGTGACATGCCGGTACCATTTAAGTTTACGCTTCTTTACGATTGAGGGAAAATTTTCGTATGGACCAAATGTTTGCTGGATTCTGTTATGCACGTGTTCGTTGCTTATGTGGTCTCTGTAGGAGATGCCAAGAGTCTCCGGAATTATGTCATCTCTACCACCTATACTCTTCTCTCCAAAAATTTTTAATCAGCTGTCAGGGTCCATGATTCACAGGCATACAGGAATATGGACATGACAAGGGAGCCCAATAGTCTGATCTTGTAGTTGAGTGAGATATTTTGATCTTTCCAGATGGTGTTCAGTTTTTACGGTGCTGTTACAGTCTGTGCAATCCTGCATTCTACCTCTGATTTGGACCCTTTGTCTGATACAACAGCTCCCAAGTACTTGAAGCTTTGAACCGTTTCCAGCTTCTGGTCATTGACCCTGATATCAGTGCTGATGCCCTTGTCATTATTGGTCATCAGTTTGGTCTTCTCTGCACTGATTTCCATGCCGTATGTTTTAGAGGCCTTGTTCAGGTGTTCTGTCAGGCTGGCAAGCTTTTGTTCTGATCCTGCTAGTCGGTCAATGTCATCTGCGAAGTGGAGGTTTGTAATCGTTCTGCCACCAATGCTAACTGATCCTTTATGTTGTTCCAGCGCATCAGTTATGATTCTCTCAAGGAAGATGTTGAAAAGAGTGGGTGAGAGTAGATAGCCCTGCCTTACTCCAACTGTTGTTCAAAACCACTCTCCAATTTTGCTGTTGTAGTACACTGCACTGGTGGCTTGTTGTACAGCTCTCTGATGACTCTGATCAGGTTTGCATTGACGTTGTACAAATTCGTGGTTGCCCACAAAGCTGCATGCCACACCCTGTCGAATGCCTTCTTAAAATCAACAATACGTGGTAGAGGTATTAATTATTGGTTTTGAAAGGACCCTCACTGAGTATTCTGAGGTTGAATTTCTGTTCAGTTGTGCTACGCTCTCCTCTGAAACCTGCTTGTTCCTCAGCAATGATGGTCTCCGCTTGTGGCTTCAGTCTGTTCAGTATAATCTTCAGCATGACCTTGCTTGGGTGGCATATGAGGCTGATTGTGCGGTAATTCTGGCACTGCTGAATATTTCCTTTCTTGGGAAGGTGACGATGAGTGACTGTCATCATATCATCATCATCATCATCATCATCATCATCATCATCATCATCATCATCATCATCATCATCATCATATCATCATCATCATCATCACACCACCATCATCACCATATACACATCACCATCAATAAATAAATGGAAGAAGAAGAACAACAAACAACAACAAGAACAAGAACAAGAAGAACAAGAAGAAACAAGGAGGAGGAGGAGGAGGAGGAGGAGGAGAAGAAGAAGAAGAAGAAGAAGAAGAAGAAGAAGAAGAAGAAGAAGAAGAAGAAGAAGAAGAAGAAGAAGAAGAGAGAAGACATAATTATGAAATAATTATAGTAATACATGTAGTTATATATACATATTAGCATTATTATTATATGCAATACTATGTATTGTTGCATACACTGCACCAACTGTCGTTCTGACAGACTTGCTCTATTTAAGCCAGGCCTCTCTCCGCTGTGGTGTCGCCACAAGAACGGCGCCACGCATATCAAAGATGCTAGTAAAGTATGTATGCAATACAGTAGAGCACTCTCTTGGTGCCGTGGGCTCTGTTACTGTGAAAAAGTCGGGGAAGGACGAGACTCAAACTGGCCCTTTGTCACATCTTCTCGAAATACGCCTTTATCTTGGGGGATGTGTATGTATGCATTTCAAGCCAGGCTGCCCTCTTGGGGGCTATGGTGTCCCAACAAGAATGAGCCATTTATATCAAAGATGCTGTAAAGTGTTTGTGCAAACAGTAAAGCACTCTCTTGGTGCCGTGGGTTCTATTACTGTGCAAAAGTTGGAGTAGAACAGACTCAAACCGGCCCTTTGTCACGTCTTATTTCGGAAATTGTGTGGTGTGTGTGTGTGTGTGTGTGTGTGTGTGTGTGTGTGTGTGTGTGTGTGTGTGTGTGAGTGGGGGGGGGGGGGGGGGGGTATGCGCATGTGGCGGCTGCCCTGCTCTGTACAGCGGTGCATCGTATTTGCATTATCATTTTTACTATATGTAGTACAATAATGTATTATTGCCTACACTCAAAGAATAAAAAAAACAACCAAAAAACGCCCACAAACAAGAAAGGAAGAAACAGCAGTGAAGTGTTGTGCTCAACAAGTTTTCCTACTGCTGCGAGAGGCTTGGTTCCATGATGCACGTGAAACTTGAACTGTGTACACTTCACCCACGCAAAAGGGTGAGGAGATGAGCATTGAACGTATTTGCTGCCTCTGGCTTCACTTCACTCTACATCCAACCAGGGCCAACATCACTTCGTGTCTCTGCAGGCACAATGATTTCATCTAAAATCACATCCTTTTGCAGTGGCATCGCCATTTTCGGGAGATTTGACCTGATTTTACAGGTAAAACTGATTTGGTTGTTCTTTTGTAGTATTCTGGTGGTTTTGGGGCGTCTTGCTACTTATTTTATTTTGGTACTTTTGTTTTGGAAACAAAAGGGGGGGGGGGGGGTGTCAAGTAAAGTTAGAATGATCTTTATTGAGAGTCAAAGATTAAAGTTTACACCGCTTTTTTTCATCCTGTCCTCATCTTGTGTGTGTGTGTGTGTGTGTGTGTGTGTGTGGTTGTGTGTGTGTTGTGTTTTTTTTTGTGGGGGGGGGGGGGATGGGGCGGAGTCATTCCTAGGCTAGAGCTCTGAGGTTCACCAATGGTGAGATTCTTACACACAAGACTGTTTTTACCCACCAATTCCTAGAGCATGACTTCCAGAATGCGGGGATGCTATTTTTTGCTATAAGGTCCGCAGCATCAATGGAGTCCAAATGATTTTTTTTTTGGGGGGGGATGGGGGGTGGATTGGGTACTGATGTTAACTCCAGAAGAAAAAATCTCGTGGACAGGCACCTGGGTGGTGGTATGATCTCAGGCCATCAGACCACCAGCTCAACGTTCTAGCCACTAGGCTAATCCATCCCGTGCCCCCATTTGTTTCATATAAGAACTACTACGGTATGAGGTGGGAAATGACTTTGATATAGAGAGAGTAAGGATAGTTCACACACAGTTGTAATAAACAGAATAGCATGATATTTTGGTTTGTCACACAAAGTTTTGAAAAGTATAGAAACGAAACGAACATATTCACATACACACACATAGACACGTTATTAAGAATTGTGGGATTTTTGCTTTCAAGAATTCTCATAGCAATAGTAGTAAAATAATAATAACACATGGAATTTATATAGCGCTATATATTGCAAAAGCAAATCAAAGCCCTTGCACTCAACCCACACAACACACAAGCAACCAATAACAATAAATACTTTTAGCAAATTCAAATGACACACACACACACACACACACACACACACACACACACACACACACACACACACACACACACACACACAACACACACTAACACTAACACTAACACTTATAGAGGTTATACACTTTGGCAGGGTGAAGGGGATTTCAGATGTTGAAGGCAGGGACAGATAGGAGATGGAAACAGGAGGTAAAAATCTTAGGTTTGAAACAAGTGCATCTTGAGGTTGGATTTAAAAGTGTCACATGTAGGCTTTTGCTGAAGGGAATGAGGGCGGTTTTTGGTGGATTTCAAGTCTGTAGTAAAATGGGATAATGTGTTCATGTTGCATTATAGTAAAACAGCAAGTTTTCTTTTTTTTTTCTTTCTGGGGGCAGCATGCTCCTAGCTAATCCTTGCTGGAATATTTATATTGGTTTTTTCTTCACAGAGGGGCCTTGTGACAGCAAGACGGCTGACAAACAGCAGACCACCACTACCACCACTACCACTTCCACCGCCACCGCCACCACCACCATCACCCCCATCCCCACCACCATTACCATTACCACCACCGCCACCACCACCACCCCCCCACCACCACCACCCGCCACCACAGAAACCACAGCCAAGGAACAAGTTTGCCTTCCTGAGAGGACAGCAGGCAGAAACAACCTGAGGTGCAGATGCAGATGTCAGTGCTCGGGTATGACATGACATGACATGACATGACATGACATGACATGACATGACAGCATGGGGGGCACTACGGCCATGTCCAGCACTGACCGGGTCATTGAACCATCAACTGAATGTGAGTACGATGAAGTTTATTATATTTTGTAGACACTTAATACATTTTGCATCATCTGTCTGTCTGTCTGTCTCACTGTCTCTGTCTCCGTCTCTGTCTGCCGGCCGGCCTGTCTCTCTCACTGTCTCTCTCTGTCTGTCTGTCTTTGTCTCTCTGTTTCTGTCTGCTTCTCTCTCTCTGTCTCTCTCTCTGTCTCTGTCTCTGTCTCTGTCTCTCTGTCTCTCTGTCTCTGTCTCTCTGTCTCTGTCTCTCTCTCTCTCTCTCTCTCTCTCTCTCTCTCTCTCTCTCTCTCTCTCTCTCTCTCTCTCTATCAGTATCACTCTGTGTGTCTCTCTCTCTCCGAAATATTGCCTTAAGTTAAGAAATATGGTATATTGTTTACGTGAAAATGTGAATTCTTTCGTTAAATCAACTGTCATTTATTTTTTATTTAGTTTCATATAATGATATTGCACAGGCCCCTTCAGAATGGACCAACGGCCTTCCTGAATGAATACTCACACTTGCATTCTCTGTCTGTCTGTCTGTCTGTCTGTCTGTCTG
>CM060349.1:13018079-13028551 GCA_030674155.1 Stramonita haemastoma
AAACACCACCACCTACACAGGCTTTGAGACAGTGGTCAGGAGGGATTTGGACGTTCACCTCTCACATGTTCACAGCATTTCCTTAGGCTCCTTCCTTCCCATACTTTATTCCACGCGGGTCCTAATCTGGTGAGTGGTCGTGTGGGTCATCTGAGAGTCCTCTTCTCTGGTGAGTAATGTGGATCATCTGAAAGTCTTCTCCTGAAAGCCATCATGTGGATCGCCTGGGAGCCGTCTCCTCAAAAATGAGGCCATTGTCCGGAAAGCTGACATGAAAATATGCTAAGAAGTTGTATGTAAGTGTACAGCTGTAGTGGAAAACTGACTTCATCAAATGCTTAGGACGTGTAAGTATATAAGGGTACAGCAGTAGTGGAGCGACATTATCATACATGATTCAGGTATGGGGTGTTTAGCTCTGAAGTCTTGGAGTAAAATAGTTTCTTTCTGGTAAAGTGAGTCATTTAGGTTCTATTTTAAATCAAAGACTGTGTGTTTTGGTTTGTTTGCTGCTTATTGTGTTTAAGGAGAATGCCTACATGCTTGGAATTTATTCAGAAAAAAAACATGGGCAGAAATAGTGTACTTAATAACTTTAATTTAGAATTTATATACAAAGAAATGAACTGAAATCGTGTACTTGATATTCTATTTTTGGAACTTATTCAGATAAAAAGATGTGCAGAAATAGTGTACTTGATAACTTCATTTTGAAATGTATTTAATCATTAGGCATTAACTATTTCTGTCGAGAACCGAGATAGCCTAGTGGTTAGAGCGTTGAGCTCATGATCTATGACCTGGGTTCAAACCACTGCTGAGACCTCAATTCGAGATTTTTTCCCCCGGAGTTAACATCTTAACTTCACTCTCCTGAAAGTCTTTTGGATAAGACTTAAGCCAAGATCCCACCTGCAAACGCACGCAGAACATATTGAGTACATGTTAAAACCTGTTTCGCCTTTAGGAAGAGTATGCAATTGGAACTTTCGACGAATTAAAAAAAAAAATATGCGCATTGTTTTGTTTAGACGACATCCCAGAAATCGGAATGCAGCTACCTTGTTGGTAGGCAAAGATCCCACGATTATGCAAAGTGTCGCCATTAGTGAACCTCGGAACTCCGTTGAGGAACGAAAAATATAGTGCTGCGTAACACAGGGATGTACACACACACACACACACACACACACACACACACACACACACACACACACACACACACACACACACACACACACACACACACACACACACACACACACACACACGCACACACAGAGAGAAACAAACAAGCACCCAGTCTTACTGATGATTATCTGCTTCAGGGGCTGTGGTCTGGAATCAAGGGCCAGTGACCTGACCTGACAGTGATGTGTGAGGGCAGCCATAGTGACCTGCCTTTTCTACAAGGGGAGAGCATCAGTATCACTCACTCACTCACTCAGTCCCATGTCCCAAAGGACGTAAGGGGGGGGGGGGGGGGGAACATGAGAGAAGACGCAACAGATCTTTTTTCCATGCTTCACGATCCTGTGTGGCTAGTAGGAGGTGTTGCAGGGGTTGGGCGGTCCAGTCTTTGATGTTGTCAACCCATGATTTCTTTTGGTGGCCTCTTCTCTTGCCCTCGACTGTTCCTTGCAAGATGGTTTTTGCTAAGGTGTTGTCTTGTGGTGTGACCAAACCACATCAGCTTTCTCCTACGACAAATGATCAAGGACATCATCGAAGACAACACGTTAAATCATCGACAACATCGAAGACAACACGGCAAAATGAATAATCAATGACAACATCGAGAACAATTTGGCAAATAATCGAGAACATCAGAGGCAACATGGTAAACCATTGACAACATCGAGGACAACCGGCAAATCATGAGGACAACATCAAAGACAACATGGCAAATCATCGAGGACAACATCGACAGTGATATTTTTGTTTTCAGAGGCACTTAAGTTTTGAGGGTTTTTTTTTCTTTTTTTTTAAGGAGAAAGTTATATCCAATTTTCATTGAATAACGTAAAATGGCTTGCAACCTCAACCCCATCCAGTTTTATTTATTCTGAAAGAAAAATGATTAAAATGATGCCATTCAATGAATTTTTGTTCTAGGTCGATGGACATTAGCTCTTTAATGACCAGAATCAGCATCTGTTACATAGTTAGGGAAACTGGGATGCCCATGCACAGATGGGTGTGTGTGGTTTTGTTTAATGAATTTATTGAAATAATAGAAAATCTCTTGCCATAACATTTCAATGGGTTAATTTGTGCTTTATAATGTTTTTTTTCAATAATTCAGATAAAGTAATTAATCCGAAAAATGCTATCCCTGATATAACAGGCTTATGGGGCAACAATAGGGCAACAATGGTTGATTTTTTTAAAAAATAGATTTTCAGTGTTTGTTTGTTTTTTTTAGAATGAGTTACATGAAGTGATCATACAACTCTTATGTCCCTTGGTTCGTGTAGGACTGTTACTGATTAAAGTTTCGGGATTTTTGAAAGTTTTGTTTTTTTTCACTTAACACATCAGATTAAAAGACAGGCTGAAACAATACTCTAGACTGACGGAATCTTATTACATATGACACGAAATGAAGCTTGACAGGTCGAGGTTGTTTTTTTTCGTATGGTTTTCAGCTTTTTTGTCCCCTACCACACTCTGATTGGTTAAAGGAAAGCAACTCTTGTTTGAACATGTCTCACGAGACACCGGAACTAGCAGATGATGTGTTTTTTTTTTAATGTGTTTGTTTTTTTCAAAGAAAATACTCTTTGTAGTAGACTTCAACGTTTTAGGGATTTCACTTAAAAGTAATATACATTACGTGTAGGATTTGTAATGCTCTATAGTGCATTTTGATACTTTTTTTTTATTTGAAGTAATGGATAGTGGAGGTCAATACTTTTAGTCCATATTTATTTTTCTGCTCGAAAAACAGTAAAAGAATTACTTATTCTTTATGAGGTTTTTTTTATCAACCAGGACTCAAATGATTTATTTACTTTTCGTAAGAGTGGCATCCTTGTTAACTTTTAAAAATTATTATCTTTCAACATATTGATTAAAAATATTGTTTGTGCATGTCACTTTATTGTGTGTAAGGCACAATTTTTTTTTTTTTTTTAACATCATTTTAAAAAAATGAATCAGACTTCATTATTGAGAAAAAATAGGCTAGTCTTAAGCATTCCTTATAAGACTTATGATAATCTGTGATGCCTTCTTGTTGAAAATAAAAAAAAGATGACCCCATCATTTTTTTTTTTTTTGGGGGGGGGGGATACTTGTGGTCATGTATCCTTTGAAGCCTTCCAATCCTTGTAAGAGTTAACATTTTTGCGATGTTTTGAAGTAGTTTTTTTCCCTGTGTTTTTCGTGGTTTTTTTTCAATTATAGATGATGGGTGCAAATACAAAGTAGTAGAAGTAGTAGTAGTAGTAGAAGTAGTAGAAGGTAGAGTTGTAGTTGTAGTTGTTTTTGTTGTTGTACTTAAGAGAGGAGAGGAGGGAGAGTTATGATAGTAGAATCGAGTTTCACAGTATAATGAACAAGGCTATGGGATGATCTACCATTGATATATCATTCGAAATGCACGCAGTATAAAGAAAATACGCAATTTAAATTAAATGACCATTTAAAATCTTGAAGTGAAAGATTTTTTTTCTTTTACAAAACAGGAGTGATGTATAATTCTTTTCTTTTTTTTTAGTTTTAGGATAATGGAATAAGTGTTCGTGTGCTTTTGTACATCCAGTCCCCTGTGTATTCGTTTTTTTTTCAATTTTAGTATCTGTTCGAACTGGTGCACAATGGCATACTCTTCCGAAAAGGGGAGCAGGTTTTTGATGTGGGAACAAGGTGTTCTGCGTGCGTGCAGCGAGGGGAGTGGGTGAGTGAGTGGTGTGAGTGGTGGTGGTGTGTGTGTGTGTGTGTGTGTGTGTGTGTGTGTGTGTGTGTGTGTGTGTGTGTGTGTGTGTGTGTGGAGGAAGGGGGTGGTAGTAAAGAGGGGACATAACTTTTGGTAGATGTATTTTAAGGGAAAGGGGTGTTGGGAGGAGAGGGTAGAATACACAGTGTTTGGATCAGTAGGGGTAGGGAAAAAGGCGGAAGGAGGGGGGTTAGCTGATAGATTTTTTCTGCTATTCCCTTTTTAAACAAAAATTCTCACGTGGGTTATTTTGGGTGTAATTGTTTCTTTTTTAAGAAATGAAGAAAAGCCATTAAGATATGAAAGATCTTCAATGGCTTTGGCTGAAAACTGGAAATTTATTCTAAATAAACAAAAATTCCAAACACGAAATCACAGAAACTTTGATGTTGATAGGACTGGTAATTAGAACAATTTGATAAAACTCTTCTTGCTTCCCTGGCTATGCTAAAAATTTTCAATCGGTGATAAAAACGATTTTTACCTTGTGTCTAAAGCTACACACCATAGTGTCTACCTGTTCTTGTGTCCACATGCATGCATGCAGACAGACCAGCCAACGACTGACAACCCTTACCCCAATATTAACCTTTAACACTAACCCTAACCCTTTACAACTAACCTTTACAGTTACTCTAATCCTAGCCCCTAATGTGGACACAAATGGCAGGTAGATTCCATGGTACATGCTGACACTATGGCAAAACATTTTGGTCTCTATGTTGGGGGTAGTTGTAGAACTTTTTCATTTTCCTGGTATCTGTAAGAAGCTATTGCTGTTGGTCATGTGAGCAATTAAGTACTGGACAAGGTAGGCCCAGTGCATATAATTTCCTCTAGGAGAGGAATCCACTATTGTTTTGTTTTTTTAAATGGCAGGAAAATGGACCAAAAGGTAGAAAATAGAGATAAAAAGATAACGGAAGAAAAGGAAACTAAGGCAGAATCCTAAGAGGAGAAATGAGGGAATTCCTAGCAGAGAATTTCCAGAAGATAGGTGGTACCATTTCGATTGATGGGTGGAAGGGGGGGGGGGGGGGGGGGGGGAGGGTGGATTGGGGGTTCGAATTTTAAGGAAAGAGTGCTAGGAGAGGGAAGGGGGTAAAACATGTTCAATTGTGATGGGAATAGTTAATATGGAGGGGGAGACAGCAGTATAGGAAAATATCTTTTAAATCTAAAGACAAAAACATGAAGATTAAAAGATAGCATAACTTTATTATTTTAATGGGGAATGGCAGAGTGATATAGTTGATAGGTTGGGGGAGAGGGAGGGAGGAAGGGGGAAGAAGGGGATGTGTTATAAGACGGGTGTTTAAAAGGAGGGGTAGAAAGTATGTTTATGTCAGTATGAAGGAAAAAAGGAGACACTGTGTGTGTGTGTGTGTGTGTGTGTGTGTGTGTGTGTGTGTGTGTGTGTGTGTGTGTGTGTGTGTGTGTGTGTGTGTGTGTGTGTGTGCTTTCTCAATTTCTTTTATTTCCAAGAAAATGGAATAAGCACACCTGTGCTTTTCATCCATTCAGTTTCGAGTACGTGTTTTGGCAAATTTTGTCATCCTTCCCAAATTCTCAATAATAATGAAATCGAACCCCCCCCCCCCCCCCCCCCCCCAAAAAAAAAAAAAAAGACAATTTCTTTTTAGAAAATGAAATTACTTGCAAACAATACAGTTGTACAGTTTTTTTGTTTTTTTTTTCAATAAGAAAATTGAATATAAGAAATATCATAGTATATTTTTTTGTTTGAGTACAAGTACTATGGCATATTGTTCATATTTTTTAAATAATGAAATTGAATTCAAGAAATACAATAGTGTATTTTTTGGTATATATTAGATAATGGAATTGATTGCAAAAAATACAATAGTATATTTTTTGCTTTTTATAATTGGAATTGAATACAAGAAATACAATAGTGTTTTTTTTTTCTTTTTATATACTGAAAATGGATGCAAGAGATATAGTATGCTGTCTGTTTTTTTTTTTTTAAATAAGGAAACTGATGGGAAGATATACAAAGCACTATTTTTTAAATTATGAAATTGAATGCAAGAAATACAGTAGTATGTTTGTCCTTTTTTTTTTTCTAAAGGATGGAATTGAATGCAAGAAATACAAGCATTTTTTAAAATAATGAAATGGAATACAATAATGCAATATATAGTTTCCTGGGTTTTTTTACATATGAAATTGAATGAAAGACAAACAAAAGTATGTCTTTCTTTTTTTATGATGAAATTAATAGCAAGAAATACAAAAGTATATTTTTCTGGGTTTTTTTTTTTTACTATGAAATTGACATCGAGAAATAAAGTAATCTATTTTTGTTTGGGGTTTGTTGTTTTTTTTAGAATAAATTGAATGGAAGAAAGAGGGCAGCATAACTTTTTTTAAAAATAAGATTGATTGCAAAAAATATAATCTTTTTCATTTTTGTAATAAGATTGAATTCAAGAAATACAGTAGATCTAGTATATTTTCAGTGTTTTTCTAAGAGAGTAAATGCAAGAAATACTAATTTAATTCTTATTTTTTCAAAGTGTCGGCAAGATGTAGGGTTTGATTAAATGCATTTGAAAAAAAATCTAGTCATGACATAGCCTATGGTACTGGTAGGGTGATTTAGTTTATATAGTGGTGTGTGAAGTATATGTTGGAGAAAGTGCTTTTTTTTCTTTTTCTTTTCCTTTTTTTTTGAAATGGCATCCAATGTAGTATAAAAGGGACAGGCTCTATGCTTGCCTTTGTATTGAAATGACCTTAGTGTGTATTGGTGGCAGATCTGTGTATTGGTTATCTGCTAGCAGATCCATAGCAGATTTTACACCAATACATAGCTTATGAACAATTAATGTATCTGAAAGATTTTAAGCTATAGTGTAGTAGTCTTTACTCTGTGTGTGTGTGTGTGTGTGGGGGGGGGGGGGGTTGTTTTCCTTTTTTGATAGTCAATTTAAATACCACTACAAACATGAAATATAGTCATGTACTGGCCTTTGATAAAGACAGGAGTCAGAATCAGAAATGATTTATTGCTAAATTCATTTTCATATTATGGCAAATCCAGTTTTCTCTATGTGTAGTTTTAAAGAAACCTCTGTAAAATTGCTGGATTTGCAGCTGTAATCAAATTTCGACTTTAAAATAATTGCCAATTTTTTTAAATGATGGTCAAAGGGGAAGTACTGAAAATATCACTTTGAAAGTACAATGCTTTGATTAAAAAAAACAACTTGTGTATATTTTAACAACCTTAGACATTTGTTGTTTCACCAATTCTGATAGAAGGAACCCATTTTTGGCCAAAGAGGATGACAGATGTGGATTTTCCTCCATGAAATTATGAACTGGAAACCTATTTTTTGTCAGTAGCATGTTATGTTGTAGGTTTTGCTTGTTTTTTTGTTTTCCTTTTTTTTGGGGGGAGGTGGTCGTTTTGGTGGGGATTTTTTTTGTGTGCCTAGGTTGCAATTATTATCAGTGGTTTCCTTCTGTTTTAGTACACAATGATTGCTACTTGTTAGTTTTGAATGTTTGGTGTATGGTGGTCGTGTCTTAGGTTTCTTTTTGTTTTTCTTTTTTGGTTTTTTAAATCTTTTTCTGTACATTGATTCAGAGACCTGTCAGAGAAAAATGACATGGTCCTCTTTCCCAAGAATGGCAAAGTTTAAAAAAATATATATCCAGGATGCAAAAGTTTATTTACAGACTGTTGTAGAATTTGTTATACAATTTCTGTGAAGATAAATGAGGAAATGTGATAGCATGTTTGTAGTTTGTAAATGGAGGTTTTTTAGAATTGAAAGGAATACTGTCAGTGTGGTAGTGGGTAAAAGATAGACATGAGTACATGTGTGTATGAGCATGTGCATGCTAGGTTTGCATAAAATATTTGGACAGATGGGTGATTCTTTGTTATCTTAGGTGAGGAGGAGGAGGAAGGAGGAGGAGAAGGGGGCTATAGGAATGTTTAGGAGTAGGCCTAATAGCCATCCATGTTGGCATTCAAAAATGTTTTGGAGAGAGAGAGAGAGAGAGAGAGAGAGAGAGAGAGAGAGAGAGAGAGAGACAGACAGACAGACAGACAGACAGACAGACAGAGACAGAGAGATGGAAAGATGGTGTGGTTTTGTGCAATTTTTTTTTTACATTTTATAGTTTTTGGTTTTTTGTCAGGTTGAATGCAAGAAAAAAGTATATTTTCCCTGTTTTTTTTCTCCAAAAAATGTTACGAATGCAAAAAATGCAATAGTATATCTATTGTTGTGGATTTTTTTTTACAATGAAATTGAATGCAAGAATTGCAATGGTATGTTTTTTCAATATCTTTTTATACTCAAATTGAATGTAGGAAATACAACGGTGTGTTTTTAGTTTTTGTAATAATGAAATTGAATGATAAGAATAATACAAAAATAGTATATTTTTGTTGTTGCTTTTTTTTAAATAATGAAGTTAATTGCAAGAAATACAATAGTATATTTTTCGTTTTTTTTTAAAATAATGAAATTGAATGCAAAAAATATGATCGTATTTTTTCCCATTTGTTTAAATACAAGTAGAACAGTATAGTTTCATAATGAAATTGAATGCAAGACCTACAGAAGTATATTTTTTCGATTTTTTGATAATGAAATAGAATGCAAGAAATAGTAGTATATTTTTTTGTTTTTTTTAAATAATGAAATTGAATGCAAGAAACAGAATCAAATATATTTTTCCTATATTAAATGCTGAAACTGAACGGAAGAAATATTATAGTAGATTGTTTGACTTTCAATAATGAAATTGACTACAGAATTACAAAGTTTTGTTGTTGTTTTTTTAAATTAGGAAATTGAATGCAAGAAATATAGTAGTAAATGTTTCGGGTTTTTTTTTTTTATTAATTGAATGCAAGAAGTACAATGCAATATATTTTTTTTAGATAATGAAATTCACTGCAAGAGATACAATAGTTGTTGTTTTTTTTTTAACAAAATGGAATGCAAGAGAAACAGTATGCTTATCATTTATTTTTTAAATGCAATTGAATGCAAGAAATACAGTAGTGTATTTTTCTGGGTTTTTTTAACAATAAAATTGAATGCAAGAAAAACAGTACTATATTTTTTTGGGTTTGTTTTGATGGGTTCTTTTTAATGATGTCCAGGGCATATTTTTCTGTTTTTGTTCATTAGATTGAATGAAAGAAATATAGTAAAGTATTTGTCTTTTTTTCTCAATGAGATCAAGTGCAAGAAATACAATTATACATTTTTGGTGTTTTTTATGAGATTGAATACAAAAAAGACAGTCTAATTCTTTTTTCTAAGTCTTGGCAAGATTTTGTTTCATGAAATGCCATTTGAAAAGTCCTGGGATGGCCTTTGATACTGGCAGGGATGATTTAGTTTATACAGTGGTGTGTGAAGTATATGTGAGATAATTTTTTTTCTGAAATGGCATCCAATGTAGTATAAAAGGGACCAGGTTCTATGCTTGCCTTTGTATTGAAAAGATGATAGTGTGTCTTGGTGGCAGATCTGTGCATTGGTTATCTACAAGCAGATCCATAGCACATCTTACACTAATACAGGTTATGAAAAATTAATGTATCTGGCAGATTTCATGCTATAATATAGTAGTCCAGTGTGTGTGTGTGTGTGTGTGTGTGTGTGTGTGTGTGTGTGTGTGTGTGTGTGTGTGTGTGTGTGTGTGTGTGTGTGTGTGTGGCTGTGTGCATGTGGGGGGGGGGGGGTTGCTTTCTTGTTTTTGATAGTTGATTTAAATATCATTACAAAAATGAAATCTAGTCATGTACTGGCCTTTGATAAAGCCAGGAACCTGAATCAGAAATTTATTGCCAAATTCATTTTCAAGTTATGGCAAATCAACTTTTCTCTCTGTGTGGCTTTAAAGAAATTTATGGAAAATTGCTGGATTTGCAGCTGTAATTATATTTTGACTTTGAAAAATAGCTTACATTTTTAAATGATGGAGAAAAAGGAAGTATTGAAATGTCACTTTGAAATTATAACGTTTTGATTTTTTTTAGAATTCTGTGTATATTTTATTTAACCTTTCACATTTGTTGTTTTACCAATCTGGTAGAACAAAACGATTTTTGACCGAAGAAGAATGACATATATTGATTTTTCTCCAATGAAATAATGAAGTGGAAACCCCATTTGTCAGTAGCATATTTTGAGTTTTTTGCTTTTTTGTGGTTGTTTTGGGGGAGATTTTTTTGCTTTCTGGTTGCAAATAATACCAGTGATTTCCTTGCTGTATTAGTACACAATGATTGCTACTTGTTAGTTGTGAATGTTTGGTTATGGTCTCCTACTGGTGTCTTCATTGCTTTTTTTTTCTTTTTTGTTTTTTATATTGATTCAGAAACAGTGTCAGAGAAAAATGACCTGGTCTTATAACTATCAAAAGAATGACAGTTTTGTTTTTGTTTTAAATTTTATGCAGGAGGTAAAAGTGATGTTTACAGACTGTTGTAAAATTTGTCATACACTTTCTGTGAAGATAGGGAAATTTGATA
>CM060349.1:13035564-13043064 GCA_030674155.1 Stramonita haemastoma
GCATTTCTTCGTAGAGTTTCTAGTTGGAGTTTCTCTGGAAAAGACCAAGGAGGTGTGTGTGTATTTACAGTGCTTGTCTATATATAAGTTGTCTAGTATTCTGTTGACTGCCATCTAATTGTAGTTAAAAAAAAAAAGTTTTTTTGCTCTTTTGGGAAAATCAATATCTGATTTCATCTTAACCTCTTTTGTGACAAAATTGCTGCATGGTGAACTTCTGACAGTGTGTTTCATGCAAGCACGTCGTCGGTATTCTTCTAAAGGAAGTACATCTACTTTCTTATATGTACCAAATATGCCTTGCCATCTAAACTTTGTAACTTTCTTTTTAGGTAGTTAGGAGCACTGAAAAACACTTCTTCACGGTAGGTTAACTTAGAATGAACAAGCAATGTCCTAAGTATCAAAGGGTCTTGCCCCAGTTTTGCTTATCAATGATTTTCAAAAGGTTATACTTTTTCTGGCTTTATAAATTATGTATTCATTGTGTGAATTCCAGGTAAGCTTTGGAGTATTGATAATGCCAAGGAATTTTACAGATTGCTCATATTGAATGACATTTTCTAATCTAAATCTTGGAAGATCATTTTTAAAAAAAATTCTTTTATATCGAGGATAACAGAATAAGCAATCACTCACTCACTCAGTCCCATGTCCCAAAGGACGTAGGGGGGACATGAGAGAAGAGGCAACAGAGATCTTTTTCCATGCTTCACGATCCTGTGTGGCTAGTAGGAGGTGTTGCAGGGGTTGGGCGGTCCAGTCTTTGAAGTCAACCCATGATTTCTTTTGGCGGCCTCTTCTTCTCTTGCCCTCGACTGTTCCTTCAAAATGGTTTTTGCAAAGGTGTTGTGTCTTGTGGTGTGACCAAACCACATCAGCTTTCTCCTCTTTATGGTGGAGAGCAAAGGCTCTTGGGGGCCCATATGTTTTTTGATTTCTTCTTTCACATAGCTGTTGGTCTTGTGTTCTTTGTATGATATTTTGAGGAGTCTTCTGTGGCACTTGCTCACGAATGCTTGGATTCTCCTTTCTAACTCTGCTGTCAGAGTCCATGATTCACAGCCATTATAGGAGGATAGATATCACGAGGGATTTGTAGAGGTGGTATTTGGTGCAGAAGCTGATGTTGTTGCTTCTGATGATCCTCTCGAGTCTGACTAGAGCAGATGTTGCTGTTGCAATGCGAGCTTTCACTTCATTGTTTGATGTGCCATCTTTTGTTAGGATGGAGCCTAAGTATTTGAAATGGCTCACCTCTTCCAGTATTTCTCCATTCATCTTTATTTCCGTGCTGTCATAAGCAATAATAAGCAATCATGTGCTTTTTTTCATCTTGTCCCCGTGTGTATGCAGTTTTGTAAATATTGTCATCTGTTCCCACCGGCACACGATGTCTAATATTCATCTAGTATTCATTTAGATTCATGTCTAGATCATGGGGATTCCAGTGTGTGTGTGTGTGTGTGTGTGTGTGTGTGTGTGTGTGTGTGTGTGTGTGTGTGTGTGTGTGTTGGTGTTTGTGTGCCTGCACATGTAAGTATGAGTGTATATATGTCCGTGTGGGTGCCTACTTGGCATAAGAGAATCAAGAAGTTTTTTAAGAAAATCTGTTGACCCCCTTTTGGGCAGAGAGAATGTAAAGTAAGCAAATGATAAATATTAACACAACGGAAATGAAATCGAGCAATCATTCACAAAAGTATATTTCATGATAATAAAAATCAACATATCATTTTGCAACTTGTCCAAATGTAATATATTTATAGATGCCTTTGCATAAGGGAAGTAACTTCCCTCTCGTCTTTAAACTGATTAGAAAGGATCCAGGTCTTTAAAAATGTTCTGAGTAAGAATCCATTCTAGGATCTTGATAATTTCATATATGCTAATATAAACTGATTTTCAACTCCAATTGTATCACAATTGTGGCAAAGGTATAAGCGATGTAAAACATTTCTATATCTCCGACTTTAAATCGGTAGCTTTTAATTACTGTAGTACAACCAAAATTATAACAAACATGTATAGAACTTCTGGGGAAAAAACTCATCTGTCATGTGCATTGATGTTTGCAATTTCTACACACACACACACACACAAACACACACACACACACACACACACACACACACACACACACACACACACCACACACACACACACACACACACACACACACACACACACACACACACACACCACACACTCGATCCTGCGTTGGAACATGCATAAAAACATTTGACAAGAAATAAGAAACAAAATATAGCAAAAAAGCGGACAATTAAAAGAAATCATAGAAACAAAGAAATGAAAACAAAAGACAGTGCAAGAAACAAAAAGAACCAATCGTAATAATAATTATGCACTTTCACAACACAGCCAAACATGCCTCACCTTCTCCCCTATCAGAACACTGGACAGGATGTCGGGAGAACTCCCTCCATGTCAACTGACTGCGCTGATCTTCCGGCACAAGGCGGGACAACTTTTGCTGAATTTCTCGGAGCTGTGACGCTGACAGGTTTTCGATCTGTTCTGCGGACCCCTCCAGCAAAATCTGTAAATCTTTGGTCAGACCCAGCAGACGAAGCTGGAACTTGTTGTACAAATTCTGAATCACTTGCTGGGGAAGTTCAGCATCCTGGATGAGGTTGAAGACTTGGTCAAAGAGATCTTTGGTGTGGATGATCTGGGTCAGCATGACCTCTTTATCCTGGCAGGAGGAATCAGGTTTTTCACTGACGCTGCTCCAGTCAATTTTCAATATGAAGATATTGCCCTGTGCTGAATTGAATATAAACAACAAAAAGTTATTTTTTGGTGGAGGTGGTAGTAGTGGTGGTGGTGGTGGTGGTAGTAGTGGTGGTGGTGGTGGTGGCATTAGTGGTTGTTGTAAAGGTTGTGATGGTGGTTGCAGATGTTTTGGTGGTGTAAGTGGTCATGATGATGAAGTGATGGTGGTGGCGTTGGTGATCATAGTAGTGTTAGTGGTGGTGGTGGTAGTGATGATTATTATGCTGGAGTAGGGGTGGTGATGATGTTTGTGGTGATGGTGGTGGTTGTGAGTTGGTGGTGGGGGGCGAATGTGAATGTTTGTTGTGATAGGGGCGAGTGGTGGTTGAGGTGGTGGTGATAGAAGTGGTCATGATAATGATGGTTGTGGGTCTAGTGGTAACAGTGATGGTGCTGGTGATGGGAGTGGTTTGGTGGTGGTGGTGATGTTGGTGATAGTGGTAGTTGGTGGGGTTGTGATGTATGGTTTTTATTATGATATTTGGGTTCACAGCAGGAGTATGATAGGTGTTGAGGCCTATTTATTGGCTGAAACAGATTGTTTCTGATTGAATGGTTAATTGCTTGACAACTTGATTGGTTGCTTTTTTGGTTGTTTGTTTAACTGGCTGGTTGAATGGTTGGTTGCTTGCTTTATTGGTTGGTTGGTCGATGGGTTGGTTTATTAATTGATTGATTTGTTAGTTGTTTGGCTGGCTGGTTAGTTGCTTGCCTGGTTCTTTAGTTCGTTCATTTGTGATTGGTTTGTGCGTTGGTATCTTTGGAATGGTTGGTTGGTTGGTAGATTCATTAATAGATGGGTCAGATGACTGATAAACACTATTTGTTTTTGGGATTTTATTTTTTTGAAGAGTGTTAGAATGTGCTCTTTATGCACTATAACCTTTGAGCTGCAACCCCCCCCCCCCTCCTTTTCCTCCCCCCCCCCCCTTTCTAAATGTGTTCAACTTGGGTAGTGTTACAGTGTTCTGTTTAAACAAAAATGATCTACTCTAGTTGCATACATGTACTTGTGATCTGGACTTTCTTTGAATGTACCCCAGACTTTCTCTACAGAAAGCAGTTGAGGTCTGTATTGTCCAAGTTCAGGTGTTTAGCTTATCACATGGAGGCCTATAGCTCCAGGGCTGATGGCTCAGCCTTTGTCTTACAGTACCTCTATCAGATCCAGTCAGGTCTTCTTTGTGTGGCCGGATGCATTGTTGTAGAGTAGTCAGAGGTGTACCCTTGCCCACTCAGACAGCCAAGTGATGAACACTTTAGAGCTTGCCCCAGCTGGTCTTATTCAACAGGCTCTGGGGCCTCTAACTTGCTGAATTGCATTTGCCCCTTCCTCACCTCTCCTCTGGTGAATCAGCAGATATTTTGGTAGGCCTAGAGTCAGAAGATGGGTTGATTTTAGCTTGTGAATATATTTGCTTGTCAGCTGATTCTAATGTGTTGTCAGCATTGGCTAATCTCAGCTTCCAAATGTAATCATTAGTCAGTTGGAGTTAGTATTTTTGCAGCATAAGCAATATAACATGTGTGCACAGTGTTACAAAATCATTCTGTAGCTTGCTGTCTGGTACTACATTTTTTCCAAGGTGGAGGGACTGTTGTGTGATGAAACTTGAAGAATGACTTTGGAAAATAGTTCTGTTCTTCTGCTTGAGCTGTAAGTGAATTTTTCAAAATAATTTTTGACAGCAGTTGTTGGTTATAGAGACTTGTCAAGGTAAACACTGATTCAATAAGTGAATTTTATGTGTGTACATCTGAATTTGATTATTGATCTGGTTCAGTGAAATTGTGTAGTTGCATTACACATGAAAGCTGGCGAGTCATGAGGCTTTTCCCAACAGTGTGATCTTGAATTTATTCTATAGTTGGATGTTGGTGTTACAAGTGGAATTCCATGAGTAAGTAATCAATATTAATTTTGATGTTTGTGTTATTTTTAGATAAAGTTTATTGCATTGATCACAGGTAAAGTAATGTGGACTAGTAAAGTTGTTGGAATAAAGTGCTAGGGCAATTCTTTAAGGTGAGACACGGGTCCAAAAGTGGCCAAAACCATGTTTTTTTGAGAATTAAAAATTGCTGGATACATTTATGGAGATTTCCCTGTGACAAATTAAAGAATTCAGATAATAAAATAAGTCTGTAGAAACAGGTCTGCTTCATATACTGTGGGAGAGTTACATTAGTTTGGTGAAAGAAGAAATTAGCCATCAAGGCAGTATGGCAAGTAGGTGTGACTGTGTGTATGGTTAGTCAGTTGTGTCCAAAGTTGTTCATTTTGTATGATTTTTGAGACACTAGATTATACCTGCTCTGTCTGTCTTGCGCTCTGTCTGTCCTGCGCTCTGTCTGTTTTCTGTCTGTTTTTCATTTTATTTATTTATTTATTTATTTATTTATTTATTCATTCTTTTACATCAAGGATAATGGATAATAATTATCGAGTATTGACTAAGCTCTGCGGACATTATTAAGATAGTGTCAGTTGATAGTACTGAGCAAAGAGTCTGTCTGTCTGTCTGTCTGTCTGTCTGTCTGTCTGTCTGTCTGTCTGTCTGTCTGTCTGTCTGTCTGTCTGTCTCTCTCTCTCTCTCTCTCTCTCTCTCTCTCTCTCTCTCTCTCTCTCTCTCTCTCTCTCTCTCTCTCTCTCTTGTGCTACAATATCCATGGGGTTTGATAGGAGCCAATGTTGTGAAAGAGATCTTAGTATAGACTAAGTTCTGTTGGACATTATTAGGATAATGTCAGTTGACAGTACTGAGCAAAGAGTTTTCTTAGTTAATTGTAATATTTTGGTTTAATTTACAATTATATACTCTCTATTGGTTCTCCAGGATTAACTTTGTACCTTAGTACGAGTGAAGAAGGAGTCTGGTTTTCTTACATTTGGCTGGATGACAATAGTATTTGCTATGGGTGCCTTTTATGAATTATGTACCTGGATAAATATGGATAGAGTCGTTATCTACATTTTATGTTTGTTTCAGGTGTGTGTTGTTGATAGATAAAATAAATTATGTTACCATAGCACCCCTGCATGGCCTCACGTCATTCCTTTGAGTTGTGGAGTGCCTGAGTTCTAACGTCTTCCCTTTACCCTCTAGTCTCACTGGCACACATGGCTTACTCTTCTAAAAGGTAAAACAGGTTATAGTGCTATAAATGTATGCGTGTTTGTACATGGGACTTCGGTTTATAGTTTCATCTGTAGGACTTTTGGAGAATGGAGTCGACACTGATGGCAACTCAAGGGGAAAATACCCCTTAAAATGGTGTCTCATTGGTGGCTTTGAATACAGTTGAGGACAGATTGGCACATCATGACCTCACTGTTATCATGGATATGTCCAGAGGCTACCATAAAACAGTGTAGTGACAACACATCAATGACATAAACAGTGTGGAGCCCCTGACAACGCTCTCTCCCCATTCAGACACAAGGATACTCACCTTTCTTTAGCTCCTGGAGGTCACTAGCCACTGCGACCTTGACCTTGTCTTTGCCCAGGGGAAAGGTGACAACCTGGTTTACTATGATCAGTGTGGTCACTTTTTCCACGTAAAGTCTTCCTCCAGGGGACATCATCAACGCACAGGTCTCTTTCTCTGTCAAAGTGAGCATCAACTTTGTTATGGTAGCGGTAATGATGGATGGTAAAAATGGTATTAAAAATCAGTATTATTAGTGTTATTTTTATCATTTTCATATTCAACGTTCTTGCTCATCTCCTGTATTCAATTTAAAAGCACATGAGTGCTTATTCCATTATCCTCTATATGAAAGAATAGATAACGTAAATAAAAAATTTAAAAAAAAATATCCCTCCACTATAATCACATGAGAACCCTGCACAGCCCCCGCTGTCAGTGCTGTCAGTGCCTAGCCGAGCTACTGTCCAGACGTTTATCACATCGCCTCTTGCTGTGTTGGCAATGCCCATCACTATCAGGAATCTGAGCATTAACTATAATATAGTTTTCTAGGCCTTGCTTTTTTTGCCTTAAGATTTACAAAACTGCATACACACGGGGACTGGATGTAAAAACTCGAGTGCTTATTCCATTATCCTCGATATAAAAGAATTAAAAAATATTTTTAAAATAATAAACACACACATACACACGCGCGCGCGCGCGCGCACATGCACGTGCCAATACACACACACACATACACACACACATAGATAGATAGATAGATAGATAGATAGATAGATAGATAGATAGATAGATAGATAGATAGATAGATAGATAGATATGCATGCGAGCTTACCCAAGTTTATCTTTTTTCCTTTGTCTCTTTTTGTATGTGCAGTTCAATGATTTTCTCATGGTCAGATGTGGGTTTTTTTCTGTTTTTTGCTTTTTTTTATCATTTATTCAACTCAACAAACAAACATACTTATATATTCACTTCTATCACCTCCTTCCCTTCTCCAGTCTAAAATCGCTTGTTAGTGGATGGACGTTAAAATGAAGACACACATACACGGGCTAGCTCGGCCATGTCGAGAGCATGGATGATAGACGGGTGACGAAAGACCTCATCTATAGAGAACTTGTGCTGGGAAAACGTCCCACAGGCAGACCACAGCTGGGTTTCAAAGACGTGTGCAAGAGGGACGTAAAAACCCTGAACATCGACCAGAACAAATGGGAAGCAACAGCCCTCGAACGGTCAGCCTGGAGACAGACTGTGCAGAA
>CM060349.1:13050564-13060564 GCA_030674155.1 Stramonita haemastoma
AATTTTATGATTTTGCTACCAAAGAGTACAGAATTAAACCATATTCAATAAACTATGAAAACAAACCCCATAAAATTACCTTTTGTAAATTTTGCATAAATTGTCACAGTTTAATGATAGAGAAAGGGAGGCACCAAAAAATGCCCAGAGAGGACAGAAAATATAAAAACTGTGACAAAATAAAAGACGAATTTTATTTACTCGATGAATGTGTTATATGATAAACTTAGAAACAATTTGTTACTAAAGATACCAGAGACAAACAATGTAAACAATGTATAGATAAGTTAAGCGATTTAATCACAGTTGATATTTATCAAGCAGATATCATTAGATATGTGAATGAATGTATGGAGAAACCAGACAAAGAAAAGTAGAAAGCAACATGTTTTTAGTGGACATCATTTTGGGCAGAAAGATAATTAAAACTGATGTTTGTTTTGTTGTGTCAAATAGGTCTGCATGACTTAAATGGCAATAAACATTCTGAATCTGAATCACACAAGCACACCCACACCCAGGATCGGGATAGCCTAGTGGTCAGAACATTGTGCTGGCAATTTGACAACCCCGTTCGATTCCCTTTCGAGGGGATTTTTTCCCCTGGAGTTAACCATCAGTGCTGACTCTGCTCTCCCCCCGAAATTCTTTCCGATGAGACTGTAAACCGAGGCCCCCTGTGCATTCACATCTTGCCCACACGTTAAATCCTGTTCCACTTTTCGAAAGAGTAGGCCATTGTGTGCCCGTGGGAACAGATGACATTTACAAAACTGCATACACATGGGGAGTGAACGTAAAAAAAACCACATGAGTGCTTATTCCATTGTCCTTAATATAAAAGAATAAATAAATAGATAAAATAAATCTGTGCCAGGTATATGGGTTGGAAACCAAACCCATTAAAATAATTTGTCATTGTCCATTTCCACATGCAATTAGCCCTAATGGCATTGATCATCATTTCTGTGCTGATGACTCTCAGATTGAAAGCAGTGTTACTATCAAAAAAAATTTGCCTTTTCTCTCAACAAATGTTCTACTGTCTTCAAGATTTTCAAAACCAGAAGATTCACAACAAATGGCAACTAAATACAAACAAACCCAGAGCTATGCTCTTAGGCACCAAACTTAAACTCTCCCCCATAACAAGAACTGCAACAGAACTGGGCAACAATACATAGGGACAGGTGAAGGTGAAGGAACACCAGATCTACACAAAGGGCAAAAAATGTGTCAGAAAGCACATACCTGTGCCACACATTTTTTTGTGACTGTTATCTAGTCTCCAGGTGATGTGAGTTTTAAAAGAAGAAAATGAAAATCAGCAGGAGAAGTATTCAGATCTGTGACAAAATCATTAAAAAAAATATCTTCTGACAAACCCATTTTGAATCACTCACTAAACCAGGGCTCAACTGTCAGCAGTGCTGAGAGGAGCTGCCAGCCAGGCATAGCTATACATACATGTCTATTTACACCCAGATGGGAGAGAAATACCATGTTGTTTTACATCACACCAGTATATAATACCAAACAGCCTTGCAATAGAGAAACCTGTACAACTTACCTGTTTATTCTATGGCTTTTTCTGTTCTGGCATCAGACAGGGAGTGTGAATACCTGTGTACACCTCTCTCTCTCTCTCTCTCTCTCTCTCTCTCTGTTGATAACCAACACACACTGACAGCTGTGCACAATTCACTCCACTTCACAAGTATACCCAGGAGGTGAAGTCACAGCCCCGAATACACTGGGCTGTTCATTGGAGAAAATCAGTCACATGACCTCATGTTCATGGTCATAACAAAAACAACATCCACTGCAGTCTTCACGCCACACTGCACAAGCTTGCAACAAAATAATGTGGTCGTGAAATCCTATCCTGCTATGGAATGAAGATTACCAAACAGCTGGGCTCACACACACACACACACACACACACACACTTAGCAGCATGTCTAGTCATATCAACTGGGCATGACCTTTACTATTCAGCTCCCCCTTCCTTTTTAAAAAAAAGCTGTAACACATAGATAGTAAAGGATCAAACCGGGTGGTCAAATTGCAGCACAATGTTCTGACCACTAGGCTATACTATTCCCACAGTATGGTAGTGGTGTGTGCCATACCCTGTCTGACACCCTTTATTACTGGCATGCTCACTGTCAATGTCATGGTCTGTGACCATGTCATGGAAAATCGCGTGTGTGAAGCAAATATTCTGCGCTGTAGTTATTGTTTCTGGTGGTGACCTCAGAAACAAGAAAGGCAGGTCAGAACCTTTGCTGCACACGTGTTCTGTTCTTTGTTTCAAATTAGGGTAGAGTGTGTACACTGTCTCATTTGATAGTTATCACAGCCCTGTTAGTTAGTCACTGTCAGAGGGTGGGTACACAGTGGTGGGTTGTGGAATTGTTGTTAAAACCTTGCTATGTACCTGATTTAATCCATGATTCCTTTGTACAGAGTTTGTTTTTATCTCTATTAGTGGAGGGAGTGGTTTGTTGTGCTGGGGTCTTGTCATGAAAGATAGACAGATAGATAAATTGATAGATCGACAGATAGATAGATAGATAGGTAGGTAGGTAGGTAGGTAGGCAGGTAGGTAGGTAGGTAGGTAAGTAGGTAGGTAGGTTGGTAGGTAGGTAGGTAGATAAGATAGGCAGATAAATAGGTGGGTAGGTAGATAGATAGATAGGTAGATAGATGGTAGATAGATAAATAGGTAGGTAGATAGATAGATAGATAGATAGATAGATAGATAGATAGATAGATAGATAGATAGATAGATAGATAGACAGACAGACAGACAGATAGATAGATGGATGGATGGATGGATGGATGGATGGATGGATGGATGGATGGATGGGTGGGTGGGTGGTAGGGTGGATGGATGGATGGATGGATGGATGGATGGATGGATGGATTGATGGATGGATGGATGGACAGACAGACAGACAGATATCTTGGCAGACAACCAGAGATCTTTCTTTCTACTTTTATTTTTCATTCTGTTGAGGAGGATCAGCAGATTTTTGCTTGTGTGTCTGATCAAGGCGATTGTTTTATGATTACCACAGTCTGTAGTATCTTCTGTAATTACCACAGTCTGTAGTATCTTCTGTAATTACCACAGTCTGTAGTATCTTCTGTAATTACCACAGTCTGTAGTATCTTCTGTAATTACCACAGTCTTCAGTATCTTCTGTAATTACCAGTCTTCAGTATCTTCTGTAATTGCCACTGTCTTCTTCAATATCTTCTGTAATTACCACAGTCTTTAGTATCTTCTGTAATTACCAGTCTTCAGTATCTTCTGTAATTACCAGTCTTCAGTATCTTCTGTAATTGCCACAGTCTTCTTCAATATCTTCTGTAATTACCACAGTCTTCAGTATCTTCTGTAATTACCAGTCTTCAGTATCTTCTGTAATTACCAGTCTTCGGTATCTTCTGTAATTGCTACAGTCTTCTTTAATATCTTCTGTAATTACCACAGTCTTCAGTATCTTCTGTAATTACCACAGTCTTCAGTATCTTCTGTAATTACCAGTCTTCAGTATCTTTTGTAATTGCCAGTCTTCTTCAATATCTTCTATAATTACCACAGTCTTCTTCAATATCTTCTGTAATTACCACAGTCTTCAGTACCTTCTGTAATTACTATAGTCTTCAATATCTTCTGTAATTACCACAATCTTTAATATCTTCTGTAATTACCACAGTATGCAGTATCTTCTGTAATTACCACAGTCTTCAATATCTTCTGTCATTACCACAGTCTTCAGTATCTTCTGTAATTACCACAGTCTTCAGTATCTTCTGTTATTGCCACAGTCTTCTTCAATATCTTCTGTAATTACCACAGTCTTCTTCAATATCTTCTGTAATTACCACAGTCTTCAGTATCTTCTGTAATTACCACAGTCTTTAGTATCTTCTGTTATTGCCACAGTCTTCAGTATCTTCTGTAATTACCACAGTCTTCAGTATCTTCTGTAATTACCACAGTCCGCAGTATCTTCTGTAATTACCAGTCTTCAGTATCTTCTGTAATTACCAGTCTTTAATATCTTCTGTAATTACCACAGTCTTTAGTATCTTCTGTTATGGCCACAGTCTTCAGTATCTTCTGTAATTACCAGTCTGCAGTATCTTCTGTAATTACCACAGTCTTTAATATCTTCTGTAATTACCACTGTCTTCAGTATTTTCTGTGATTACCACAGTCTGCAGTATCTTCTGTAATTACCACAGTCTTCAATATCTTCTGTAATTACCACAGTCTTCAGTATCTTCTGTAATTACCACAGTCTTCAATATGTTCTGTAATTACCACAGTCTTTAATATCTTCTGTAGTTTGCACAGTCTTCAGTATCTTCTGTTATTACCACAGTCTTTAATATCTTCTGTAGTTTGCACAGTCTTTGATATCTTCTGTTATTGCCACAGGCTTCAGTATCTTCTGTAGTTACCACAGTTTTTAGTATTCCATCCCTTGTGGAACATGAAGAATTCTTGTCGCCTCCACATACTGGCCATTGGCAGATCTCCTAATTTTATGGCTTAGGTGATGTAGAGCTGTAAGACTGGAAGGGCCTGAGTTCTTCAAGACCTCGCTTGGTATGTTGTCCATTCCAGAGGATTTTCTTTCTTTCAGCTGCTTGATGGCACCAGTAACTTCTTCTTTCAGTGGCCAAGGTTCACACTCTTGCAGATCTAGGGTGTGTATCAAGTCACCAGAAGTGCTTTTGTTGGTGTCAAACAGTTCTTTACCATATTGATGCCACCTACCTAATATTTAAATCAAATCTGTAAAAATTATCCCCCTTTGTCACTTTTGCTATGATTTTGAAATGACAGGTTACTTCCCTTTAGGTTAAATCTTTTCAGGCTCCGTTCCCTTTATGTTAAATCTTTTCAAGCTCCCAAAACGTTTGAAATGTATCAAAAATAGAAATCAGTGGAAAAATCACTTAAAGGGCTTATGCAAAAATGTTTAAGAACCAAACATGAATCCCATCAACCATATTTAGATTAGATTAAAGATATTGGTACTTTCTGCTCACCCTAGAAATCTTTCATGTGTGGTTTATTGTGACTGAAAATTCTACACTTTGCTTGCTATAGATATCTATATGTATGTAGGAGGGGGAAAAGGAGGAGAAAGGGTTTTTTTCTTCTTAAATTTATTTATGAACAGGTATAAGTGATGTATGTAAACACATGTACATTCTGCAAATTCAAAGGAGAAAACCAAACCACTGATCCGATGACTATATTGTAGACATTTTTTTATGCATTTTTTCTTACCCATTTCAATAGTTTCGGTATAAATGGTTTTAGAATTTGTTATATTATTTTTTACTAATGGGACTATAAGCACTATTATAATTATTTATATTACATTGTTTAGTGGTTAAGGCCTATCATTTGTGTGTGTGTGTGTGTGTGTGTGTGTGTGTGTGCGCGCGCGTTTGTTGTTGTTGTTTTTGTTCGTAGGTGTAGGGGTTTTTATTTATTAATATAATCATAAATCACTACTATAATTCATCTGTTTTGCTGTTTGTGTTTTCCCCCTTACTCCTTGATACCCCTCCCCATCCCTTCCCATCCCCACTCCCTGTTTTTGTTTTTGTTTCTCTTGTTTGGTTTTTCGCTGTTTTTGTTTGTTTGTTTTTGTTTATTTGTTTGTATGATTTTTTTTAGTGTTTATATTGTTTCCTCTCAGTGGTGGTGGGTATTATCATATGGTATTGTTGCGTTTGTTGTTGTTTTTTTCTTTTCTTCCTTCTCATATATAAAGTATGAACTGAAGTATGCAGATATTGTATCTGACATGAATTGCTTATTGACATTTCATGGACTCTTTTTTTAAGTCTTAATAATGGTATTGGTGACATTGTAACTGATATAAGCTGTTTGTTTGACACTATATGATTAAAAAAAAACCACTTTAAATGTGTGCATGTGCGTACGTGCATACGTGCTGTGTGGATGAGCGCGCGAACCGTGCGCGCGCGCGTGTGTGTGTGTGTGTGTGTGTGTGTGTGACTTTTGGGTGTATTTTTTGTTGTTTTTGTTGTTGTTATTGATGCTGTTTGTATTATCTATAGGCATATTTTACTCTTAAGGCAGTTGAAATTATGTTAGTTGATTAATGTTGTTGAAGTTTTGTTTGTTTGTTCCCTTTTTGTGCTTGTTTGTTTGTTTGTAAGGGTTTTTTTCTGCTTTAAACAAAATTCATTTTTTTTTTTTTTTTATAGATAGATGGCTTCATGAAAAAAGCAAATTAATGTTTATGCAATGTACCATCTGGAAAGAAAATTTTGATTTGATTAGATTTGATTTGACTGTTGTGGTGGTATATGATAATTTGCAGTTATTATTCTTGAGAATCCATTTTCTATTCATAAACTTTTTGAGAAAAGAAGACATACATTGACGATTTCTCTGTGTGAAATTAGGGCTGTTCTCCCCTGGAGAGGGCGTCACCACAAGTGCAGGGCCTACCCTTTTTTTTTTCTTTTTCCTGTCTGCAAGTGTATTTGCTCCCCTATCAGAGTGGCTTTTTTCTACAGAATTTTACCAGGGACAACCCCCTTGTTGCCATGGGTTCTTTCATACATTTGAATCAGTGTATGTATAGCCTGTGTGTTGGTCTGTTCAGTTGTAGGAACGTGCTTCACTACATTTTTGTTTGAAACTATATTTAGCAAATGTTTTTCTCACTAAAACAATCACACCACCAGAGTATCTCCCTTGCTGGGATAATTTCTTTGCCTTTTGGGTGAATGTCACATAATCATTTAATAGGTCAGGTTCAAATTGTACATCTCCTTCACAGTGCATAAACCATTTTTCATGCTAAGAATTACACTCCCTATGGGTGGTTGGAGATGCAAAAGGGTGGAAAGAAAAACAGGAATCCAAGTAAGGATAAAACCATATGGAAAGAAAGCCAAGTGAAGACAAGTCAAATCAAATCAAGTCAAAAACGCTTTTATCATCGCCTGAGGGGCAGTTACAACACTGACAGGCATATTGATATGAATCATAATAAAAAGACACAAGATAGTTGCATTTCATATTTGTTCAAGCAGTCTATGATAACTGAAAAAAAAAGATAACACTCACTCAGCACACACGCCAAACATTTTTGGCAAATAGCCAAAATAACCATAAAGCTATATGAAAGAAAAGCCAAGGGGAGATAAAAAAAAATATATTTTAAAAACCCAAGCATGAAAACAAAGTAAAGAAATAGTCATATTACAAAAAAAATTAAGAAAAAAAGTTAAATGGAAAAAAGCGCCATGTAGACAACAAAGCCAAGTAGAGATAAAACTAAATGAAGATTATACCAAATAGAGAGAATGCCAAGTAGGATTTTCAGCCCTTCAGGAGAGGAGACAGACTGCAAACACTGATTCCTCCTGCCTTCAGTGTTATACAGCCTACTCTCTGGTGATCTTTGCCTTACCTACCTCTCAGAAGAAAAGAACCGGACATTTAAAAAACAAAACAAAAAAACTACCAAGCTTTCAGATGACAAGATTGACAAAACTGCATACACAACGGGGACTGGATGTAAAAAAAAAAGCACAGGAGTGCTTATTCCATTATCCTCGAATAAAAGAATAAACAGATAAATAAATAGAATAAGCAAACAAAACAAAACTACCAAACTTTCAGATGACAAGATTGACAAAACTGCATAAACAACGGGGACTGTATGTAAAAAAAAAAAAGCACAGGAGTGCTTATTCCATTATCCTCGAATAAAAGAATAAACAGATAAATAAATAGAATAAGCAAACAAAACAAAACTACCAAACTTTCAGATGACAAGATTGACAAAACTGCATACACACGAAGACTACATGTAAAAAAAATAATAATAATAAAGCACCGGATTTCCATTATCCTCGAATAAAAAGAATAAATAGATAAATAACTAGAATAAAACAAACAAAACAAAACTACCAAACTTTCATATGACAAGATTTACAACAACAAAAAAGCACAGGAGTGTTTATTCCATTATCCTCAAATAAAAGAATAAATAGATCAATAAATAGAATAAAACAAACAAAACAAAACTACCAAACTTTGAGCTGTCTGAGCTGTGCAGAATACAATCACCATAGCAACAACGGTTCCTTGACCAAGATGGCGGTCTTAACAGGGAGACATGGAGGCCATGTTGGTTGACAGTTTACTGCATTCTTTTTAGTTGAAACAGATTTTTTTTCTTTCCTTTGCTAGACCTTCGAGAATCACCAATAAAATGAAATTGATTCCTTGAAGTGTGTGTGTGTGTGCGCGTGTGTGTGTGTGTTTGTGTGTGTGTGTGTGTGTGTGTGTGTGTGTGTGTGTGTGTGTGTGTGTGTGTGTGTGTGTGTGTGTGTGTGTGTGTGTGTGTGTGCATGTGTGTGTGCATGTGTGCATGTGTGTGTGCGTGTATGTGTGCACCTAATGTATGGAATAAAAGCCTCAGGGCTCGCAGCGACCTTTGCCCTGTCTACCTTTCACCCCTTGTGTGTGTGGCAGTTTGTCCTGTTGACACTGACAGGTGGAAACAGAGAAAGGTTGGAGGGGTCAACCTGAAGAGCAGGGTTGAGGAGGATCGTGTGTCAGCCACACCCCCACATGACGGGGATCAGCTGCTGTATGTAGTGCCTTTGAGTGAGGGAACAGTTGTCCTCCTGACACTGTCCGTCCCTGCACACACCAGCCCCTACAGTGTTCATCCCTGCACACACCAGCCCCTACAGTGTTCATCCCTGCACACACCAGCCCCTACAGTGTCCGTCCCTGCACACACCAGCCCCTACAGTGTCCATCCCTGCACACACCAGCCCCTACAGTGTTCATCCCTGCACACACCAGTCCCTACAGTGTTCATCCCTGCACACACCAGCCCCTACAGCGTTCATCCCTGCACACACCAGCCCCTACAGCGTTCATCCCTGCACACACCAGCCCCTACAGTGTTCATGTCTGCACACACCAGCCCCTACAGTGTTCATCCCTGAACACACCAGCCCCTACAGAGTTCGTCCCTGCACACACCAGCCCCTACAACACAAAAAGAGTTCTTCACACTGGCTCCATGATATCTATCATGTCTCCTTGCCCCAGAATGAAGGCTCCATCAGCTGATAATTTACCCTAAGTACCCAGGCTTCTATGCTATAGAATGTTGCGTTAAGTTCTCAGGTCTATATGCTATAGAATGTTACACTAAGTACCCAGGTCTACATATTATGCTATAGAATGTTACGTTACGTTTCCCAGGCTTGTATGCTATAGAATGTTACGTTATGTTCCCAGGCTTGTGTGCTATAGAATGTTACGTTAAGTGCCCAGCCTGTATGCTATAGAATGTTACGTTAAGTGCCCATGCCTATATCCTATAGAATGTTAATTAAGTGCCCATGCCTCTATGCTATAGAATGTTAGTTAGTGGCTAAGCCTCTATGCTATAGAATGTTATGTTAAGTTCTCAGGCCTCTATGCTATAGAATGTTACGTTAAGTGCCCAGGTCTATACTCCATAGAATGTTACGTTAAGTTCTCAGGTCTATATGCTATAGAATGTTACCTTAAGTTCTCTAGTCTACATGATATAGAATGTTACACTAAGTACCCAGGTCTCTATGCTATAGAATGTTACGTTGGTGCCCAGGTCTTTATGCTATAGAATGTTACGTTAGTGCCCAGGTCTTTATGCCATAGAGTGTTACGTTAGTGCCCAGGTCTTTGTGCTATAGAATGTTACGTTAGTGCCCAAACCTCTATGCTATAGAATCATACGTTAAGTTCCCAGGCTTGTATGCTATAGAATGTTACGCAAAATGCCAAGGCCTGATTGCTATATAATGTTACATTGTGTTCCCAGGCTTGTATACTATAGAATGTTACGTTAGCGCCCCAAGCCTCTATGCTATAGAATGTTATGCTAAATGCCCAGGCCTCTATGCTATAGAATGT
>CM060349.1:13065564-13068064 GCA_030674155.1 Stramonita haemastoma
ATTACCACCATCATCATTATATCTTGTTGCAGAAACAATAATGCAAGGCACTGTCCAAGGAGGCAGAAAAAGAGGCAGACCAAGGAAGAGATGGGAGGACAACATCAGCGAATGGACAGGCCTAGAACTCAACAAAAAACTTTATGAAAGGCAGAACAGAGAGAGGAATGGAGGGAACTGGTTTTCAAGTCTTCAGGGGTGCCCCCACTGTCGCCAGACTAAGGGATAGATAGAGAGATAGATCATTATATAAAATACCTAATGAGTACCTGATTTGACGGAATTAAGTCTTGTAATTATATTGTATTACATCGTCTTGTAATGTGCTGAAATGCACTGTATGGCTCTTCAAGATGCAGGAGATTTCTCTGCATGAAATCAAGGCTTCTCTCTCTGGGGAGAGTGCGTCTTCACAAGAACAGCACCACCTCATGGGTTGTGCTGAGATGACGTCACTCCTCACCAGAAGGAGTTGTTTTCTTTGTAATCCCTGGGTGTGGCTGCTTGCCCATAAAATGATGGTGCCATCACACAGCACTGCTCGCTGATTTCAGACATGTGACAGATGACGATATTTACACAACTGCATACACACGGGGACTGGATGAAAAAAAGCAAATGAGTGCTTATCCCATTGTCCTCGATATAAAAGAATAAAATAAATAATTAAAATAAATAAAAACATGCTGGTTTAACTGCGTTGGCTCCTGGAAAAAAAGGAAAGGAAAAGAAAAATCAAAGCTTTCAGTTCAAAATGGTGAACTACTGCAGTGTGAAAAGACTTCAACAAACATAGTTAAGAACATTTTTGTAAGGGAAAAAAAAGAATAGAGTCAAATCAAGTCAAGTCAAAAACATTTTAGTCCTCCCTGAAGGGCAATTAGATTCTGGCAAAAAGTAATTGCTTTAACTTTGTTAACCTATTTTAAGTTGTGGTGGTTGTGTTGAAAACCCCCAATGGTTTTAAAAGGAACAGCTCAGGAGAAACGTTTCTTGGTGCCTGAAAGGAGTTTTTATTTATTTATTTATTTTATTCTTTTATATCGAGGATAATGGAATAAGCAAACATATGCTTTTTTACATCCAGTCCCCGTGTGTATGCAGTTTTGTAAATGTCATCTGTTTCCACCGGCACACGATTGCCTACTCTTATGAAAAGCGGAACAGGATTTAACGTATGCGCAAGATGTACTGCGTGGCTTCGCACACGGGGCCTCGGTTTACAGTCTCAGGAGTGAGTGTGCGTGCTGGCATGTCTGAGTGAAGGTACACAGATTGAGTTCTGAATTTTTTTTTCTTTTTTGAAAGTAAAACCAGTGCAATTAGTCTCACAGCTTTGCACATTTCAGCTAATGACAACAAAAAAACAAAAACGCATGCAGTAAAACTTTGACACTATACAAATATAGTCAAAATGATACTCTTGAATACTAAAAACACAGATATAAGAAATGTAAAGCCTTCGAATAAGACTATAAACCGAGACCCCGTGTGCGAACGCACGCAGAACATCCTGCGCACACGTTAAATCCTGTTCTGCTTTTCGTAAGAGTGGGCCATTGTGTGCCGGTGTGAACAGATGACAAATTTACAAAACTGCATACACACGGGGACTGGATGTAACAAAAGTACATGAGTGCTTATTCCATTATCCTCTATATAAAAGAATGAATGAATGAATGAATGAATAAATAAATAAATAAATAATAGAAGTATATACTTAGCATGTGGTTGGCTGTTATGGTGACCTCTGCTTCCACACTCCCTTAAAAGTCAGCAACTAAAGTGCTCAAAATTGAAATGATTGATAGTTATTATTGAAATATTAGTATGGGTTAATCATGATGATTGGTGACATAAGTTAATACATTCTTAAATATTTTAGAACTCATCGATAGACTATAACTATCTCCCAATTACAAAAAACATTTGAAGCGTGCCTGTAGAATTGATTATAGCTTTGCCAACAGATACCTAAACACACGAAATCAGTAATTGTACCTATCACAAATATGCACAGATTCAGTTCACGTATTTAGAATACATATCTACAGAATAGGGGGTGGGATAGCTCAGTGGTCAGAGCGCTCCCTTTCCCCCAGTCAAGTTAATTAAGCAGTGTCGAATGTGGTTACCAATTGGATGGGTGACCGTTTGCGCGCCTTGGCTTCAGTACAGTCCCCCCAGTTCACCCAGCTGTGAATGAGTACCTGCCGTCTTTAGGGTCAGGGAAGGTAAAGCAGCTAGGGAGAGGAGATGGGCGCCACCCTCAATATGCTGGCCCCTAGAGAAGCTGAGGTCTCTGACGCCTCGCTCCCCTACGGCCACATAGGTTACGGGACACCTTTACCTTCCTACCTTTTATCTACAGAATAGGCTTTATCCAATCTAAACTTCATGAAGACGACAGCTTAATAAGTTCATTGTTATGTGCATCTTTGTATCAACCCTGCTCTGTGTGTCCTTAGCATAGAGTCAAGCAGATGCAGCCACTCTGACA
>CM060349.1:13078064-13079248 GCA_030674155.1 Stramonita haemastoma
CTCTAGTTGTCACCCCACACAGAGATCAGGTGAGGAGAGGAGAGGAGCAGTGAACGTGTTGCAGCACCACACCTCACCTCAACCTCACTTCACTCTACATGGGACCAGGGCTAACGCCACTTCGTGTCTCTGCAGGCACAATAATTTAAAATACCATCACTTTGCTGCAGTGTCACCATTTGGGCAGTTTTGACCTGAAGCTACAGGTAAAACTGATAGTTGTTTTTGTGTGTAGTATTATGGTGTGTGTTTTGTTTGTTTGTTTTTTGTGGGGGGGTTTTGGGGGGGTGCTACTTATTGGTTTGCAGGGTTTTTGGAGGGGGTGGTTTGGGGTTGTGTGTGTCATGTCAAGTCAAGTGAAATCAAATTGATCTTTATTTAGTGTGGAAGATTAAGTTTATACAACTGTTTGGTGGTTTTTTTTCACCCTGCCCTCATCTTTGTGTGTGTGTGTGTTGTGTTGTGTTTGTGTGTGTTGTGTTGTGTTTTTTTGTTGTTGTTTTTTTTGGGGGAGGGGGGGATGGGGTGGAGTCATTCCTAAGCTAGAGCTCTGAGGTTCACCAATGGTGAGATTCTTGCATAATTATGCCACTGCTGTTACCCACCATTAAGGTTAAGGTTAGCCACATTCGACTTTGGGAATTGGATGTTTAAACTCGACACCAGTGTGCTTGAGTGAACTATTCTACAAACTATCACCACCTGTGCAAAAAAGAAAAAAAAGGACTAAGACTTGAATTCAGTGATTACCATTTTTCAGGTCAAAACCTCCCCCATCACTGAGTCATACATAAGTGTCCACTGTTGCGCTATGAAACGGTCACCACAACTGACCAACCCCTGCTACTGTGTCTGAAATACAATCAGGAGGGAAATGAATTTTGTGATTTAGAGAGCGTAAGAATAGTTCTCACACACAGTTGTAATAAACAGAATAGCGTGATGTTTTGGTTAATAACACTAAAGTTTTGAAAAGTACAGAAACGAAACAGATAAATTCACACGCACAAACATTGACACATCATTAAGAATTACGGAATTTTTGCATTCAAAGATTCTCATAGCAATAGCAGTCAAACAGAATAAATGTGTTTATGCTGTATTATTGTAAAATAGCAAGTTTTCTTTTTTTTTCTGGGCGGGGGGGGGGGGGGGGGGGGGGGGGGGGGGGGGGGGGGGGGGGG
>CM060349.1:13079348-13084348 GCA_030674155.1 Stramonita haemastoma
TTTTCCTTTAATTTTAAAGGGGGAAAAAAATTTTTAAAAGTGTTTTTGTGTGGTGTGTGTTGTGTGTGTGTGTTGTGTGTGTGGGGGGTTTTGTGTGTTTTGGGTTTTGTGGTGTGTTGTTTGGGGTGTGTGGGGTGTTTTTACTTATAATAAATTTTTTTTTATATATATAATATATATATATATATATATCTATATATTAATAAAATATATAATAACACAAAAAACATAACTTTTTCTATATATTTTTGTTTTGCGGGTGTGTTGTTACGTGTGTGTGTGTGGTGTGTGTGTGGTGTGTGTGTGGTGTTTGTGTGTGTGTTGTGTTTGTGTTTGGGGTGGGGTTTTGGGGGATTGTGTAAAATTTTGTGTGTTGTGATTATGAGTTTGTGCGTGAAATGAATGTGCACACGCACGGGGAAAACCCGGCACCCACACGTGCTTTGTTGGTGTGCTTGCGCGCACACACACAATGGTTTGTGTTGTGGTTGGGGGTTATGGTGTACGTGGTGCGTATGTGCATTAAAAGGGGTTTTTGTCTGTCTGTCTTTTGTCCCTTTTTTTTCTGTCTGTTGTCTGTCTGTCGTCTTTTTTTTCTGTGTCAAAAATTTTTGTCTGTGCGTGTGCGCGCGCGGTGTTTGTGTGTCTGTGCGTGTTGTGGAAAAGGGAGCTACCCTCGTTTTTTAAAATTTTTTTATTCATTCTTTTTGATCGGGATAAGGGGAAAAAAACCCTCAATGTTTTTTTTCTTTAGCCCCCCTAGTTATGCTTTTTTTGAAAAAATTTTCATTTTTTTCCCCCCGGGGGAAAAAAGAAGGGCCCCACTTTCAAAAAAAGTGGAACACGAGTAACGTGTGTGCAAAATTTTTTACGTGGTTCGACAGGGGGTGGGTTTTTTTAGTTTCTCCGAAAAATGCGACTAATAATTTTTTTTTAAATATATATTATAAAATTATATATAATATATATATATATTAAAAAAATAAATATTTTATAAATATTATATTATTAAAAAAATTTTTTAAAAAATTTTTGGGGGGTTTTTGTGTGTGTTTGTGTGTGTGTGTGTGTTTTGTGTGTGCTGTGGTGTCTGTGTTGTGTGTGTGTGATTTTGGTTTTGTGTTTTTGGGGGTTTGGTGGGGTGTGTGTGTGTGTGTGTGTGTTTGTAGTGTGTGGTGTGTGGTTTTGTGTGTGTATGTGTGGTTGTGTGTGTGTGTGTGAAAGTGTGTGTGATGTGTGATGTGTGGGGTGTTTTGGGTGGTGTTGTGTGTGTGTGTGTGGTGGTGTTCTGTTTTGTGTTTTTGTGTGTGTGTGTGTGTGTGTGTTTTTGTGGTTGTGTGTGTATATGTGGTGGTGTGTGTGTGTGATGTGTTGTGATGTGTGGTGATGTGTGGGGTGTGTGTGTGTGTGTGTGTTTGTGTGATGTGTTTGTGGGGGTGTTTGAGTGTTGTGCTTTTCACATGTATGTGCACACTCCCGGGGCCCCAAAGGGAACCCCACAACATTAAGGGGGGGGGAGACGAAGGGGCAACAGAGAAAAAAAGGGAAGACAACATCAGAGGTGGACTGGCCCCTTTGGAAACCTATACGGAGGGCGGGGACCGTGGGGAGTGGAGGAACGGGTTTAAAAAAACTTCAATTTTTGCCCCTAGGTAGGGACGAGAAGGGAAGAAAAGGGGGGAGGAGGGGGAGAAGAAAATTTTTTTATTTGAAAAAGAAATTTTGGGATTTTTCTTTGAAGGAGGAAAATATGGGTTAACGGGCCCCTTTGGGGGGGGGCCAAAGACAGGGCTAAAAAAGAAGAAGTGTGGGGAAAGGAAAAATTTTTTGGAGGATGGGGGAAAAGGGGGAAAGGGGAAAAACCCCCCGGGGTTTTTTAAAAAAAGGAAAAGAAATAAGGGAAAAAGGACCAAAAAAAATCCTAAAAAAAATAGAATTGGGGGGGGGGATTTGGGGGGGAATAAAAAAAGGAGGGGGGGAAAAAAGGGGGGGGGGAAAGGGGAAGGGGGTTTTTTGGGGGGAAAAAACGGGGGGGGGGAAAAAACCCCCCGGACAAAGGGGGAAAGGGGGGAGGAAAAGTGGGGGAAGGAAGAGAGTAGAGGGGAGGAGAGGAGGGAAAAGAGGAAGAGAGAAGAGAGAAGAAGAACAGACAGACAGACAGACAGCAGACAGACAGCAGACAGACAACAACAGAAAAGACAGAACAGAGAGAGAGAAGGGAAGGGGAAAGGGGGGGGGGGGGCAAAGTGACCTGCAGCACAAAAAAAATTTTGGGGGTTTCCCGTGGGGAATTTGAAATTGCATTCTTTTGGGCCCTTAAAAAAAAATTTTCAGAACGGTGTTTTGGTGCAAAAAACACCCCCCAAAAAAAAACCCCCCACACCACACACACCCCACATATATATATTTTATAAAATAATATTTTAAAAAACTTTTATATTAAAAATTTTAATTTTAAAAAATATAATTTTTTATTTTATATCAATATTTTGTTTATTGTGAGTAGTATTGTATTTTTTTTGTATATAGTATTAGTAAATAGTAGTATAGTAGTAGTAGTAGTAGTTAGTAGTAGTATATAGTAGTATTTTTCTTGGTTGCGGGTGCGCTGTTATTACTTTTTATTTTTATTTTTTTTTATTATTTTTATTATTTTATTATTTTTTATTTTTATTATTTTTTATTGTTTTTTATTGTTGTTGTTGTTTTTTTTGTTGTTGTTGTTTTTTTTTTGTTGTTGTTGTTGGGTTTTTTTTTAAAGTTGTTATTAAAATTTTATTTTACGTTTTTTTTTTTGTTTCTGTTTATTTGTTTATTTTATCTTTTTTTTTTTTTTTATTATTAATATGTTCATTATTTTTATGTTTATTTTTGTTTATTTTTTTTATCATCATCATCATCATCATCTCATCATCATCATTCATCATCATCATCATCTTTACATCTTTATAAATTTTGCTTTTCACTACGTATTATAGCGCCCCCCTGTACCAGATTTTGGGTTTCCCACAGAAAAACTATATTCAACCCCCTGCTGTTCCCTTCCCATGAAGCTGTAGTGTCCCCCCAAGAACAGGGGCCCCCACATATCAAAAATTGCCAGTAAAAAAGTGTAAAGCCCTAAGTAGAAACACCTCGTGGTGCCGTGGGGTCTGTTACTTTTTCAAATGTCATTATAGGAAAGTGACTCAAATGGGCCCCTTTTTCACATCTTTGCGAAATGCCCCCTTCCCCCTTTGGAATGTGCTTTCGTCCCGGGGGCGCCTGTGTGTGTTCCTTTTATGTGTGTGTTTTTTTTTTTTTTTGGTTTTTTTAATTTTTTACCACTTTAGTCACAGCAGATTTCTCTGCATGAAATTCGGGGTGCTCTCCCCGGGGGGGGCGTGTCGCCCAAAAAGTGCAGGCACCACCTTTTTTTTTTTTTTCCCCCGCATGCAACTGTATTTTTTCCCTATCAGAGTGGGGTTTTTTTCTACAGAATTTTGCCCCGGGTCAATCCCCTTGTTGCCCGGGGGTTTCCCTTTTCGTGCGCTAAATAGTGGGTTTTTTAACGTTAAACACACGGGAACCCCCGGTTTTGTCTCATCCGAAAAAGTAGCCCCCAGACCACCACTCAGACCACCCCTCAGGGTGTAATGGATGGGGGAAAAGTTTTGGGCCCAAAAGGGGTACAAACCACCGCACACTCCGACCGGGACTTTTGCTTTCTAGACAGGGCGCGTTACTACCCAGACCACCGATCCATTTGTGTGTGTTGTGTGGTGTGTGTGTGTGTGTGTGTGTGTGTGTGTGTGTGGTGTTGTGTTGTGTGTGTGTGGTGTGTTGCGTGTGCGTGTGCGTGTTGTGCCTTATTCTTGGGGTGGGGGGGTGGGAGGGGGTATGCTCGCGCAAGCCTGTGCGCACTGTGTTTGTGTGTGCGTTTTCGTGTATGTGCTTATTGAGGCTGTCTTGCACTTTGGTCTGGTGCATCCTGTTGTATATCATCATTATTACTATGTTTAATACTATATATTATTGCGCAGGGGGTGGGATAGATACGTGGTCAGAGCGCTCGCTTTCCCCTAGTCAAGTAAAGCAGCGTCCAGCGTGGTTACCAGTTGGATAGGTGGGTGACGTTTGCGCGCCTTGGCTTCAGTACAGTCCCCCCAGTTCACCCAGCTGTCAATGGGTACCTGCCCTCTTTTAGAGTCAGGGAAGGTAAAGCAGCGAGGGAGAGGAGATGGGCGCCACCCTCAATATTCTGGTCCCTAGAGAAGCTGAGGTCTCTGATGCCTCGCTCCCCTACGACCGCCTAGGTTATGGGACACCTTTACCTTTACCTATTATTGCATTATGGGACACCTTTACCTTTATTTTTACCTATTATTGCATTACGGGGCACCTTAACCTTTACCTATTATTGCGTACTCTGTAACCCCTTTCATTCTGACAAACTTGCTGTAATTAAGTCAGGCTCTCCTCTTAGGGGGTTGTTGTGTTGCCCTAAGAATAATGCTATCCATATCAAAGATAACAATATTTACACAAACTGCATACACACGGGGACTAGATGAAAAAAGCACATGAGTGCTTATTCCATTATCCTTGATGTAAAAGAATAAATAAATAAATAAACGATGCTAGAAAATTTGTATGCATACAGCAGAGGACTCACTTGAACGGTGCCCTGGGCTCTATTACTGTGCAAAAGTGGGGTAGGACAGGACTCAGTCTGTTGCTTTGTTCCTTATTGTCGAAACCAAAAAATAAATTATACAAAAGAAACCGAAACACACAGAAAAGAAAGGAAGAAAACAGCAGAAAATTCTTTAAGTGTAGTGCTCAGAAAGTTTTCCTACTAGAGGCAGTAGTAGGCACCCATCAGTCTCGGAAGACTATGGAGTTGCGCTCTTGTCTTCAGAGCGCAAATCCTGGGTAAGTAAGTATGGAGGGCAAGCTGTTGCCCATGCAGCAGACCCCCCCCTCTCCACGCCACTGAAATGATCCATTGGAAAGGCAAT
>CM060349.1:13091848-13104348 GCA_030674155.1 Stramonita haemastoma
TGGTACTGAAGAGGGGACATAACTTTTGGTAGATGTATTTTAAAGGAAAACGGTGTTGGTGGGAGGGGGTAGAATACACATATTTGGATCAGTAGGGATAATAATAATGATGACGATGATGATGATGATGATGATGATGATGATGATGATGATGATGATAATGATAATAATAATAATAATAATATATAATAATAATAATAATAATAATAATAATAATAATAAATAAATAAATAAATAAATAAAAGGGGCAGAGGGGGTTGGCTGACAGATTGTTTTCACGTGGTCCAATTTCGGCGTATTAATTTAAAAGATATATATTGCGTGGGTTATTTTGGACGTATCCTGGAAGAAAAATTGTTCAAAGATGTAAAATCTTCAATGACTGGGCTAAAAAAAAAGGAAATTTGTTATTTTAAAAAATACCCGAGCACCAAAATTCAACAAAACTTTTAACATTGATAGGACTGGTAATTAGAACAATTTTGACATAACTTCTGCGTTTCCTGGCTATGCTAAATTTTTCATCGGTGATAAAAAAAAAACCCTATCTCTACCGTTGAGTCTAAAGCTACACACCATAGTGTCTACCTGTTCTTGTGTCCACATGCATGCATGTAGACAGATCAGCCAACGGACTGACAACCCTTACCCCAATATTGACCTTTAACACTAACCCTAACCCTTTACAACTAACCTTTACAGTTACTCTAACCCTGGCCCCTCATGTGGACACAAATGGCAGGTAGATCCTTTGGTACATGCTGACACTATGGCAAAACATTTTTTGTCTCCTAAGGTTGAGGGTGGTTGTAGAACTTTTTCTTTTTCGTCGTCGTACTCTCAGACAGCAACTATTGTCTGTCATAAATATGAGCAAAAATGCGTTGTGCTGCCGTTAAGCGCCTGATAAGGCAGGCCCAGCGCATATGATTTCGGGGTAGGAGAGAATCGCTATTGTCTGTCTTTTTTTTAATGGCTGGAAAATAAACCAAAAGATTAATTTTTTTTTAAATACAATTAAAAACAAAGACAAGAAGACGACAGGAAGAACAGGAACAAGGCAGAAACATAAGGAGAGAAATGAGGGAATTCCTAGCACAGAATTTCCAGAAGGTGGGGATACTATTTATACTGACAGCCCCCCCCCCCTTCCCCATTCCCAGAGGGGGTGGGAGGGAGGGAAAATTCGTGGGGGGGGGGGGGGGGTTAGAACTTTAAGGAAAGAGATGTAAAGAAGGGGTAGGGGCTTAAGATGTTTAGGTCTGGGGGAATAGGTATGAGGACTGAATGTGTGAATGCCCATAGGGATAGGGAGTCATTAGTAAGGGATAAGTAGTCATGAATAGGGGATAGGTAGTGATCGATAGGGGATAGGTAGTCATATGGATAGGGGATAGGTAGTCATGGATAGGGGATACGTAGTCACGGATAGGGGATGGGTAGTCATGGATAGGGGACAGGAAGTCATGGATAGGGGATAGGTAGTCGTGGATAGGGGATAGGTAGTGATGGATAGGGGATAGGTAGTGATGGATAGGGGATAGGTAGTGATGGATAGGGGATAGGTAGTGATGGATAGGGGATAGGTAGTCATGGATAGGGGATAGGTAGTCACGGATAGGGGATAGGAAGTCACGGATAGGGGATAGGTAGTGATGGATAGGGGATAGGTAATGATGGATAGGGGGTGGGTAGTCATGGATAGGGGGTGGGTAGTCATGGATAGGGGGTGGGTAGTCATGGATAGGGGGTGGGTAGTCATGGATAGGAGATAGGTAGTCATGGATAGGGGATAGGTAGTCATGGATAGGGGATAGGTAGTCATGGATAGGGGATAGGTAGTGATGGATAGAGGATGGGTAGTCATCATGAATTGGGCGAGGGAGGAAGTTTAGAAAACATAGTTTAAAAATAGGCCTATTCAAAAAAAAAAAAATGGGGGTGCATAATAGACGATGCACAATTTTCTAATCAGAATGGCGGAGTGTTGGAATTGAGAGGGTGGGAGAGGAGGGAGAGAATGGGGGTGGGTGGGGGGGGGAGTAAAGGGTGAGAAGACGGGGGTGTATTATTGGACAGGGGTGTTTAAAGGAGGGGGTAGAAAGTATGCTTAGATCAGGAGGAATCAACAAGGAGAGAGAGAGAGAGAGTGTGTTTGTGTGTGTGTGTGTGTGTGTGTGTGTGTGTGTGTGTGTGTGTGTGTGTGTGTGTGTGTCTGTGTTTGAGAGGTGTGTGTGTGTGTGTGTGTGTGTGTGTGTGTGTGTGTGTGTGTGTGTGTGTGTGTGTGTGTGTGTGTGTGTGTGTGAGTTTTGTGTGTGTGTGTGTCTGTGTGTGTGTGTGTGTGTGTGTGTGTGTGTGTGTGTGTGTGTGTCTGTCTGTCTGTCTGTCTGTCTGTCTGTGTTTGAGTTGTGTGTGTGTGTCTCTGTCTGTGTCTGTCTGGTGTGTGCCTGTGTGTGTCTGTGTGTGTGTGTGTGTCTGTGTTTGAGTTGTCTCTATGTGTGTGTGTCTGTGTCTGTATCTGTGTTTGTGTGTGCGAGCGCGCGTGCGTGCGTACGTGCGTGCGTAATTGAATAAGCGCTCATGCGCTTTTTACATCCAGTCTCCGTGTACATGCGTTTTGGCAAATGTTTTCATCCGTTTCCACATTCTCAATATTTCGGAAAATAATGGAATAAGCACTTCTGCGCTTTTTTTACACCTAGTCTCCGTGTGCACGACTTTGCAAATTCTATTATCCGTTCTCGCTGACAGAGAGAGAGAGAGGGGGGGGGGGGGGAGAGAGAGAGAGAGAGACAGAGAGAGACAGAGAGACAGAGACAGAGAGAGACAGAGAGAGACAGAGAGAGACACAGAGAGAGAGAGAGAGAGAGACAGAGACAGAGACAGAGAGGAGAGAGAGAGAGGAGAGAGAGAGAGAGAGAGAGAGAGAGAGATTCTTAGATTCTTTTATTTCGTGGTTAATGGAATAAGCACTGTGTGCTTTTTTTCTTTTATACCCAATCCCCCCGTGCATACAGTTTGCAAATTTTGTCATCCGTTCCCACCAGCACACAGTGTGTGCCTGTACTGCAGGCATATCAATGGAATGGTATATCACTGGTGTCGATTACTACTTCATTAGATATATTATGAAACCAACGAAAAGGTGTGTGTGTGTTGTGTGTGTGTGTGTGTGTGTGTGTGTGTGTGTGTGTGTGTGTGTGTGTGTGTGTGTGTGTGTGTGTGAACTGGTTGCCAAGTCTTCAGGGGTGCCCCCACGGTCGCCAGACTAAGGGATAGATAGATAGATCGATAGATAGATTGATCGATCGATCGATTGAAGGCATTCGACAGGGTGTGGCATGCAAGTTTGTGGGCAACCATGAATTTGCACAGCATCAATGCAAACCTGATCAGAATCATCAAAGAGCTGTACAACAAGGCCACCAGTGCAGTGTACCACAACAGCAACATTGGAAAGTGGTTTTGAACAACAGTTGGAGTAAGGCAGGGTTGTCTACTCTCCCCCTCTCTTTTCAATATCTTCCTTGAGAGAATTATGGCTGATGCACTGGAACACCATAAAGGATCAGTCAGCATTGGTGGCAGAACGATCACAAACCTCCGCTTCGCAGATGACATTGACGGACTAGCAGGATCAGAACAGGAGCTTGCCAGCCTGACAGAACACCTGAACAAGGCCTCGAAAACATACGGCATGGACATTAGTGCAGAGAAGACCAAACTGATGACCAATAACGCCAAGGGCATCAGCACTGATATCAGGGTCAATGACCAGAGGCTGGAAACGGTCAAAGCTTCAAGTACTTGGGAGCTGTTGTATCAGACGAGGGGTCCAAGCCAGAGGTAGTATACAGGATTGCACAGACAATAACAGCACTGTCAAAACTGAACACCACCCGGAAAGATAAAAATATTTCACTCAACTCCCAAGATCAGACTAATGCGCTCCCTTGTCATATCCATATTCCTGTATGCCTGTGAATCATGGACCCCGACTACTGATTTGGAGAGAAGAGTACAGGCGGTAGAGATGAGATGCTTCTGGAGACTCCTTGGCATCTCCTACAGAGACCACATAAGCGACGGAGAAGTGCACAACAGAATCCAGCAAACCATTGGTCCCTACGAAAATCTTCTATCAATCGTAAAGAAGCGTCAACTTAAATGGTATGGGAATGTCACAAGATCAAATGGAGTTGCAAAAACAATACTGCAAAGGCACTGTCCAAGGAGGAAGAAAAAGAGGCAGACCAAGGAAGAGATGGGAGGACAACATCAGCGAATGGACAGGCCTAGAACTCGACTAAATTTTGAGAAAAGCAAAACAGAGAGAGGAATGGAGGGAGCTGGTTGTCAAGTCTTCAGGGGTGCCCTCACGGTCGCCAGACTAAGGGAAAGATAGAGATTGTGTTGTGTGTGTGTGTGTGTGTGTGTGTGTGTGTGTGTGTGTGTGTGTGTGTGTGTGTGTGTGTGTGTGTGTGTGCGCGCGCGCGCGTGCGTGCGTCTGTGCGGGCAGGGTTTTTTTTTTTTGCTTTGGATGAATGTTTGGTGAATGGTCGACCACTGGTGTCTTACGATGTTTTTTTTCCCCCCTTTTTCTTTATACTGATTTAGAAACTGTCAGAAAAAAAATGACCCGGTACTGTGACTATCACAAGAATGGCAAAGATTTTGTTTCTTTATTTTATGCAGGAGGCAAAAATTGAATTTGCAGACTGCCGTAGAATTTACTTTATACAATTTATGTGGAGAAAAATGAAGTGAGATTGAAACTTTGTACATTTGTAAATGGAGGTTTTCAGAATTGAAAGGAATACTGTCAGTGTGGTAGTGCATAAGAGATAGACATGAGGCGTGCATGTACGCACATGTGCATGCTAGTGTTTGCATATATGTTTGACTGAGGGAAGATTCTTTTAGGGTTGTTTTTTTAGGCGAGGAAGAGGAAGAAGGAGGAGGAGGAATATGACTGTTTAGCAGGAATGGTAATCCATGTTCAGATCTGAGTTTTTTTGGTTTTTTTTTTGTTTTTTGTTTTTTTTTAGAGAGAGAGAGAGAGAGAGAGAGAGAGAGAGAGAGAGAGATAGAGAGAGAGAGAGAGAGAGAGAGAGAGAGAGAGAGAGATGAGAGAGAGAGTTTTATTGTACTTTGGCCTTAGGCCACTATACAAAACATGTTTGAGGCAGGGGAAAGGTAAACATCATTTACATCACCATCATCTTCAACATCTACATCACCATCATCTTAACATTGACATCACCATCAACATTTACATTACCATCACCTTTATCCTCAACATTTACATCACCATCATCTTCAACATTTTCATCACCATCACCTTCAGCATTTACATCACCATCATCTTCGGCATTTTCATCATTATCACCATCATCTTCCACATTTACATCACCATCATCTTCAACATTTTCATCACCTTCAGCATTTACATCACCATCATCTTCGGCATTTTCATCATTATCACCATCATCTTCAACATTTACATCACCATCTTCAACATTTATATCACCATCATCTTAAGCATTTACATCACCATCATCTTCAACATTTCCACCACCATCCTCAGCATTTACATCATCATCATCTTCAACATTTACATCACCATCATCTTCAGCATTTACATCACCATCATCTTCATTTACATCACCATCATCTTCATTTACATCAGCATCTTCCACATTTACATCACCATCACCTTCAGCGTTTACATCACCATCATTATTTACATCATCATCATCTTCAGCAGTTACATCACCATCTTCAACATTTCCATCACCATCTTCAACATTTCAAACACCATCATCTTCAGCATTTACATCACCATCATCTTCAACATTTACATCACCATCATTTTCAACATTTACATCACCACCATTTTCAACATTTACATCACCATCATCTTCAACATTTACATCACCATCATCATCAACATTTACATCACCATCATCAACATTTACATCACTATCACCTTCATCTTCAGCATTTACATCACCATCATCTTCAACATCGACATCATCATCATCTTCAACATTTACATCACCATCTTCAACATTCACATCACCATCATCTTCAACATGTACATCACCATCATCTTCAACATTCACATCACCATCATTTTCAACATTTACAATCCCCATCATCTTTAGCATTTACATCACCATCATCTTCAACATTTACATCACCATCATCTTCAGCATTTACATCACCATCATCTTCAACATTTTCATCACCATCATCATTTACATCACCATCATCTTAAGCATTTTCATCACCATCATCATTTACATCCCCATCATCTTCAGCATTCACATCACCATCTTCAACATTTTCATCACCATCATCTTCAACATTTACATCACCATCATCTTCAGCATTTACATCACCATTATCTTAATTTCCATCACCATCATCTTCAGAATTTACATCGCCATCATCTTTAGGATTTACATCATCATCATCTTCAGCATTTACATCACCATCTTCAGCATTTACGTCACCATCTTCAGCATTTCCATCACCATCTTCAGCATTTCCATCACCATCATCTTCAACATTTCCATCACCACCATCTTCAGCATTTCCATCACCACCATCTTCAGCATTTCCATCACCATCATCTTCAGCATTTCCATCACCATCATCTTCAACATTTACATCACCATCATAAACATTTACATCACCATCATTTTCAGCATTTTCACCATCATCATCTTCAGCATTTACATCACCATCTTCAACATTTACATTACCATCACCATAATCTTCATTTACGTCACCATCATCTTTAGCATTTACATCACCATCATCTTCAACATTTACATCCCCATCATCTTCAGCATTTACATCACCATCATCTTCGGCATTTACATCACCATCATCTTCAACATTTGCATCACCATCAGAGAGAGAGGAGAGAGATAATGATGATAATGATGGAAAGATGGTGTAGTTTTGGTTTGTTGGGGTTTTTTGGTTGTTTTTTTTACATAGTATATTTGGGGGGGGGGGGGGAGGTTGTGAGGTTGAATGCAAAAAATACAGTAGTTTGTTTTCGTTATTTTAAAAAATGTAATCAAATGCAAAAGATACAATAAAATATTTTTCGTTTTTTTTACGATGAAATTGAATGTAAGAAACACAATAGTATATATTTCTCTTTTTTTAAAGAATGAAATGGAAATTATGACATTCAATGCATATATATTTTTTGATGAAATATAATGCAAGAAATACAATATATTCTTTTTTTGTATAATTAATATAATGATTTTGTGAGATAAAATTCAAACTTGTCCGTATGAATGAATGAAGAAAATGTTGCTTTTTTTAAGAGTTCCAACAATTTTTTTTTTACTGTAACAAGCACTACTTCTATTTTTTCCTTTATTTCATAACATCCCTATACAAAATTTATAAACATGTTGTTGTTTTTTTTTTAGTTTAAAGATTAGGTGGTGAGCACACACCACTGGCACTTGACCACCCAACTGACTTTCTTGAGAAAAATACAAGCTTTGTACAACTCCCTCTTCTTGAAAACTTACAAGATGATGTATTGCACTTATTTATTTGAGGTGCATTCTGGCGGTAAAGATAACATGGCTAGAATTAAGCTTTTTGTCATTCCTGTGTTTTCAAAAGCATATTGACATGTACATGATATTAACTGTTTTCTGGCTGTAAAGAAAACATGGCTAGAATTAGGCTTTGTTACTTCTGTTTCAAGCATATTGACATGTACATGATATTAAAGATAACTGTTTTCTGGCTGTAAAGATAACATCGCTGGAATTAAGCTTTGACACTTCTGTGTTTTAAAAGCATAATTATTTATATGGTATTGAAGGTAACCGTTTTCTGGCTGTAAAGACAACATGGCTGGAATTGTGCTTTTTGTCGCTAGTGTTTTAAAAGCAGATTGGAATGAACACGTTATTGTGGTCTGAGATATGTCAAGTGATGATCTAAGAACTGACAAGCCAACAAATGTCAGTGGGTTGGTCATTGTGTCACTGCTGGTCAGAGCATTGGGAAAAGCCTACCTCCCCCTTCAGCCAAACATTTTTAAAAAGCTGGAGTTAGGGTTGGGTAGCCGGCTCGCAGCTGTAGTAAAATAGTTTTATATAATTCAGAATGACTGCAAAGTATTGTCAAAACTTGATGAAAAGTACTACAAATCGGAAATAATCAAAAATAAAAAATAAAAATTTGAGCGAGGTTTTTGTTCAGAGTTCTGTTCATGAATGACTGGGTGTTTGCAAGTGTAGAGTATGTGCACATTTTTGTCTGTCTGTCTGTCTGTCTGTCTGTCTGTCTGTCTGTCTGTCTGTCTGTCTGTCTGTCTCTCTCCTCTCTCTCTCTTCTCTTCTCTCTCCTCTCTCTCTCTCCTCTCTCTCCCCCTCTCTCTGTCTCTCTCTCTGTGTCTTCTTGTCTCTGTCTCTGTCTGTCTGTCTGTCTGTCTGTCTGTCTGTCTGTCTGTCTGTCTGTCTGTCTGTCTGTCTGTCTGTCTGTCTGTCTCTCTCTCTCTCTCTTCTCTCTCTCTCTCTCTCTCTCCTCTCTCTCTCTCTCTCTCTCTCTCTGTGGAAGGGGCAGTGGTGTCGGTGTCTGTGTGAGTGTGTCTGTCTGTATGTATGAATAATATTAAATGCTATGTTAGTTGTTCAATTGAATTCAAACACTTATCTCATAAACAGAGAAATTCATGTGGATCACTAACCATACATAAAAAAAAATAAACGGGAAAAACACTTCTTACAGATATCAAACAACACTGTCTACAAACATCAATACGCACACATTACAAGCTAATACTAATACCAATAATTATCAATACAACACACTTAATCATATCAATAAAAGGAGGAACTAAAGCGTGTCACAAGCCATAATTATATACATGTAAAAACAGAAAACAGAAATATTTTATCACGGATCGTAATAAAATTCAAAAGCACAAACGCACGCACACACGCACACACTACACACACGTCCACACACGCGCGGGCATGCGCGCACATACACACACATGCATGCACACACATGCATACACACATAAACATACTCTCTTTTGCCATCGTGTGCCGAATGGAACAGATGACATTTACAATACTGCATACACACGGGGACTGGAATGTAAAAAAGCACAAGAGTGCTTATCCCATTATCCTCGATATAAAAGAATAAAATAAAATTTAAAAAAATAAATAAACACACACACATAAACACACATAAACACACAATACACACACGCGCGCGCGCGCGCACGCACGCACACACATACACACACACGTACACACACACACACACACACACACACACACACAACACACACACACACACACACACACACACACACACACACACATACACACACATCCAGGCGTGTGAAATTAAAACGATATTAACACTATATCAAAAAACAAAAAAAAGGAAGAAAAACAGAGCAACACATAGGCCTAATAATTCAACACTGTAAATAAAACCATCTCGAAGAAGTTATCCAGACTAGATTAAAGAAATGCATCTCTGTCTGTCTCTGTCTGTCTGTCTGTCTGTCTGTCTGTCTGTCTGTCTGTCTGTCTGTCTGTCTGTCTGTCTCTTGCTATTCCTAATCAGGGCAAGGGCCGGATACAAAAACTATGTAAATACTTTATTACCCTTGAAAAATAAAGATTATTCATTCATTCATTCATTCATTCATTCATTCATTCATTCATTCATTCATTCATTCATTCTCTCTCTGTCTCTCTCTCTCTAGAAATTAAAGATGCGAACGCATGCAGAACATCTTGCGCACACGTTAAATCCTGTTCCGCTTTTCGTAAGAGTAGGCCATTGTGTGCCTGTTGGGAACAGATGACAAGATTTACAAAAATTTATACACACGGGAACTGGATGAAAAAAAAAGCACACGAGTGTTTATTCCATTATCCTCGATATAAAAGAATAAATAAATCAATAGAAAGATAGATAGATAGATAGATAGATAGATAGATAGATAGATAAATAAATAAATAAATAAATAAATAAATAAATAATAAATAAATAAATAAATAAGATAGCATATTCTCTCCTACGCCAAAGTCGGAAGCACCGAACCTTGACTTTTCAGACACTTAAGGGCAGTGCAACCCATTTTCACTCAAACAACAATCCTTACTGTCTGAGTGTTCAACGAAGAAAAAGTCCCCCCCCCCCCCCCCCCCCCCCCCCCCCCCCCCCCCATTACCCCCTCCTCAATATCCAGAGTAGCCATAAAAGCCACTAAAAAGCAGAACTTGTCTGTAGATCTGGCATGCTTACCCCCCCCCCCCCCCCCCCCTCCACCAGAAGAAGACGAAAACAGGGAAAATAACGTGGAGAGATGTGACATGAAAGATTCATTCATTTATTCAGGGACACAGTCGACGACAGATTTATTATTACTTTTACTTACTTTTTATTTTATTTATTTATTTATTCTTTTATATCGAGAATAATGGAATAAGCACTCATGTGCTTTTTTTTTTACATCCAGTCCCCGTGTGTATTCAGTTTTTGTAAATATTGTTATCTGTTCCCAACGGCACATAATGGCCTACTCTTACAAAAAGCGGAACAAGATTTAACGTGTGCGCAAGATGTTCTGCGTGCGTTCGCACACGTGGCCTCGGTTTATAGTCTCATCTGAAGAACTTTTGAGGAGAGTGGAGTCAGCACTGATGTTAACTCCAGGGGAAACATCCCTCGACTGGGGGAATCGAACCCAAATCGTCGAATTGCCAGCACAATGTAGATCTGGCATGTCACCCCCTTTCTCTCGAGGAGAGGAGATTTTTCCCCTGGAGTTAACATCAGTGCTGACTCCACTCTCCCCAAAAGTCCTTCGGATGAGACTTTAAACCGAGGCCCCGTGTGCGAACGCACGCAGAACACCTTGCGCACACGTTCAATCCTGTTCCGCTTTTCGTAAGAGTAGGCCATTGTGTGCCGGTGGAGACAGATGACATTTACAAAACTGCATACACACGGGACTGAATGTAAAAAAAAAGCACAAGAGTGCTTATTCCATTATCCTCGATATAAAAGAATAAATCAAATCAAATCAAATCCCCCCCCCCACACACACACACACACACATATACACACAAAAGAAAACAAAAACAGGGAAAATAACATGGAAAGATGTGACATGAAAGATTCATTCATTTATTCATCATGGACACAGTCCACGATAGATTTAGCTAAGAAGAGAAAAATCTGACAACGGAGAAAAAAATTCCAAGTCTTGGAGTCCGCCACTCCTCCGTGGGAATCCCTGGGATCGACATTCCCACTTTCTAGAAATTCCGTGCCAGGAATTCCCTCTTTTCTATCCCTCTCTTTGTTTCTGCCTTGTTCCTTTTCTTCCTGTATTCCTCATCTATTCCCTGCCTTCTTGGTTCATTCTCTTACACTTTTTTTTTTCTTCTCCAGAATAATAATGATACTGTCCTATGTCGAAAAATTCAGTGCCAGGAATTTCCTCTTTTCTATAACTCTCTTTGTTTCTGCCTTGTTCCTTTTCTTCCTGTTGACCTCCTGATCTATTCCCTGCCTTCTTGGTTCATTCTCTTACACTTTTTTTTCTTCTCCAGAATAATAATGATACTCTCATCTATCAAAGTCATTCGGATGAGACTATAAACCTGAGGCCCCGTGTGCGAACGCACACAGAACATCTTGCGCACACGTTAAAACCTCGTTCCGCTTTTCGAAAGAGCAGGCCATTGTGTGCCAGTTGGAACGGATGACAAAATTATTTTTTTAAAAACAAACCCAGCATGCACACAGGTGTCATGTTTAGACACCATCCCTGAGGAAAACTCGAGGAGTTGGAATCCCCAGGGCGGCTCAGGGCTGTAAAAATAATAATAATGGGTAGGCGCTGCTCTTGTGGCGACGCGCTCTCCCCAGGGAGAGCAGCCCGAATTTCATGCAGAGAAATCTGCTGTGACAAAGTGGTATAAATAAATAAATAAAGTCGGATGAAGCCTACTGGGCCTCACTTGTCAGGCGCTTAACGGCAGCACAGTAGGCCTGCATTTTCGCGGAGACCACAATAGTTACTGTCTGAGTGTTCGAGGACGAAGAAGAAGAAGAAGAGTCATCTGCAAGGTAGTCATGATGATTAGTGATTGATCGCTTCCAAAATGCACACAGGTGTCGTGTTTAGACACCATCCCTGAGAAAAAAATCGGGGAGTTGGAGTCCCAAGGACGGTTCGGGGCTGTAGGTATATGGCAACGTTTTGACAGCTCCTGCGACGCTACTGGAACCATTCCTATTATCGGTCATTGCCTTTCCAATGGACCATTCCAGTGGTGTGGAGAGGGGGTCTGCTGCATGGGTAACAGCTTGCCCTCCATACTTACTTACCCAGGCTTTGCGCTCTAAAAGACTAGAGCGCAACTCCATAGTCTTCCGAGAGTGATGGGTGCCTACTACTGCTTCCAAAAGAT